>CM046037.1:29385188-29786171 GCA_025215565.1 Flaveria ramosissima | reverse complement strand
TTTTTTTTAGATTTGAGTATTGACCTCTCACGAGTATTTTTTTGTATTGTAGGCTCGTTAAGAGTTATTCTGCTTAGAATCCTTACGTCTTTTATCCTTTCTAACCAATTCCTTTCACCATGGGTTTTTTTTGTTTTTGGTAAGCTTCTTTGAACCTGTCAAGTTCATCATCACATTATATATCTTCTTCAACTTGGTTCATAGATAACGGTGAAAATTCAAGCCTCCTCCAAACTATATCTATTGAATGTGGTGGAATGGTTTTGCATGCATTTAAATATTGTGAGATTTTACAAGCTTATGGTAAACCGCAACTAGTACGAATATGGCAGCCACAACTTTGTGATTGGCTTTGAATCTCATTGACTTGTATCAACTTCTCAACTAATATATCTAGAGCTTAATGAGAAACATTAGATATCAATAAAATAAATAAATTATTTTTGTGTAGATATTTTATTTTAATCCAGCTTTCCTCGAAGCTTGCCTTTAGTTGTTTTCCTGTAAACGAACTATATTATTTATAATTCCTATAAATTTATCTAAATATGACTTGTTAGAATTTACGTGTATATTTAACCAATCATGTTGGCTCTTTACTTTGTTTGTTGTTCGTTCTCTAAAATTTAGATATTGATCAATCCATGCAGACATAAACATCTTTTTATAATTTTGCAACTAGATGACATACAAGTAATTAAAAACATATGAAAAGTTAAATCAAATATATTAGTTTCAATATATAAATATGAAACAATTTGAATAGATCAGGAAAATAATTCGATGCTTGTTCATCACAATTGTTGGGGATTGAAGCAGAAATCTCTAGTAATATATAAATTATCTCACTTAGTCTGAGACTTGAACGATGACCTAATGCTTTTTGATGTACTCTTGTATGTGATATCTGCAAAGTAACCGGGTTGATTCTAGGAAGATTACTTGGCATGCATCCATTAAAGCCAACTCTATATATGTTACTGTTACATGTGGTAACATATATATGGCATACATCTAGTGTCTTTTAAGACAATTAAAACCCACTTGAAGTTTATTTTTTCTCATTTTATATGAACGCGAAAGCAATACAAAATGTATTGTTTGTTGAAGTTAAGCCAACAATTTGAATAAATAGGAGACGATACATGTTCTTCTTGTACGTGCAATCTAAAATAATCACATGCGGGAACACACTCCATATTTTTAGTGAACCGGGATTGACAAAAAGATAAATCATTTAATTGATTTTGTCTCGTAATTAGTAGAATAATTTCAGATGTATTCACTCATCTGCAAAGATTGGAGAAGTGCTTGCATATGAGTGCTTCCAACTTTATACAACTTTCGTATCCTTGTTCGTGCATGATACAGGGTTTCAATTGTGGGAATATATTTATCATTGTTTTCTTTTATTGACGTAAGAATATTATGTGGCTGCATGATACATTTGTGAATAAGAATATTGCCATCCTCTCTTGTCTGTAATTATTGTGATAATAGTGTCATCATCTCTTATCTGCTATTTGTGAATGAATTATGAATATTATTTTTTATTTTTTTAATATATTTTTGTTTTATATACCAAAAAGGTAAATTACAATTTTTATATAGCTAATAGAAAATTACATTATTATACAAATAAAAACAAAACTACAATTTCATAAATAAAAAACTACATTTCTATTGATCCAGGTCTTTGGGAGGGTCTTGATATAGAGGTACCCACATTTAATTATTATGTTTAAACCTCCACTTAACTTGCGGATAATTTACAATCATGTCCATCCGTATATGATGTTCACGATCAACAAACCCGAACATAAGAACTGCCCCGTTTAACCTTGCCAAGTTCTAAGGGGTGAGAACCTGTAAAGGCTCGACGAGGCGAGTAACATATGTACCACCACATATATGTCTGTTCTTCTTTATTCTCGTATAACTAGTAAAATAATCAGTAATCATATACGCCAAGTTGCACAGCCTCCTATTATTCAAACAAAATAAAAGACAAATCCTTCTTAGTCACCCCGCCAATGGTCGTCCTATGTCCAACTATAGTATGACCAATAATCTAGTGAAGATATCTATACAACAAATCTTTTATTCTTGTAGCTTTCGTTTTATTATTAGGCTCATATTGACTCTTATCAATTTCTTGCCAAAACATTGCATAATTATAATCTTCAGGAAATTACGTAAGACCACTTAAAAAATCAGATTCATTGGTCTCCTAAAATGTGTATAAACCCATCTAAACATCAAACTAGGCCATAGAAAAATTACGTGGCACCCCCCGAGCACGAAAGTGATAGCATCTTCATCATTGTAAAATGAACAAAAAAATATAAGTTGAATAAAATCAGTTAGACATCAATGAGAATATAATCTAATTAGATTAGCATACCTATAGTTATGGTTGTTCGAGTCTGTAAGAGTTATCTTAGAAGCTGATGCAAACCAAAGTTCTCTTAGCAAGCAGTCTAAAGTACAAGGAAGTTACTTCGGAAGATTTGACAATGCACAAAGAAATTCACTAAGTGTCAAATTTTCTGAAGCCAAAGATCCAATTCTTCGAAAGCCAAAAGTGAAGTTTTCCAAAGCTTCAAGACAAAGTCTTGCGAAACCTAAAGACTGATTTCTTCCAAAGACAGAGAAGACATGTTTTATGTGACATGCTTTTGATAAAAGCTGAACTACTTTCCGCTGCCATCTCTAAAAACTCACTAACCTATACAAGTTGGTGATTATCTCCATACTTTTGTCAATTGTAGATTATGGTCTCTGAGTCTGTAACTTTCTACCCTTGTACTTTTATCATTTTTATAATAGATTAGGATGTATCATTTTTGTAATAGATTAGGATGTGACTTATGACATGTCATTATCACTAGTCAAAAGGCAATCTGCCTTTTGACTTTACATTGATCTTGTTTGTCTAGATTAGTGTTACAGCTGGCCTTCAAATTATGGCTGGCTGTAAAATGTAGTATAAAGTGTCTCATGTAACCAGTCCTTAGGACTAAGCCTTGTACCAATTGTAAAACACTTGAGAGCAATATACATCATCCTTAAAAACCAATATCTTTGTTCTTGTGTGTTCTTTACTTTTGTTCTTTGTTTCACTTGCATGGTTCTATATTAGATCTGTTAAGTGTTATACTATCCATCTTGTGAAACTGTTGCATTAACCTTCCCCGAACCTACAATTAGTATCTGAGCATTTTAGGCTCTTGATTGTAAGATCTCATCATCTTAAATCTTTTCAGTTTCACAAAACACTTACCAACTCAAATGACAACTCTCACTAATGCTGATATGGAAACTAGCACAATGACTAAATCTCCACTGATCACTTCTGATGACTTTGATATTTGGTGTATGAGGATGGAAGGCTTCATGTAGAGACCGGGATTCTTAGGACCTCACAACCCAAGCACTACTTCAGCAACTGCTAGTGGTGGGATGATACCAAAGGACGTGGCTGACTATTCTGAGGAAGATTGGAAGAATATTGATATAGATTAGAAGGCCATAAACTCTCTTCAGACTGCTATACCAAACTCTATCTATAGAGGTTTCAAAAAGTGCAAGACTGCTAAAGAACTATGGGTTGCACTGAAGCTGATGTATGAGGGGTTTGATGAAGCCAAGGAAAACAAGAAAGATCTCATAAAGCAGCAGTTTGAGAGCTTCACCTTCAAAACAGGTGAAACTATGACTCAACAGGACTTTGGATATATTGAGATTGTAGATACTCTAATGGATGTTAGAGTTAAACTTGAGAATAGAGACATTGTGAGGAAGTTTATGTTCTCTATTCTCAAACAATTGACACAATATTGTGTGGCCATTAAGAGAACTGAAAACCTCTCCACCCTTACTCTCACAGACCTGTATGGTATCCTGAGCGGTTACCAAAGATGAACATGCAAATCCATCCAGTAGCTCCTGGAGAGAAAAATGAAGATGAAATGCTCTTGTCCGATCCTATCTAAGAAGAGGATGAAGATGAAGAGAAGATAGTAAAGGAAGAACCAAAAGTGAATGAGGAGGTTCATCCTAAGAAGGGTCACTATACTCCTGGAGAGAAAAATGAACCAAGGATGACCAACTCAGTTAGAAAGAATTTGATTAGGGATTCCAAAAGAAAATCAAAGAAAGTTCAAAAGATCAATCCCAAGCAAAAAAACAAGTCTTTTCTCTGTTGGGTTTGAGGTGGTGAAGACTGAAGACTTAACTAAGGACTCTAGTACCAGTAGTCCTAGTTCAAGTTTAAACCATCATGGTCAAGAGAAAAAGGTTGACCAAATATACACTGTTGCACAACCTGAACCATCCAAATCCAAGAGCAAGCTTCACCTCAGACGCCTGCTGTATCATCTAAGAAGGTGAAGAAAGAATTGAAAAGAGATCAAGCTCAACCTCTTACTTAAGAGAATACCCTCAGAAGTATGCTTGTGGAATGCATCATATGTGATGGGACAACTCATTTTGCTTAGGACTGCATGTACAATCCTAAGAGTAACATTCACATGAACAAAAAGAAAACTTCTGAGAGTAAGAAGAAAATTGCTTCGCAAGGAAAATAACTTTCCTTCAAAAGATCCAAGTTAAACAAAAAGAAGATAGGTGGAAAACTGTCTTCGGAAGCAAATTTGGTCTCGGAACAAAAGAATGCTTCCAAAGCACTAAAGTCTGCTGTAGTGGATGCAAAAGCTTCCGAATGATCAGTCTTCAAAACTTTCAAAGTAATCAAAACTTTTAAAGGTTTGAAGGCCAGTCTAATCTTTCAAAGATGGTGTGGAAGATGAAGGAAGGCCATTTGACTGAAGTTTCTTCATCAACAATAGCCAAGGATCCTTAAAGCTTACATATAGGATCAATAACTGTTGATCTATCTTTAGTTCATCTTGATTAGCCCAGGACTAGCAAGGCTTGAGTTTCTAAATGTAACTAACCATCTCTTTTTCATGTGAAGGAATAGCTGAAGACCAAGAGAAATGTATGGATCATTGATAGTGCATGTTCAAGGCACATGACTAGCAATGGCTATTGATAGAAGGACAATTGCTTTTGGAGGTAAATCAGGTGGTTACATTACTTGAAGGGACAGGGTCACAAATGGTAATCTTAGTACTGAGAAGGTAAACTTTGTCAAAGAGCTTGGATACAATCTCTTGTGTGTATCTCAATTTTATGACGAGAGACATAGCATGCTCTTCACTGAGAATGAGTGCATTGTTCTCAATCCCGGGGTGATTATTCCTCAAGAGCATATCTTGCTCAGAGCCCCCAATAAAGGAAACATGTACAAGATGGATTTATAAGAAACCACCCTTTCAGGATGTCACACCCAGACCGACGGCAGAATTATCAGAGCGAACGAATATGAATTGATTGTTCATAGCTCATGGAATTTAATAAGTTGAAATTATATTAAATGCCATTTTCATTGAATAATACTAATCAAATAATTCATTACAATACAATAAGATTCAAACAACATAATAAAGTCTTTTATTAATCTAGGTCCAAGTCCGATATGAGCATGAAGAAGTCCTCTAAACTGCATCCTAAAATATGTTAAAAATACGGTCAACATATGATGTTGGTGAGTTTCTATGAATTTGTACATACATATTTAAACAACTTTTAAAAGGCAATTCAAGTCATAGGTTAAGAAATAATTCAAGAATATATAGATAGCATAATGATACAATCAAACGTTGACAAAAAATGACCACAATAAGATATACGATTAGTTAATTGTACTTGGTTCCCATGATGAACAAGAATACATCATCAGGAGCCGGCAATAACCTCCGATTTAGCACCAAATAGGCTTGTCAAACCCATAGATCTATGACATCGCTAAACTAGCACAGTTAATGATTGCTTTTACAAGATGATTATCATATAATGCTCACCATTATCTCAAATAAACATGAAAAAATTTATAAGATGAATTGCACGTGCATTACAAGTATTAAGATATTTTACAAGTGTGCATTTATACGGTTAACATGCTTCACCACTAAATATGTGAAATAAAAATGAAAACGAGGTATGGAAAACTCACATTGTATAATGATGGTTGTAAAGTACATAAGGAAGCTTGGAGGTTCAAGAGTCAAAGGTGGTGTCTTAAAGGATAAAAAGAAACAATAACTTGAGGTAGGAATTAATTACAAGAAGTTAGGACATTTAGAGAATGTCAAAAAGCGAAAGGTACATTAAAAAGAATTATTGTACCAATTTTAGATTCTGGACAGAATGTTTGGTATGTGTTTGAACAGGTTTTAAAAATAGCAAACAGTTTCATAAAATTATAAAAATTTAAAGTTGACTAGCTCAGAGTCTTCCGGACAACTTTCATTCAGAAACAGTTTTATGAAAAGATCCGTAAATAGGTGAAAATAGCAGCACAAGACAGAAGGTGCTAAAATGCGCACTTATCTTGTGAAGGCTATTGTTGAGTCGTCTGATTGAGTTTGAAGACGTATAACTATCGTTAAAAATTTAATTCAATGAAATTAATATTGGAGTCTGAGTTTACTCAAATTAGTTTGTTATGACCAAGTTATGGTTAGTTGAAGTCAGACTATATTCTGTCAAATATATAGTAAGGCACTTATGTGCACTTTTAAAATTGCTAAAGCATGAAACGGGTAGAACAAATTTATTATGTCGATATATGGTATATTAGACTTCATTTGAGTTATAAAAAATATTCCAAGACTTTGGCATACCTATAATTTAGAGAAATAATCTTGTTGAATAACCGAATGCGACGGCATAGCCGTCTATATGCAAACGGGATTCTTTGTTTACGTTAGCATGTTCTTAGCTTGATTTAGGAATGTTAGTGATTGTTATAAGATTATTGAAAGTTAGAAAGTTAATGATCAAATGATAATGATTAAAATTAAAAGAGATTTAGTAGAAGAAAGAATAAAAGTAAGAACATAAAGTCATGAGAACAATTGGATGTTAGGATGATTCAAACAATATAGAAATGGATAATATAAAATCAATATAAGATTACCTTAGTATTAGAAAATTCTTGAAATTTCTTGTAAAAAAATTATTGAAATTGATTAAAACCAATGGATGAAAGAAAAATATGTGAATGAGCTTTTTGGAGAATGAGCAAATGAAAAGTGAGGCCTAAAGCTTGATTTTATAGTTGAGGTTAGGAGGGGGGTTATGAATGGTGTTAATGGTGAGTTACAAGTCTTTTAGAAGGAGGTTATGATTGGAATTTAAAATAAATATAAGATTAAATAAAATAGATAGATAAAAAAACAATTACAATTTAAACTTTTAATTTATTATAACCTTGATTTTAATTTAATCAACTTATTTTCTTATAAAATCTTTATAGACTTTACAAAACTCAAAAAAAACTTTGCAATTTGATTATTTATTTGATTGAATATTGTAACACCCAGAAATTTTCTTTGAAGCCGACGAAAGAAGAAAAAGAAATAAAGTCCAAAGTCGAGGGACCAAACTTGCCAACGAGAGAAACTTCGATGAATGGGGGTATAAAAGGGGGAGGGCAGCCCACACCCTCCCCATTCTTGCCATTTTCAGCCAAAGAGAGGGAGAAGAGAAGGAGAAAAGAGGAGAAAAACTTGGTTCGGGTGGGTTCGAGCGTGGAAATCGTCGTGTAGCGGGTCAAATCGAAGCTCTACTCGACGGGATCGTTTATGTGAGTTCTAGGATCCCTCTTTTACATGTTTTTGAATGATTTTGGGGCTGGAACACATCTGAAAACCCTCTTTCGAGTTTTGGGTGTAAACCCGTTTTTATGCGTATGTGTATGTGTTTGGTGCGTTTGGGGTTGAATTTCGGGCTTGGGTATGCATGAATGGTGTTGTGTTTGGTCTTTCTAAGGTTTAGGATGGTTGATTTGGGCTAAAATTGAGTTTGGAAGAGCTTGGAGGCCGAAAGGAGCAAGTTGCGTTCGGCTGAACTGCATTCTGCATCAGCTAGGGCTATGCGTCCGACTGCAGTGCGATTGGAGGCCATACAGCCGATTGGCGTGCGACTGAGGTCCATGCGCACGATTTCCATGCGACTGAGGTTCATACGCATGATGGTCATGCGATTGAAGTTCATGTGCCTGTAAGGCATGCGTTTGAAGGATTGTGCGACTGAGGTTCATTCGCACGAAGGTTATGCGACTGAGGTCCATGCGCCTGGAGGCCATGCAACTGAGGTTCATTCGCACGAAGAGTATGCGACTGAAGCCCATACGCCTGAAGTCATGCGACTGAAGGCCATACACATGAAATCTATGTGACTGAGAGTCCATTCGCATTGATGTCCATTCGCACAGGGTCCATTCGCATAGGGTCCATTCGCCTGATGTCCATTCGCCTAAGTGTTCAGTCGCCCGGAAGGCCATGCGACTGGAGGGTGTCCATATGCCTAAGTAGGGTTCACATGCCCGAAAGAACAATGGTTTATCTTATGACCTTCGAGGGAAAGTGCAATTATGGGTTTTGACTCGGGAGGTTCTCGGAGGCTTGCGTAAGTTGACTTTCGAGGTCATAGACGTTATCTTGGGCATGTTGATGATGATGTGATGTATGATTGATGTGTTTGTATGATGGTATGTATGCATGATGTATGTTATGTATGTATGATGTTGTCGCGTGTGATGATGTTATATATTGTTATGTTCCTTATTGTTATGTGCGATTATCTTCCCGTGGTTGTGCGATGTACGTTAATGAATGTAATGAAAGTATTATGTAACGTAAAGTGGAAGATAATGAAAAGAGGAATATGATGAATGAATGCATCATTAATGAACGAATGAAAACGTGAAAGGCTTGCAAGCGAAGTGTACCGAAGTGCACGGCTCTAAATGCCTTAAGCTCAACCGTGTGTGGTTCAGCTAATCCTTAAGGGTGCACACAGGGGTTCCAGTCTTTGTGACTGACCATCGGTGTGGTACATGGTGTATAGTTGTTACCCACGCTATGCATAATGTTGGGGGTGTAGTATGTATCGGTTACCCGAGTTATGCATATCGTTGGGGGTGTAGTATGACATAGTTACCCATATCGTTGGGGGTGTAGTATGTAATAGTTACCCATATCGTTGGGGGTGTAGAATGTCATAGTTACCCATATCGTTGGGGGTGTAGAATGTCATAGTTACCCATATCGTTGGGGGTGTAGAATGTCATAGTTACCCATATCGTTGGGGGTGTAGAATGTCATAGTTACCCATATCGTTGGGGGTGTAGTATGTCATAGTTACCCATATTGTTGGGGTGTAGTATATGATGGTTACCCGAGTTACGCATAACGTCGGGGATGTAGTATGCAGTGGTTTATAGCGGTTTCCCGAATTACCCATAATGTTGGGGGTGAAGAATATAGTTGGGATCTTTGTCGCTTACCCCGGTGCTTGTGTCAGGCTATGTGCCGTGTGGAAGTCGTTTATGAACTTCGGCCCAGTAGTCATATAGTTTGGGGCATAGCTGTTGACACTGATCCCGAACGTGATGAAATAACAAATGTAATGATCCTAAACTTTACCTTAGGTACTGTGGCCAGAGGTGCTGTGCACCGTTAAAGAAGGTCTATGATAGGCTTAGGCCCAGTACCAGGAAACTAAAGGGTAAAGTTCATGGTTTTAATGGAAAGAAAAGATGTAATAATGAACGATTGAATGAAAGTAAGAACGTATGATCGAACAAAAGTTAAAGTACGAATGTAATGATGAAGATAATAAACATTATCTATGTGTACGTATGATGTGTGATCGCATGTATGTAATGAATGGTTTTAACGAAAGAAAAGTATGTTTTATTATAAAACTAGAACTTACTCAGCAACGCTGACTTTTATGTGTTTCCAGTTGTCAGGTAAAGTTGCTGAGGATGACACGGGGTGGCTACTCAGCTTATTTTGGATGACATTCAATGTTATAATGCTTTTGTAATGAAATGTAAAATGATATTGTGAAATGAACGGTTGTATTATTTTGCAAAAGCATTTTGATGAAATGAAAATGTTGTTTTTAATGTTTCCGCTGCAATGTTTTTATGTAAGATGATGAAAATATATGTTTTATGAGCGATGAGGAACCAACTGTAAGCGTCCCGGGAACGAGGCCTTACAAATATTTAAAATCTTATAAATATTAATAACCTTTCAAAATTTATAAAATTTATTTTATAAACTATAAGATTAAATTAAATTGATTAAGTGACACATTTACTATATTTGGAACATAAAAATATATAAAATGACTAATAATGAATTTGATTTACAAGATTGACTCAAACGGGTTCGGGTTTAGGTTTCTAGTTTGAAAATTGGTCGGATGTTACACAGGAGAAGTTTCTTGCTTTCTATCTAAAGCCAATAGTGATGAGTCTATTCTTTGGCATAAAAGAATGTGCCATGTAAACTTTAAGAAGATTAATAAATTAATTAAAGATGATTTGGTAACTGAAATGCCAAAGAAAAAGTTTACAAGTGATGACCATTTTGTTGCATGTCTGAAAGTAAAGCAACACAATATGTGTCACAAGCCAAAGAAAATGAACTCCATCACTATTCCCCTACACTTATTACATATGGATCTCTTTGGTCCCACCAGTGTAATGAGTTTAGGCCAAAGCTCTCTCCTACCTGAGTCACACAGGCCAGTGCTTGACAAAGGAAATAGGATTCTAACGTCTAAGGAGATTGAGGAGGAGTAGAAAGAGAGGAATAGGAAGGCAAGGGAAGAGAGGATGAGAGAGACCCCCAGCTTCATGCAAGCTGCAATCAAGGCTGCTCCTAGTCCAAATACTCAAAGGGATGAGTTAAGGGCAGCCATAATGAATTATCTAGGGTCTAGGAACTACAACATTGATAAAATAATCTATCTTCCCTTGGAAGAATTGAATGAGCTGGCTGACATTGAAGTTTCAAAAAAGAGGAAGCAGGTTGCAGCTGCTGAATTGCTCTTTAAGATTAAAGAAGAAAGAAATAGAAGAAAACTTTACAAAGCCCCTATCGTCTCTCCAGTTCAAGAAAGTCCTGAAGTGGAGACTATGGCTGTTGAACAAGAAACTCAAGTAGGTCGGGAACAATACAGACAAAGGATGATAATCTACTTGAGTGCCACATGTCTCTATTAGGCAGCAGCTCTACTCCCTCTATCTTATAAATAAATAGAGTTTGAGTACCTCAAGCAGTTGGAGCAAGAAGTTCAAAAAGAAAAGAAAGCTGCTAAGAGGAAGATGAGGAAACTGCCAAGTCAAGAGCCACCATCAGAGCTAATCAGAAGAAGTCTGAAAACATACTAAAGATGGTGAGCTTCTTGAAGTTGTATGGTTTCTCCGGAAGGAGGCTTGGTCATATGTCTCTATCCATAATGGATGAGCATATAAGGGTGATCAAGCAGAAGATTAAAAGAGGTGAGCTAGTAGACTTGCATTCTCCACCAAGTCAGACTGCACCTGAAGTTGAGGTTAAGGTTGAACCCCAAGAGACAACACAACCTGGACCAAGTGTTAAAGCACAGCTGGCTTCATCTTTTAACCCACAACAGGGTACTAAACCTTCTTCTTCTGAACATATGAATGGGAAGGGCCCAACTGAGAAGGATAAAGATGGAAGATTAGGTAATCAAGACCAACCTTCTCAGATGAAGTATAGAAAGACGAAGAAGATTGCCATCACAAGGAACTTAAAGAAGAAGAAGTCCAAGGCATCCTGTCTTAGGTTTACTCTCCAAACTCAGACATATGGTATTTCATAAGAGATCAAGTAGGTCAAGACATATACTTCTGGCAAAATATGCTTGACTTTCCTCTACATGATCTCTTAGACATGAGGATGTACTTTAAGGGTCTAAAGATTCCAGACCAACTGATGAAGAAGGAAATGGTTTTGATTCTAATGATGATTGTAAACATATGAAGATCAAGACTCAAAGTTATCCTCAAGTTTTGGTAGCATCACCCTAGGGGGAGTGTGTAAGAGTTATTTTAGAGGCTGATGCAAACCAAAGTTCTCTCAGCAAGCAGTCTAAAGTACAAGGAAGTTACTTCGGAAGATTTGGCAATGCACAAAGAAATTCACTAAGTGTCAAATCTTCCGAAGCCAAGGACCCAATTTTTCGAAAGCCAAAATTAAAGTCTTCCGAAGCTTCAAGACAAAGTCTTCTGAAGCCTGAAGACTGAACTACTTTCCGTTGTCATCTCTAAAAACTCACCATCTTATACAAGTTGATGATTATCTCCATACTTTTGTCAACTAGAGATTATGGTCTTTGAGTCTGTAACTTTCCACTTTTATACTTTTATTCTTTTTGTAATAGATTAGGATGTGAGTTATGACATGTCATTATCATTAGTCAAAAGGCAATCTGCCTTTTGACTTTACATTGATCTTGTTGTTTAGATTAGTGTTTCAGCTGACCTTCAAAGTATGGCTAGCTATAGTATGTAGTATAAAGTGTCTCATGTAACCAGTCCTTAGGACTAAGCCTTGTAACAATTGTAAAACACTTGAGAGCAAATACATCATCCTTGAAAACCAATCTATTTGTTCTTGTGTGTTCTTTACTTTTGTTCTTTGTTTCACTTGCATGGTTTCATATTTGATCAGTTAAGTGTTATACTCTCCAACTTGCATGGTTTCAGAGTCGAAATTAAACGTGGAGAAAAACTCCAAACAAAGCTCTTTTATTGCGGGTCGCTAATGACAAAAAACCACCTCCATGGCTCGTTCATCATGTTACGAGCACGGGTAAATTCCCTGACGTCCCATAACAAGCTCCAAGATATCATCTAATCCATGACGAAACTGAAGCCAATGGTGATTCGAAACACGAACCAACGCCATATCTTGACGTGAGCTTGAAGTCATTACCTGAAATAATTACAATTAGTTTTAAAAGAAAATGCATTTTTTAAAATTTATACTAATAGTAACAATTCAACCTTTGTTAATATTGAGAATTTTAAAAATTTTAACAAGAAGAAGAAGGGGATGAATGGTTGGTGAAATGTGGTGAATGGGATGGTTGAATGTTGATATGAATATGAGTTGTTGGTGAAATATGGTGAATGTGATGGTAAATTCAAGTATAATAAAAAATGGTGTGTGGTAAGTAAATGTGGTGGTGGGTGGTTGTGTCATTAACTTAGCTAAAAGTTAAAAGTAAATCACCGTTTTAAAAGACATAAACGACCGTCATAAATGACCGTTTACCAAGAATACTCTGAAGCTCGAAATTTGAAGTTTTGAAAAGCAAGCAAGTCATTTAGAAGTTCTGAAAAGCAAGTCTGAAAAGGAAAAGGTAAACGACCATTTCATTCCTCTATAAACGACCGTTTAGCAAAGGTCAAACGACCATTTGCATGTGGTCAAACAACCGTTTAAAGAGACCAGTCAAATCACTGGTGTATGAAACACAAGACCCTTATTTTATTAGGATTGTATATAAAAGATTACAAGGGTATGTTATAGGTACACCCACCATTTTCACATTCTCTCTATCTCTTTCTATACATTCATATAGATACATATAGACAGAGAGAGAGAGAGATAAAGAGATGTGGGTGTTCATATAACAAATTTTGAGTGTTCATATAACCCAAGCCTATATAAACTTAAAAGTAAGTTATATGAATGGTTCCTAAGGTTTACTTAGATGTCATCTTTTTTTTACAAATAAAAATAACAGGTTTAGTTCAAATGTTTGGACAAAATAACATTTTTTGTCTCTGGGTCCACACATATGATTCAATCTCATCTCCGACACATATTGTCAAACAACAATAAAATGCATAGTTATAGAAGCAAATGAACCTTCTAACTAATAAAAAAACAAAAACATAAAATTAAATGCAAATTTTAACTAGAGAAAAATTGTAGGTGAAGAGTGAGGTAAACAAGGATGTGGAGGTGAGGAGGAGCCACCACCAAAAACACATCAAATTTGGGGAAAAAGTTACGAGGACTATGAAATGGGGTAGGCAAAAGAGGCTGTTTGATTTGCCTGTATTATGTTATGATCGGGTTCGTGGGTGTTGACCCAGACCCAAAATTAAAACTTGCTGACCCGGAAAAGGGGTGCTGCCCCTCGGCCGAACTCCCCTACACGACCCACCTGCTGCAACAATGGCGCAACTGAAACATTTGTTTGGTTTTTGTTTGGAATTTACTTGTTTTTGGTGATGGTAGAGTCGTGAATGTTTGATTTGTTGAAGTTAATTGGTAGGTTTAGTTATTAATCATTTATGTGGCTTTTTTTTATTTTTAACAATGTATGAACTTTAGAAATATATAAATTAAATTATACATTTTTATCATTCAGTAGAGTCAGTCAGATACTAAATCAAACATCCAAGTTCAGTCAGATGCAAACTCAGTCAGAACTTCTAACTGGGTCAGCTTCTGATTCAGTCAGATCTTATTGAATCGGTGTAATCAAATAGCCCTAAGAAATCACCCCTATATTACCCTTCCCTATTTATATTACTAGTGGTGGTGCGCAAGATAATCTTGGTTTGTGTACGATGGTTTCATTTGTCTTTTGGTGCTTCTACAAAGTTTATAGAAAGAGAAAGTATAGAGAGAGAGAGAGAGATGTAAGGCGTGATATACTAATGATGATTGTCAAAAGAGGTGAACTTCATAAACTTTAGTAACTTTTACATATTTTATCTTTTATAATACTTATAATCAATCTGTCACACCTCGACCGACGACGGAATCATCGGGGCGGACGAATGTGAAACGATTGTTCATAGCACATGGAACTAAATGAGTTGAAATATTATTAAATACCATTTTTATTGAACAATACAAGACAATTAAAATCATAACAATGCAAACAAAACATTAACAACAATATAAGACTTTCAATTAACTAAGTCCAAATCCTATATGAGCACGAAGGGATCTTCAAGTATCAAACCTGAAACATGTTAAAAATAAAAGGGTCAACATAATGTTGGTGAGATTTTCATAGTTTTCATACATAAGTATATAAAAGATGGCAATTCATGTCATAAGTTAGAGAGCAAAGTAACTAGAGATGTAAGACAGAATGCACAATCAAACCTTGACAGTTTTACAAGTCTCAAACGTTTACAAGTATATACGATTAGCTAAGTGTACTTGGATCAACCAAGCAGGCTTGTCAGGCCCATAGATCTATGACGCCGCCGGCTAGCAATAGTTAATGATTGTACATATAATCGACATTACATGGTAATTACTAAAATCAACTAACCACAACATACAAGTGAATTGCCATAAGTTTACAAGAATCAAACGTTTTACAAGTGCAACGATTATAAGATAACATGTTTCACCCCAAAATATAAAAATATGAAAAAGGGGTATAGAAATACTCACAATAATAGTGATGGTTGTAGAGTACATAAGAAAGCTTGGATGTTCAAGAGTCAAAGGTGATGTCCTAAATGATAAAAAGAAATAATAACTTGAGTTTGGAATACATTACAAGAAGTTAGGACGCTTAGGAATGCCAATAAGCGAAAGGTAGATTGAAAAACAATTATTGTACCAATTTTAGATTTTGGACAGAATGTTTGGTATCTGTTTAAACAAGTTTTAAAATAGTAAACTATTTCATAAAATTATAAAAATTTACATTTGACTAGTTCAAAGTCTCCCGGACAACTTTTGTTTAGAAACATTTTTATGAAAAGATCTGTAAATAGGCCAAATAAGCAGGACAAGACAGAAGGTGCTGAAATGCGCACTTATCTTGTGAAGACTATTGTTGAGTCTCCGATTGAGTTGTAAACGTAAAAACTGTCGTTGAAAGGGTAATTCAATGAACTTAACATTGGAGTCTGAGTTTACTCAAATTTAGTTTGTTATGATCAAGTTATGGTCGGTTGAAGTAAGATTATATCTGCAGAATTGTAGTAAGGCACTTATGTGCCCTTTTAAAATCGTCAAAGCATGAAACGGGTTAGATCAATTTATTATGTCAATATATGGTATATTAGTCTTCATTTGAGTTATAAAAATATTCTAAGTCTTTGTGTTAGGATCGTGTATTGAACGAAATATTAACTGATTAACGTGTACACCGAATCAAATAGTGCGGAATCCTATTTGATTGGCGATCCAATCAGTGAGAACGCACGTAGAATCAATTATGGATTGAATCTAAAAGTTAAGAATGATATGGAATCAATCTAGTGCAATCTGTGAACTTGGAATAGGTTCTTAGAGGTCTCTGGACGGCAAGGGTACGTCTGGAGTCGAAGTGATATCAATTGTTTCGTTTTTCCACGAATTAGGTGGTATTTATAGGTTAGGGTTGCTCATTCGGGCGACTGAACCATTACTATGGTTCAGTCGTGCGTTTGAGCCATGCGGTTGATCCATTCGCACGACTGAGTGTTCAGTCGTGCGACTGAGCCAATCTCATGTTACAATCATACGACTGATCCAGTCTCCTGGTTCAGTTGTGCGACTGAGTCATTCGCATGAAGTTGTTCATGCGTATGGTCCATTCGCATGGGCCATTCGCATGAGAACTTCATATTACTAAGTTTGAATGTATTTATTAATCATTACATTATCAAGATTCATTCAAACAACCACATACCTATATAATCAAGTCAATATGCGTTAAACAACTCATTAATGAAATATTAAACATTATAAACACAACCAAACATTTATATTTCATTAAGTACCTAACTATTGCATAAGTGTAAGACATTAAAGACATATTACATTCAGTTCAGAAACTAGGGACACATGTACCTACAAACTCCCCCTTGGACCTAGTTTCATTTAATGTCTTACTTTCTTCATAACCTCTTCATACTTCTTGTACTTCTCTTCTTTTGTGACTCCTGCATGTATCTCAAACGCAAAGCAGAGTCGTATAACATTCTAAAATTGTAGAGCTTGTACAATATCTTGAGAGTCATAGAATAGTGGCCACTTGTATAATGTGTATACATCATTTGCAGACAAGTTTTTGAGCCACATCGGGTCAAATACCCTGATAGTATCCATTTTGCCTTCTTTGTTCAAGACTATGACTGCCTCTCCTGTCCTCCAATCATAGTACCACCATTTGAAGTGTGGAGTGAAGTCCTGTGGCATTCCCGTAGTGGGATCTTAGACATGGTGCGCGGAGGACTCCACTTCAGCATTATTCTTGGTTTTCCAGTTATGGTATCAACCTCAGACCTTCGGATATACCTCGTTAGTTGTTGAGGTTTGAAGTTGACCCATCTGGTGTGGTACTCTCTCTTCAGAGCTGCTTCAAACCATCCAGACATCTTGCGTGGATCAGCGTATAGCAATTTCAGCTTCGCTAACTGGTTCAGCTCAAATCCAGGAAGAGTCTTCAGGTCGTGTGGGAACCTGAAGTACTCGATCCCTTGCTCACGTTTAACTGCATAAACGTTGAGATCTTCAAAATATGCCCATGCTATGATTCTGCCTGACACCTTGTGATGTTTCTTCACTTTGTACAGCTTGGTGTAGACAGTCGACTTTGAAGCACTTCGTTGGGCTCTTATCTCTTCAAAGCATGCAGCCCACTCAGCCTTTCTGATATTAACTTCAGCATCCGAGGCTTGGGCCTTATCTTCAGTCTTGTCTGACTCTTGTTCCAGTTTATCCAGAGTCTCCAAGGTTTCACTAACTAGATTGTCTCCCAGATTGGGAATGACATTACCCGCATTGTCAGTGTACTCTGGATAATGCTGGTCAGTGACATCTTCAATCTCGATTTCATCCACATCGTTGAGCTCGTCGTCACTTTCCACATGGACTGTTGGAGCGTCTTTCACGATCTCGTCGACATTGAGTTTGAACATTTCTGCTATTTGCTCGTCAGTGAGATTGTGAATGATCTCTCCTTCTTCAGGAGTGTACATCACCGATCTCCTGACTATACCCTGTTGATCAAGAATCAACGTGAGCTGAGTCTTGATCTGTTGGAGGGGAGCAACATCATATTCATCCCTCTGAAAGTTTGGATCTGCTTGATTTAGACATTCAACACAGCAATCATTAGTTAATAATCAAAACAGAAACATCAACATTAATATAAAAACTCCATTTCATTAATATGATACAAGATTCAAATACATATGATTTAAATAACAAAAACAGCTAAGTATTACTCTTGTCCTGGATCATATTCTCTTCTGCTGACGGGGCGGTTGTGGAGGCACTTTGATCTTGTGCTTTCTTTGTCCTCCTCTCACTTGCAGGTGTGGCACCCGCAGCAGATGTGTCATCTTCATCATCATCATCATCATCATCATCACCAGCATCATCACCAGCATCAGTATCATCCTCAATGTCATCACCATCGTCATCATCATCATCACTGTCATCATCACTATCATCTCCATCCCCTTCCTTGATCTTTAGGGGCTCGTCCTTGGATCCCTTGAGCCGCAGCATGATGGTCTTGTTGGTGGTCTCCAACTCCTCTATCCTTTTGGCTGATTGGGCATTCTGCTCCCGGAGTTGGGACATCTCTATGTGCTGTGCATCCATCATCTGGGCCTGCTGTTCTATCTGCTGTGCCTGCTGAGATATCTGCAGAGATTGGACAATAGTAAGGTCTACTAGCTGACGAATCTTAGCAGTCTTCTCGTCATCGGCAGCCAACAGCCTCAACACCATACAGTTAAGTGCCAGAGCTGTTCCTCTACCCACATTGGGAGGTAGAGGTGATCCAGATGTATAGGCGGGGTGTGATGATGGGCCGGCATGGTGGCTAGTGGTGGTGGTGGTGGCAGTGGTGAAGATTGGGGTTGGTATAGATGAAAGTGGTGGTGGAGTGGGTGTGGTAGATATGGTGGTAGATGGGATGGATGTAGTGGTGGGTGGTGTGGTAATAGTGGTAGAGGGTGTGGTAGTGGTGGTGGTGGTGGTGGTAGACGAGGTGGTGATCAATGTGAATCTCCTTCTCTTACTCTTCATCCCGTGCGATTGAGCCATCCTCTTTTTCCTCGATCCCTTCGAGGAGGATGCTCCCCCTTGGCTGCTGGGCTGGTCTGGGGTGTAAGATGGATCAGTAACAGCCTCCCCAGACTCACCCTGGCGTCCACCTACCGCCCTAATCCCTCTCTCGGTGGCAACCACCTTGCTGCCCACCGTCCGAGTCAACGGCTCCTCGTCCGACTCGTCCTCCTCATCAGGCTGAAAGTTCTGATGGAATCCTGCCGTCTCCGCTCCTTCGTGGGTAGATGATGGAGATATAACATCTGCGGTAGTGGCCCTAGAATGGGTAGGACCAGTATCTCCACCATCACCACTGTCAATATCATCAGAATCATCGCATGGGAGCACAATCGGCTCAGAATTGAGTTACTATCATCGTGACGCCACTTCCTCTTCGCTCACACCACGTAGTCCACTCGAATCAAATGCCCAAATAGTCGTCTCACAGGGGTTTCACCTGCTTCCCCCTGTAGACCTTCATCCGGCCCAAGGTGGTATCATCCATCACCTCGAGCACCATCGCGTCCTCCTTCTCCTTAGGTAGCTGAGGGAGCTTCTGATCAATGATCATCTGCATGAATCTAGGGTACATACAAAATCCCTCCTTCCCCTTTCCCTCAATGTTCTCCACCAGATAGTTGAAGATCATCCTGGAGAAACTGAACGGGTGGTTCAGCACCAACGCTGCGTAAGCATTCTGGATTTGATCGGAAAGCTCGTCGAAACCTCCCTTCCGAGAAGCTATGCACTTGAGTAGCACATGGGCGAGGTACTTGAACTGGGGGCACAGATTGCTCTTGTTGAGCACACCTGCGTTGATGTCCCCAGAGTACTTAGCCCTCATGAAACATCCTCGAACAGTAAGTGGGTGTAAACGGGTGGACAATCAGCGTCATCCCCAAACTCTAGAACAGTCCGGAGATCGTCCTCTGTGATCTCAATAGCCTCGCCGAATATCGAGCTCCTGATGCAATGGGGCTCCGAGGACCTGTCCACTACAACGCTTTCCCAGAAAGCCTGTTGGACTGAGCGGTAAGGAGTACATGGTGTCGAGATAGCTCGGAATATCCTAGATCTCCGTAGGAATGTGATGATGACCGAGAACTCTGCGGCATTCCTGGAAGTCAGATCCAGGTGAGCACATATGTTGTGCTTCGTGCTCATGGTCCAGCGACTCGCCATCTGTTACACAATATAGATAAACTTTAGTGTGTGTAAGTGAATAGCCATTTGAATTTCCTAAATTTGAATCTTTTTGGTCTGTCGTGCGAATAAACTATGCGATTGAAGTTTAGTCGTGTGATTGAGCTCATACGCACGACTGAGCATGCGCTTTGATCAGTTGGTTGTCATGTCATGCGACTGGATTCAGTCGCTTGTCATGTCATGCGACTGGATTTAGTCGGGTGAATGAACAGGCGACTGAGTTCAATCGGTTGACTGAGCCTGCGATAGGTTCAGTCGGCCGACTGAGCTCATTCGTATGATCCATTCGTCCGATTGAGCCATTCGGCCAGCTCAATCGTGCGATTGGAGTTCATCCTGACGACCAGTCGCATGATCCACTGTTCGGTCGACTGAGATTCGAATCTTGACCAATTCATGAAATTAAACGTTGTGTAATGGCTCTTTAGACTCGCAATCACTTAACTAATAACCTAATAACTTTAGTTTTAACATTTTACTTGGTTTAAGTAGGTTATTAGTCCGTTTAATGGTTCGGTTCTTGTGAGGGTCTTATTTCACAGATTAGGGCACCATTACTCCAGATTTCGGTGAGATTTCAACTCATTGTACCTGTATGATCGCACACAAATGTCAGAATATCAATAGAAGTGTAAAATCTTGGTCTGATGAAATTTTGGCAGAGTAACGGTAGGCTATGCGATTTGAGGGCGATTAGGGGGTGATGAGTCGAATGCGATCGACTGTGCCCTATTTATACTGAATCTGAGTTCAATCGGCCGACTGGACCCATTCGCTCATTTCATTCGGGCGAATGGACCTCAGTCGTGCGATTGGATCAGTTGATCACCTTCAGTCGGCCGACTGGAGTTCAGTCGGGCGACTGGCTCATTCGCACACTCTCATTCGGTCGAATGGCTCATCTGATAAGCCATTCGGTTGAATGGTCCATACTCATGTCCATTCGGCTGTATAAGGCATGAGTATGGTCCATTCGTACGGTTGGTCCATACTCATGGTCCAGTCGTGCGAATGGGTCATACTCATGATTTTTTTTGACTTTATGACCATTTGACATTTAAACCCTTTTAAACTGTTGATTTAACATTATGAACATTTGATCATCTCAGACATGATCATTTTAACTTGAAAAACTTTTGACCACCTCAGACGTGATCCTTTTAAACACTTTGTCACCTCAGACGTGACCCATTTACCTTTTGAAAACACGTGTGGTCACCTCAGACGTGACCCTTTTAGGTGATTTACTCCCTTACTGAATTCCATGATGTAGTCCGATATTAAACAAACTGAATTGACTAAATTTAAATAAAATAAAAGACATAAGCTGAAGTACAAAACTAAACTTGTTTTTGACTTTTTGTGTGAGGTGTAAATCCTAAGATAGAAATCTAATGGATTCGGTTCCGGAATAGGCAGCTTCAATTTATTTTGACCATAACTGGACCAATTCAATTTGGAATCATACAGGCAAGTCAAATCATTTGGGACATGTTATCAAAAACTTTTTGATGCTCACTTCTTGTTTTTCATCCAGAGTCGTTAGCAAATTTAGGAAATCATACTGGTACTATTAGATCCCCACATTGATTTGGACTTTCAAGAATTGTAGCCACGATGATTGTCAGTATGCTGGTCCTCTTAAATCCATACACAGACTTTTGACACAGATTGGTGATAGTTTAAGGTTTAATTATTTCAACCAACATTTGTGGATCCCACGCTTATGTGGTAATCAACATTCCTCAGGAGATTTTGAGCGGTCTACGGGTATTTTGACAAGAAGAAACTATTCTTAGAGCTTTCAAAGAGAAGCCAAGCCTCAGGTCAGTGCCATCGCACAGCAGAGAGGCGGCAAACAACAATGAATTCTAGAATATCTAGGTTATGCTTATCCTCAGGTCAGTGCCATCGCACAGCAGAGAGGCACACAACCTATCTTCTTGTTAGAGCTTCTTTATTTTTCTTTTGCACATAACACACCAACAACATAAGTTATTAGCTTGATAGCGTTTGCTTTTCTTTTTTTTCGTGCTTTGCTCTATTTATGGTCATCCGCTCACATTTGTGGCGTTTATTTGCTCGTCACCCCTTATTGGAATATTATTGATTGTGTTAACCAGTGATAAGATGGAAACCCACAGTCAGTTGAACAACTTAGTTTGATCTTGAGATCACCAACCAGGTCTAATCATCTATTGTGTTGAATCTACCGACATATCATCTGTGGTCTAGCAACCTCTAGGTCTACTTTCGTTGTGTTACCTTAGTAGTAACCAGTTTTGCTATCATTTTTCCTTTTATATTGCTAGACTACACAGACTTATACTTTGAATTTGGCATCTTATCCACTTTAAACATTTAAAGTCCCAATTGATTTGTTCCTGTGTACTATCATTTTCCAAAGTCATTGAATCGGTATCACAGATACGATCTACTTTCTATCAGCTAGCCTCTCCTTCTCCCTCGTTTTTTTTAATGTTACTGGCTGACCTATTCTCCCCCTAAAATTCTAAAATCGTAACCGATTTACGCTTTTTAGGATTTTAATAGACAATAAAATAACATGAATTTAATTTAAATTGAAAATAGAATAAATAAAGAAATAAAAATAAAAATGGACTAAATGCATCGGACTAAACATGGTCATCATCTGGAATTACATCACTTTTCTTTTAACACCGTTGACCTCTAACAAATATAGAAAACGTGGTTTGTCAAAAGCCTTTGTATAGAGGTCAGCGTTGAAAATCAGTGTTTATTTTTACCACATCGATTAAGTTCTTTTCAAAGCAGTCACGTATAAAGTGATATTTTATGCCGATGTGTTTGGTCTTAGGATGTTGTACCGGATTTTTAGTTACTGCAATTGCAGCAGAGTTATCAACAAAATAGGAGTAGAAGAGAAATTCAAACCGTAGTCCCGCATTTGCTGTTGAATCCAAATGATTTGTGAACAGCAACTTGCAGCAGCAACGTATTCGGCTTCACAGGTTGACAATGCAACCGAGGTCTGCTTCTTACACTGCCAGGTCACTAATCTCCTCCCAAAGAATTGACACCCTGCTGATGTAGACTTGTAATTCATCTTGCAGCCACCGTAATCCGAGTCACTATACGCCGTGAGCTCAAAGTCATCATCATGAGGATACCACAACCCAAGTGTTGGAGTACCCTTCAGATAACGAAATATCCTTTTGACCCTATCAGATGGTTAACCTTTGGCTTTGCCTGATATCTTGAACATAGACATGTAGCATACATGATATCAGGTCTTGAGGCAGTGAGGTACATGAGAGATCCAATCATTCCTCGGTACATGGTGGCATCGACCAGATCACCATTTTCATCGGTGCTACATCATGGTTTGTAGCAAGTGGAGTCCCAGCTGCAGAAGCATTCTCCATGTCAAACCGACTGAGAATATCTCCTACATACTTGGTCTGATGTAGGAATATTCCCTTTGGTGTCTGATCCACCTGTAACCCGAGAAAGAACTTCATCTCTCCCATGGCACTCATCTCAAACTCAGCCTTCATTACTGCTTCAAACTCTTTACATAAATCTTCGTTCTTTGACCCGAAGATGATATCATCAACATAGATTTGAACAAGCAGTAAATCAAATCACCATCTTTCTCTTTGATAAACAGTGTGCAATCAATAACACCTCTGCGAAAGCCGTGTTTCACAAGGTGAGTCGAGAGTTTCTCATACCAGGCCCTTGGGGCTTGATGAAGCCCGTATAAAGCCTTGTCGAGTTTGTAAACTCTGTCCCGATGATATGGATCTTCAAATCCCTCGGGTTGACTGACGTACACTGTCTCTCGGATTTCACCATGAAGGAATGCACTCTTCACATCCAATTGATAAACTTTAATCTTCATATACGATGCATAGGCAAGGAAGATGCGGATGGCTTCCATTCTTGCCACGGGTGCAAACACTTCATTGTAATCTATTCCCTCGACTTGTCGAAATCCTTGAACTACAAGTCGAGCCTTGTTCCTGATGATGACGCCTTGGTCATCCTTCTTGCATTTCAAGACCCATTTGGTGCCAATGACTTAGCACCTTTAGGTCTATCCACCAGAGTCCATACGCCTAACTTCTTGAACTGAAGAAGTTCTTCTTGCATGGCACTCACCCATGCCTCATCATTCAGGGCTTCACTAACATACTTTGGCTCAAACTGAGAGACAAAACAACGATAAGCATCGTCGTGAATGTATCCTTTTTCCATTACCAAGGCATAATCAGCTGAGTACAGCTGATTTCTGGTCTGCACTCCTGATCTGACATCCCCAATGACATTGTCCAGGGGATGATAGACATTTAGACGTGATCCTGGAGTGGTGGGAACAACTACCTCAGAGTCAGATTATGAACATTTGGTTCTGTATCTGAGGTAGTAGGAGTTTGAGGTTCCGAAGTCGCAGAGGCATCACTGTTAGATGCTTGTGGACTTGCAGGAATTGGAACCTGTTCCTCCTGATTGTTCTGGTCATCTTTCCACAGCTTCATCTTCTGAGGAGGAATCACTTGCTTCGAGTGCTCCCCCTGAGTGGTGAGACGAGTCACCTTGTGATCCAGTTGATGTTGAATCTAGTGACGGTGAGTTCAAAACATCATACATCATCTGGTTGCTAACTCTTCGTCAGAAGTGGAGATAGGTATGTTGAAGGACTTGAAGAATCCATCATAGTCGAAAAAGAAGCGGGTCCTTTTCCAGCAGGTGGGTGGTGTATCTTTGAACGTCCACGTTACACCACACTTCACTAGACCCGTTGAGTTGTTGTAAACTCTCTTGTTCGGTATGTTGTATCCTAGGAAGATACCTTCTTCAGCCTTCTCGCTGAATTTTCCCTCCTGAGTCTTCTTCAGTAGGGTGCACGGTGCGCCAAACGGTTCGAGATACTCTAGATTAGGTTTACGTCGTTGTAGTAACTCGTAACATGTCTTGCCATGGCGTTTAACTACCAGAACTCGATTTAACGTGTAACACGCATTTGCCACTGCCTCATTCCAGAATTGGATAGGCAGTTTCGAGTCTGCTAGCATTGTCCGTGCTGTCTCTATCAAGCTGCGATTCTTTCTCTCAGCAACGCCATTCATCTGAGGCGTGTAGGCAGAAGTGAACTGGTGCACAATTCCCTTTTCCTTGCAGTAAGCCTCCATCCACTGATTCTTGAACGGTTCCGTTGTCTGAGCGTACCTGTCTTACCTTCAGCTTGTAGAGAGACTCCAGTGTAGTTACTAATTCCTTGAAAGACTCAAATGTTTCTGATTTGGATTTCAAAACATTACCCAAGAGAATCTTGAGTAGTCATCAGTAACCACATAGCAGTACAAGTCGCCTGCAATGCTTCTTGTACTGACTGGACCAAACAGATCCATGTGAAGAAGTTCAAGAGGAAGCTCGATGGAATGAACTTTCTTTTCCTTATGAGACTTCTTCGTCTGTTTGCCTTTCTTGCACGCCACACAGAAATCCGGAAGTTGGAAATTTTTGACGTTAACTCCTCTCACTAGATCATTCTGGATCAAGTGATTCATCTTCCGTGGATTAATGTGTCCCATTCTCCGATGCCAGGAGATGGAGTCCTTCTCAGTAGCTTTTGACAAGAAGCACTGAACTTCATGATCCGTTGTGGAGGCCGTTGAAAGGTCCAAGACATAAAGATCTTTATATCTTGAAGCTGTCATCAAGACTTGGTCCTCCGAAATCACATAGTCCTTTTCAGGACATAGCACTTCTTGTTGTCGAATATAACCTTAAAGCCTTTGTCACATATTTGGGATACAGAAAGTAAGTTGTTTTGAAGTTGTTGAACGTAGTTTACTTTATCAAACTTCACTTTCTGATTTCCCACTTCTCCTTGAGCTGTGATATACCCTCCTTTGTTACCCGCAAATGAAACATGGCCTCCTTTTATTTGTTTGACGTTTGATAAGAGTGCCCTGTTCCCCGTCATGTGCCTGGATGCTCCGCTATCGACAATCCACGTGTTGGTCTCAGCACTGTAGCGAACACCCTGCACATTCAATTGAAAACATTAGTTAAGGTTAGGAACCCAAGCCTTTACTGGCTTGGGTTTCCCAGAGGCATCACACATCATGAATTCAACCCATTGACCTTTAGATGGTGAGGGAAGCTCAGGTGTTTCTTGTCCTCATTATCAGACACTGAGGTTGACTTTTCTTTCCATAAGCCAACTTTGTGTAAGGCCTGTTTGTGATAAACAGACGACTGGCTAATGGGTTGAACTTTAGGTTCACTAGCTCTTCTAGGTGGAGTCAATGAGCTCCTCTTAGAAGACCTAGGTTTTGATTCCTGAAGTTCAACTTTCTTCCTAGGTGTCTGATAGTAAGGACAGTAAGAAGCAATGTGTCCACACTCTCCACAGTTGTAGCATGACCTGCTATCAACTTTATGATTGAACTGTCTTTGTGGAGACGTGTGTGACACCCGAGTGACATTGTTCTGTTTGGGTTTTGACTCTACTTCTTTTGATGTTTTATCTTGTTTAACAAATTTAATTGTTTTAACATTCTTAACATCCTTTCCATTTTGTTTATCTGGACTTTGACATGAAACACGTGATTGGTTAACATTAATAGTCTTTTTAGGTTCAGATTTGACTTTGTTTGACCCAGACTTTATATTAACCTTTTCAAACTCTTTTTCCAGATTAACACAAGGCATTTTACCTTTTGCCTTTGAAGTGGCCTCCTTTTGTTTAGTTCCAGATTCATTTGAAGTACATGAGGAATCTGGATCACTTACAAGAGGAGTGGACACCACATGATCCTTGATTGGATTGTTATTATTGGTTTACTTTTAGTGTTCATCAAGGTCTCAGGTGGTGGTGGAACCACTTTATATCCCAAACCCTCCCCATTGTTACGCTCTCTCACTAAGTGTTGGACAATATGAGATGAACTTGTCCAACTATGCAGTTTTTGCTTTAATGAATTGACTTCTACTTCTAAAACTGCTTTTTGTTTCTTAGTGTCTTCTAGGGAGTTAAGATAGTACCTAATGTCATTAGCTTGGTTAAAGGCTACTACTTCTGTTTCCCTAAGCTGTTTATTCAATAGGTCTATCTTTTCTTTGTAACTATGCTCATTTTGTTTTAAAACTCTGTTTGCCTCAGTGCACAGTTGCAAATCCTTTACTAAGCTATCATTATGATCTAATAACCTAGCAAATTTCAAGTCAATGCTCTCCCTAAATTTATTACAATCAGAACAAGCATGATTATTGAAAAGTTGGTCAGTAGTACTTACCTGAGAAGGTTCTGATGAATCAGCCATCAAAGCAGAGTCTGGTGTTTCTGACATTGTAGTAGTTGTCCCTTCTTTAGGTATGTAGTTGACCTCAGTTGCAGTCTCTTCAATGTTTGACATCGCGAGTTCCACTGCAATATCTCCTTCACTAGCTGAATCATCATCTAAGTCCTCCACACTAGCAATGTTGGATTCTCCCGGAGAGACAAACCGAAAGCTCCAGTCCTGTCCCTCATCATCATGAGCAGTCAAGGCTTTAGGATCCTTGCTTGATGAAGTAGGACTGCTAGTTGGCTTATCTTGACGAGTGAAGGACGAGAATGGATTCCCGTTTCCAGTTTTTTGGGCTTCACACACTCTCGTTTGAAGTGCCCCTTTTCTCCACAGTTGAAACAGGTCACCTTGCTCTTGTCAAAACCAAAGGTAGTGTCCTTAGTAGCAACCAAGTTTTGTCCGGTCTTCTTGACAAACTTCTTAGCTCTCCGGACAGCACTTGCTAAGGCCCACATTATATCCATCCTTTCCAGCTCTGTCTCATCTACCTGCTCGTAGTCCTCGTCTGCCAGATGGCAGTTTCCAATTTTCCCAGCAACTAGTCCATCATAGGAGTGGACTACAGCTGCTAAGAGATCCATGTGCTCTCTTGCTACTTCTACTGTCACATTACCGAGATTCTCGGTCTTCAGTCTTGTAGCATTTGCTTCAGATGCAATGTATTGGGTACTAGACGACCCTGACGTTTCTGACCCTGAAGTAGAGGCTTGAGAAGGACCAGCTCAAAAGCTGTCTGAAGTGGTGCTCCAGACGTTTTGGCTTGTGGAGTCGCGTTGTACAGTGCTGGATTCTGAGTATAAGAAGACTTTTGAGCTCTGTACTTCATCCTTAATGCTTCCTCTCTCAGCTTCAGAATGAAATCATTTATGTCCAACTTCGCTAGCATACCATTCTGTCTGAGATTGGAGACAAAAGAAGCCCATTTCTCTGGCAACCCATCTGCAAAGTTTGACACTTTATCCTCCATGGTTGTTGTAACTCCATGAGTGTGCAGCTCACTCATCAAGTGGTAGAACCTATCAATGACGTCATCATCCAAACTCTCATTACCCATGATGAGAAGTTGTCGAACTCCTTCTTCAACTCTTTAGCCTTTATAGCTTTTAATGACGCATTCCCGTCATACCGTTTCTCCAGCTCATCCCATAGCTTCTTTGCTTGCTTGTTCTCAGAAAATTGATGGAAAATGTCCTTAGGAATTGACTGAGTAAGCAAAGCATAAACTCTCTTTTCTGCATTGTACTTGACTTTTTGTCCATCAGTCATGCCACCTAGTGTAAGTTTGACTCCATCAGCACCTACTGGCATACTATACCCCGTCTCAATTGCTTCCCACATATTGGGATCTACTCCATTTAAGTAGATCTCGAAACGTTGCTTCCAGTGTGGGAATTCATCTAAAGTGATTAGCTTAGGGGGTTTGTTGTGATTCCCTACTTCACTCTCCAGTAGCAGTAAATTCTGAATACGTGAGTCTTTCCCTGCTGTGAATGCTGAGTATTGGTCCTCCATTGCGATTAACTTTAGTCTTTGGAACAAACTGTTTCACTTGTGCGAATGGAGCTGTGCGATTGGGCTATTCGTGCGATTGAACAATGCGAATGGTTCAATCGTGCGGCTGAACTAATGCGATGGTTCAGTCGGGCGAATGAACGATGCGGTTGAACAATGCGAATAGACTGCTCAGTCGTACGAATGGAGGTACGAATGAGTCCAATCGTGCGTATGAGGGATGCGAATGTGTCCAGTCGTGCGATTGAGTCAATCGTGCGACTGAAGCTGCTGGATTTCGAAAATTTCTAGGTTTAAGGTGTTTTGGCCGTAAAAACCCGAATTTTCACTAACCCTAATTGCCGTATGCCGGAAAAACCAAACTTTATGAGCAGGAGACGTCTAAGACACCGTTTGACACGAAAAGATTGCGTTTTTAGTGAAAAAACACAATTTTTGTATCAAAACGATTGAATCACACGTAATCAAGAGCCAAAGCTCTGATACCACTTGTTAGGATCGTGTATTGAACGAAATACTAACTGATTAACGTGTATACCGAATCAAATAGTGCGGAATCCTATTTGATTGGTGATCCAATCAGTGAGAACGCACGTAGAATCAATTATGGATTGAATCTAAAAGTTAAGAACGATATGGAATCGATCTAGTGCGATCTGTGAACTTGGAACAGGTTTCTTAGAGGTCTCTGGACGGCATGGTTACGTCTGGAGTCGAAGTGATTCAATTGTTTCGTTTTTCCACGAATTAGGTGGTATTTATAGGTTAGGGTTGCTCATTCGGGCGACTGAACCATTAGTATGTTCAGTCGTGCGATTGAGCCATGCAGTTGATCCATTCGAATGACTGAGTGTTCAGTCATGCGACTGAGCCAATCTCATGTTACAATCATACGACTGATCCAGTCTCCTGGTTCAGTCGTGCGACTGAGTCATTCGTATGAAGTTGTTCATGCGTATGGTCCATTCGCATGGGCCATTCGCATGAGAACTTCATATTACTAAGTTTGAATGTATTTATTAATCATTACATTATCAAGATTCATTCAAACAACCACAAACCTATATAATCAAGTCAATATGCGTTAAACAACTCATTAATGAAATATTAAACATTATAAACACAACCAAACATTTACATTTCATTAAGTACCCAACTATTACATAAGTGTAAGACATTAAAGACATATTACATTCAGTTCAGAAACTAAGGACACATGTACCTACACTTTGGCATAGCCATCATTTAGAAAAATAATCTTGTGGAATAACCGAATGCGGCGGCATAGCGGTCCATATGCAAACGGGATTCTTTGTTTATGTTAGTGTGTTGTTAGCTTGATGTTGGATCTATAAAGGCTGGTGCAACCAAAACCAAGTCACTTAGAAGATTTTGGTACAACAAACAAAGGACTTCCGAAGCTAAGTATGGAACTTCCGAAGGAAGAAGGAGCTCTTCCGAAGACAAAGTGTAAAACTCACTTCCAAAGGAAAACTCCAACTTCCGAAGACAAAGAACCTACTTCCGAAGATCAAGACTTAGAAAGAAGGATCTGAAGTCAACTTACGAAGTAGAGAAGTCCTCAAAGCCTCGGAAGCATAGAAGCCTCTTCCGAAGTATAAGTGGCTTCGGAAGAACTTGTTCTTCCGAAGCCAATTAACCTTCGGAAGACACTCCTATTATCCAGTGGACATAAGTATGGCCTCTCTGACACTCCGCTGCAAATCTCTGAGATACTGCATGGCATTTTCTCAAAAGCCATGTAGTTGACCATACTTTAATCCACTGTTTACCTTTTTATGTTAGTACAGTTGCCATCTTTAGTTGGTGACAAAAGGTAAGTCATGGACATGTCATGACTACCATATCTTAGATAATACTTTATCTAAGATACCTTAACTTTAGCATTGTAGTATATGGTTTAGTCTTAGGTTTCCAGCTGGTATCAAAGTATATCCGGCTGTAGGATCTAGTATATATAGTTTCTCATTGTAACTCTTGTTTCATGCTTGTAAGAGTCATGTAATATCTTGAGTTGAGAAGTAATATATACAAGTGCCTTGAAAATTTATTTCTGCTTGTTCCTTTGCTACTTATTATATTATTATCAACTCTTGTAAAAGACATTACTTCATCTGATTTGAGTGTTTCTATAAGTGAGTTTGAGAGAAATACAAGTGTTTAAGTGACAAACCCGATCCTGCAATTGGTATCAGAGCTTTTTAGGCTCTTGATTGTGAGATCTTACCATCCTAATCAACCAGTTTTTCACTCCTCCTTATACCTCACTCAAAATGGCCCTCAACAAATCTGAAGTAGAGATGGGGACGATGACCAAAGCACCCATCATCACCCCTGAAAACTTCAGGTCTTGGAGCAGAAGAATGGAAGGCTTCATCAGGTATCAAGACAGCAAGATGTGGCAATCCATTGTCAATGGCCCGTATAAGCCAAAAGTAGTTGGTGGAAACGGTGCCATGATTGAGAAAGCCGTTGAAGATTATTCTGATGAAGACAGGAAGAAGCTTGACATAGACAGCAATGCTATGACTGTTCTTAACTGCAATTCCAAACTCTATCATGGTGGGGTTTGAGCATTGTAAGTCTGCCAAAGAACTCTTTGATGCGCTTGCTCAAATGTACTCAAGCTCAAATGACTCCAAGAAGGACTCACTGAAGCAGCAGTTCGAGAACTTCACCTATGTTGCTGGAGAGACTCTTAGCCAGCAATATTTCAGGTACATGGATCTCATTTCTTCCCTTCAATCTGTGGGAATTACTCATGAACTCGAAGACCTTACAAGAAAGTTCATGAGTGCTCTACCCAATGAGTGGACATTCTACTGTGTCTCTATCAAGAGAACAGAGAATCTGAATACACTCACCATGACCGAACTCTATGGGATCCTTGATGGATACCGTTTGGAAATGGAAAGTAAGAGGGGTCATCAGACAAGCAGACCCTTGAGTCTTCCTGCTAGCAACGCTTTAATGGTTGCTGAAGGCTCAGGAATTTCCTAGTCTCAGCAATACCTGACTTACACCCAGCAGCCATCTTGTTCTTCTGGGCCTTACATCACATTTCCTGTGACCCCAAGGTCTCAACAAGCTCAGCAAAGCTCCTTTCAGGACAGCTGTGCTTTTGTCTCAGGAAGTGGACACTCAAATGACTATCAATATTGTTTTGATGATCTAGAGTGTTTTAGCCCGGATGACGTGGAATACTTGGACATAGTCCAACAAATGGCTCTTCTAACCTACAGAGCAAAGAAGTTCTTTAAGAGAACTGGAAGGCAATTCCCTAAAAACCCAATCAACAACAAATTTGGGTTTGACAAAATCAAGGCCAAATGTTACAACTGTAACCAACTTGGTCATTTTGCAAGGGAATGCAAGGCTCCCAAGTCCAACCCGGGAACCCCATAGGCCTCCACACATCCCTCTACACCAAAGCCCACCAGAAAGTCAACAGAGACTGCTGCAATGGCTCAAGAAGTTGACTGGAGCTCTATGGTTCAGGACGTGACTCCTGCTCAAGCACTCATGGCCGGAACAGATGAAAACAAGGTATATGAATATCTCTGTACTCCTGCCTGTATTGCTAAGGTTAAACTGTATCAGGACTACAATATGGAGATTAAATCTGATATTGAGTTTTTAAATGTTTTAAAATCTGACTTTAAAAGGGCTGAATCTGACTACCAAAGAAAAATTGAGGAGTTAGAGAAAACTGTGTCCCTCTTAAAACATGAACATACAAACCATAAGACTCAGATAAAGGACTTAATATCCAAACTGACTGAGGCTCAAGCCCAGCTTGTCACTGCTGAGTCTCAAGCCAGGAAGTATGCTATTTCCGAGCAAAACTTCCAAGCCATTCTTGCACCATCCTCTCACTCAAAACTTTGTTACCAAAACAAAGGTGGGTTGGGAACCAATGAAATTACTCCACCACACTCTTATGAGTCTATAAGACAACCAAGGTGTGGTATTGAAGAGTAAGAGGTTCCATCTGCCGACCCACCTTCTCATAAGTCAAAGAATGATGTAACTATGGAGACCATCACAGGGCAGGTAATTATGCCCTCCCCTGCCAATGATGATCAAACCCTGACCACCAAAGCCAGAAGAAGCAGAGCTAAGGCAGCCAGAAAAACTGCCGAGAAAGTGGCTGAGTCCAAGCTAAAGATAGACCCAAAGCAAAAGGGTGTATTCATCTCAACTGGATTCCAGCTGGTTGGAAATTCTGATTCAGGAAAGGAGTGCAGTACCAGTACTCCTATCCTATCAAAGGATCAGAAATTAAAGGGAAAGGTTGCTGATGAAGAGAAAAAGAACAAGAAACAACAATCCTTACATTCCCAAAAAGTTAACATTGCATGCATAATGTGTGGTCTGCAGAACCACATGGCCAAAGATTGTTACTACAATCCTGCTAGCACGCATTATGCAAATAATGTCAAAAAAGAAGGAGTCAGGGAAGGTTTCTCATTTGGACCATATCAAATGGTTCAAGTGATGAAAAAGGGAAAGCTTGTTTCCGAAGCAAGGCTTCTTTCGGAAGAAAATTCATCTTCCGAAAGGAAAAAGGCTTCGGAAGCTAAAGCTGTAAAGACTCAAAAAGCAAAAGAGTCCCCTTGAAACCATCCAAGAAGAAGACTGCTTCGGAAGAAAAGGTGGTGAAGGTTTCTTCCGAAAAGAAAGAAGCTTCGGAAGACTGCCAAGCTACAAAAGCTTCTACAAGCTCATCCTCTATGATCAACCAAGGGATGGAATGGAAGATCAAGGAAGATGCTGTAGCCCAAACCTCTTCTTCAAAGACATCCATTGAACCCCCATGCATAAATTTTGGTTCAATTATGTCATTATCATTGGAAGAACCCAAGACCAATAAGGCTTGGGTTTCCAATCAAAACTAATTATCTCACCTTATGTGCAGGGACATCCATATGACAAGAATAACAACATTTGGATTGTAGATAGTGGATGCTCCAGGCACATGACAGGGAACAGATCTCTCCTTCAACAATTTCAACATTATGATGGAGGTTCTGTCTAGTTTGGAGGTGAGGCCGGAGGATATATTTCTGGCAGGGGAAGTATATCCAATGGAAAGTTAAAAGTTGACAAAGTTAATTTTGTCAAACAGCTTGAACACAACCTGTTAAGTGTTTCTCAATTCTGTGATCAAAAGCATCAAATGCTCTTCACAGAACATGAGTGCATTATCCTTAAACCCGGGATAACAATTCCTCAGGAATTGGTGCTTCTTAGATCTCCCAGAAAAGGGGATATATACAAGCTGGATATGAACAATGCTTCCCCAATGGGAGAAGTATCATGCTTTCTTTCCAAAGCTGATGGTGATGAGTCAACACTATGGCATAAACGAATGTGTCATGTCAATTTTAAGACAATGAATAAATTGACTAAAAATAACTTGGTACATGGTTTGCCTAAAAAGGAATTTTTCTGCAAAGATAACTGTGTTGCTTGCCTGAAAGGGAAACAACACAGGGCATCTCATAAATCCAAAGTTGTTAACTCCATCACCACTCCATTACACTTATTGCACATGGATCTATTTGGTCCCACAAGTATAATGAGCATTGGAAGGAAATCATATTGCCTTGTGATTGTTGATGATTTTACTAGATTTACATGGGTATTCTTTTTAAGAACCAAAGATGAAACTGCTGAAACTTTGAAATCTTTTATTCTTAAAATAGAAAATCAAGTTGATCACAAGGTTAAAATAATTAGAAGTGATCAAGGGACTGAGTTTAAGAACCTAGTTCTTGACTCATTTTGTAACTCAAAAGGGATTGCCAGACAATATAGTGCTCCCAGAACTCCTTAACAAAATGGTGTTGCTGAGAGGAGAAATAGAACACTTATTGAGGCTGCTCGGACTATGTTAGCTGATTCAAAGCTGCCTCTAACATTCTGGGCAGAGGCAGTCAGCACTGCATGCTATGTGCAGAACAGAGTTCTTCTAGTAAAGCTACATGGAAAAACCCCTTATGAGTTATGGAACAAGAGGCCACCGTTCATTGGCTTTCTAAGGTCCTTTGGCAGCAGGTGTACCATACTTAACACAAAAGACAATTTGGCAAAATTTGCTGAAAAGTCGGATGATGCTATCTTTGTTGGGTATTCCTCTTACTCTAAAGCTTATAGGGTTTACAATATTAAAAATCAACAATTTGAGGAATCTTCCAACATTATAGTTAATGAGCACACTCCTTGTATAAGGGGGAATGGCCCTGATCATATCTTTGATTTAGAATTGTTTCCAAACTATTCTAAACCATCTTGTGAGAATATTTCAGCTGGAACAGGTGCTCAAAGTGACTCTGATGAAGATCAACTGTTTGAGCTTCCCAGACCTATTCCAAGTTCTCCAAGAGTTGCAACAAATCAAGTTCCCACTATTGAAAGATCTGACAGTATAACCATTTCAAGAGATAGTGGTACTTCAACAAGGGATTCACCTGCTGACTTTCAAATCTCTTCAGGTGACCCTGTACAACACCAGGCTGATGAAAGCACCATCTTGAAGGAACAGGCAACTGTTAATGACGCTTCACAGCAAAGAAATGATGACGTTTCTCTTTCATTCAATCAGTCCTTATTGAATGAATTTGAAACAACAGCTGGACCAAGTATTTAAGCTCCTGAGCAAAATATGTCCAATTTGGACTTATCTTTGCAACTGGAGGTGATTCCTAGACTCGGAATTCATAAAACTCATCCAGCTGAAAACATTATAGGGAAAGTCTCTGAAGGCGTGAGAACAAGAGGACAAACTCACAATGGGAATGTCTGCTTGTACTCATGCTTTTTATCACAAATGGAACCCAAGAAGGTGGAAGATGCCTTGAAAGATAGTAGCTGGGTTGAATCAATGCGAGAGGAGCTGCTTCAATTCAAAAGACAAAAGGTTTGGAACCTATGCCCGCTACCATCCGGTCAAGTACCTATAGGCACTAAATGGGTATTCAGAAACAAGAGAGATGATAGAGGCTTGATTATCAAGAACAAGGCAAGACTGGTGGTTCAAGGATACACTCAAGAGGAGGGAATCGATTATACTGATGTCTTTGCACCTGTTGCAAGACTTGAGGCAGTTAGGATCTTCCTTGCTTATGCTGCATCCAAGAATTTCACTGTCTACCAGCTTGATGTCAAGTGTGCCTTTCTATATGGGGATATAGATAGGGAAGTCTATGTATGCCAACCTCCAGGATTTGAAGATCCACAGCATCCAAACTATGTGTGCAAGTTGGATAAAGCTCTATATGGGCTGCACCAAGCACCTAGGCTGTGGTATGAGACATTGTCTCAATTTCTCCTGAAGAATGGTTACACTAGAGGTACCATTGATAAGACTCTTTTCATAAGAAAGTCTGGGAAAGACATCTTGCTCGTTCAAGTTTATGTAGATGATATCATATTTGGTTCCTCAAATGACCAAATGTGTAAAGACTTTGAGAGCATTATGAAGAAGAAATTCGAGATGAGTTCCATGGGAAAAATGGACTTTTTCCTTGGAATTCAGGTAAAGCAATTGAAGGAAGGGTTCTTTATCAATCAATCTAAGTATGTCAATGATATCTTAGAACGATTTGATATGAAGGATTGTAAAGCAGCAAAAACACCTATACCCAGAAACCACAATCTCTGCCCTGATTCTGAGGGGGAGGATACTGATCAACATCAGTACAGAGCGATTATTGGTTCTCTGATGTATTTCACAGCAAGTAGACCTGATATCATGTTTGCAACTTGCATTTGTGCAAGATATCAGGCTGCTCCAAAGGTGTCTCACCTAATAGCTGCCAAGAGAATTCTTATATACCTCAAAGGAGCACCTAAATTAGGTCTCTGGTATCCAAGAAATAGTGATTTTAATCTCTATGGTTACTCTGACAGTGATTATGGTGGCTGCAACATTAACAAGAAATCAACATCTGGTGGATGTCAATTTCTTGGTGGAAGGATCATCTCATGGCAATGCAAGAAGCAATCATGTGTCTCTACATCAACTGCTGAAGCTGAATACATTGCTGCTGAATACATTGCTACTGCTAGTTGTTGTGCTCAGCTGCTGTAGATTCAAAACCAGATGATAGACTACAGATTCAACTTCATGAGCACTCCTATCCACATTGACAACAACAGTGCTATATCCATTACTGAAAATCCAGTGAAGCACTCCAAGACTAAGCACATTGATATCAGGTATCATTTTATTAGAGATATTCATGAGAAAAATCTTATCAAACTAATCAAAGTTGACTCAAATGAACAATATGCTGATTTGTTCACCAAAGCCTTTGATGAACAAAGATTTAAATATCTCATTACAGCTATTGGGATGATAAACATTGATTATTTAATCTCATTTGAAAACCTTTTAATGTGTAAAGTCTCATGTCAAAACAATCTAAGCCCTGTTACAAAAGATCTTTTTCTAAATTTTATCTAAGTACGAATTCTTCCGAAGAAAAATCAACCCTTGGAAGATATTTTGCATATCTTCCGAAGCAAATTTCTCCCAGGATAATTTTCTTCTCGGAAGAGTGTTAAGTCTCGGAAGAAGCGATTGATTTCAAATCAGATCTACTTCCGAAGCTTTTAACACACTCCACTTGAAAGGAAACATATACTCTCGGAAGTAATTAATTTACCTTCAGAAGTAAATTTGCCTTCGGAAGAATATTACCTTCGGAAATGCTTTATACTCGGAAGAAAGATTTTACTGTGTAACGGAAATCTTTTGGGCCCCACTCTGTAAAAAGCAAAAATTTTGTTAATGATGTCGGATTATTTAAATGGACTAACCTTACCGCCCATGTCACATCATCCACTGAAACCTCACATCATCTTATCCAAAACCCCCTTTAAACCGCCATTCCACCCATTTAAATACTTCCGGTTAATCACTTACATTCTTTTTACCCAAATTACTGCCCTAAAAGCTTTCTTCTTCTCAAATTTACCTTATTCTGAACTATCTTTCTGTCATCTTCTTCAATGGCACTAAATCCTCAACATAACCAAGTCGCACTCCTTGATTCTTCAAGGGATGTTGACTTCTCAGACATCATTTCTTTTCTCACCCAATCTTCGTACTACACAGCTCTGACTGTAAACCCCATAATTTACTCAAACCAAATGTCTGAATTTTGGGAAAATGATCGGATTGAAACCCTAAATGGGGTTCGTGTTATTCGGTCGAGCATTTGTGGCCAGGAGTTGGTCATATCTGAAAAGCTCATCAGGGAGCATCTCAAGCTTCATGATGAGGGCGCTCCAACGGAATTCCCCAAAACAGATTTAGACAATTCTTACCTCCGAATGGGATACGATGGAGATGTCAGCAGGTCAACTGTCTACAAATTCAACTTCTCCTACAAATGGAAGTTCCTGCTGCATGTGGTTCGTCACTGCCTGTCTAATAAATCTGGGGGATGGGATCAAATCCCATATGAACTTGGGTGCCCAGTTCATGGGTTGGTACAAAGCCTCCGTTTCAACTATTCAAGGTTTGTGCTGACTAACCTAATGGGAAATCTTCAAAGGGACACATTCTTCATGTATCCCAGGTTTCTCCAGCACATAATCAACTTTGAGCTGGACCAGGGCAAGCTTGTCTGTGCAGCTGCTCTGACTGCTCCTCAAATGAGGCCGACCATCTTCAAGACCTTGAAGAGAGTGTCCACCAACTTCACTGGAAGAGATACTGCACTTCTTCCAGGTATGATTGAGCCAATGGCTCCTGGTGACATCCCTGTTAACCCCACAGGTGATGAACCCACACCAGCAACTACCCTCACTCTGCCAAATCTACCTTCTCCACCCATTACATTTACCTATCAGAGACGTCACAAACGAACCCTTGTTCAATCTACTCTGATTGAACAAGCACTTCCTGTTCTATCCAAAAAGGCTAGAGTGGAACAAAGGGCTCCCACTCAGCCTGAGGTCCAACCATCCTTCACAATTGACCTCAATATGGGTCTTGAGTCTCCTCAGTCTTAGACCCATGAGCCCGAAACCCAAGCTGATAGCCATCAGGGAGAGTCTCTATACTCCCCTGAGCAGCCAAAAAGGGACAGCCCTATCACAGGCTCAATGCCTCTAGACATTGATCAAAGTCCCGGGTCATTAGGTTTCAACTTCATATCCTTTACTGACCTTTTGACTGGAGCTGGTGAAGAGATTATGTCTCTTAAAGGCAATGAATTTGATCCACAACACCCTCTCAAGGATCAACAGAGCCTAGAGAGACCCCTTATCTCTAGCCCCCATCAGCAAAGCCTTACTGAGGTGAGTCCCACTGATGTGGAGGGGACTCATGTAGATTTAGCTGCCACTACTGAAGGAGCCTCAATGGATCCTCAGGAAAGTGGTAACGGAACTGAAACTGAATCTACGGCAACCATGCCCTTTGATGACTCTGAAAGAGACATCATTGTGCAAGGGAAACCAGGGCGCCAAGAAACCACATCTGGTGGTGAGGATGAACATACCAGGTATGTTACCTCATCTCCCCATGATTCTTCAAAAGAAGATGAGGGAAGTATGCAACTCACCATTCAAGACCTACTTTCTAAAGTCTCAAACCTTGAATCAAAGGTTAGGACTTTAGAGGATAGGTCTGCCACTCAGCAACTTGAGATTGAAACTCTCAAGGCCAAACTAGCTGAGAAACAGATTGAGAGGTCTGTTAGGCATGTACCAATTCAGGTCTCCTTGACCTCTTCCTCTAGCTCATCAAGCTCTCAGGATGATGCTACCAAAAAGGGGGAGAGTGTTCAGAGACAAAGTCAAAGACAGGAGGAAACCCAAAGTCAAGCTCTCACTTCCTTGAGCTCAAAGTATCCTATGCAACAAGCTGCAATTTTCCCTGAGCCTCCTCCAGTTGTTTTTCAAGTGGATCAAAGGATGCTCCAAGATCTCAATAGGTTCTTTAACAAGTTCCTATTGGAATCCCTTATAGAACAGCCAAGCCCTGATATGTCTGTGATCTACTTCGGAGCTCAAGAGCTTCAGAGGTTGAATGCACCTTCTACCACTATCGAGGAAGTTGGTCAACCTAAGGTCCAAGTGGAACCTGAGATTAACTTCGAAGGGGAAACAAGGACTGATGGCCCAGCAACTGAAACAGTTGGGACAGAAAGTGTATTTTCACAGACTTCCGAAGCACATTCAAAGCCTCGGAAGAACAATCTCAAACTTCCGAAGCTGAGATTGCTGTGCGGAAGGACTATTCTCATTATCCGATGATCTAATAGTCACAGATGCAATTCTGGAACTTGCATCTGAGGTTAATAGGGAGGATTTTCTCACCCAACCTTTAGCTCTGACATCTGCATTAACTCCAGCTCCCATCTCTACTACCCAACCTGGATTTTCCATCCAAGAACCCCCAAAGTCTAGTACTTCCGAAGACATCAAAGGAAAGAGGAAGATGACATCGGAAGAGCTTCAGGAAGAAGAAAGGTTGGAGAAGCTTAAAAGAAAAGGTAGGCTTCCAACTGGGAAACTGTTAGCTGCAAGTACCAAAGCAGCTGCAGCCAACCAGGAGGCAGTCAACAACCGAAAAAGAGTAGAGGTTATAGATAGACTTGTTGGTCTAGGGGCTGCAACTGAAGATGTACTCCTGCTACCATTAGAGGAGTTAATAGAGCTGGAAAAGGCAACCTTGCTGCTAAAACAACAAAAAGAAGAAGGTGCAAGGTTGGCCTTAAAAGAAGAAAGGGAAAGAAAGGAAAGAGAAGCTGATCTGCAGCTCAGGAGGGAAAGGATAACCTTCCTACTCTCAGAGGTTTTCTCAAGAAGAGTTGTCTCCACATAACAATGATACGATCTTATGCTCTTCAACAAAGAGCAAGATCAAATGGAGAAAGAGAAAGAGAGCTGCAAGGGAAAAGCTTGCAAAAGAAGAAGAAGGAAGAGGAAGCAGGACTGACTGCTGCCAAGAAGATAGGTGAGAAGGCCTGGATGAAGAGTTATCTCAAAGCTCATGGCTTCTCTGGCAGGCAGGTGGGTCCCATGTCAGAAAAGACTCTCCAGCGACATGTCAGTGACATTAAGGCTGACATTCGCGCGGGGAAGAGGAAGGAGATGTATAGAAGGGGACAGGGGATGACCTTCAAAGCAACCACTCAACCCAAACTCCAAACCCAACCTCAACCTGAACCTATACCCTTTTCCTTCCCAATCAAAACCGAACCAACTTCTGAACCATTCACCCCTGAACCTACACCATCACACCTACCAACCTCTTCACCTCAACCACCTAAACTACCTATCCTCCAACCCAAAACCTTAGCCAGAACCCAAACACCTCAACCTACCCATCAACCCATCAAACCATCCCCTCAGCCTTCTAAACATCTCTCCATGGAAGAATTCAAGGCAGTCAAGACAAAGCTCATAAACTGCACAACACTGAGCGACATCTCCTGTGAGGAGGATTCAGTCAATTTGACCTATGTTGACGGATCCTCAAGTTCCCTCACAAGAGATCAATTTCTTGATCTGCCCAGAGGAACTTTGGACCAAGCTGCAAACCTCCTTGGCCTCAATTCAGACACTTTGAATGAGGAAGAAAAGAAGCTAAGGAGAAAGCTGGTGACTCTACTGGATACTAAGAAAGGAGACAGGGTACCAAGACAACCTCTTGCACCCAGAAAGAAGATCATCCAGTGGAGGTTCGAAGACTCTTCTCACAACTTTGTTGTTGAAAGAGAGAATGGAGAGCTCAACAGGCTGAGTGCCTCATCTCTGCTACACTTGAGCAGGTTTGACATTGCTGAGTTAGCAGAGAAGCCATTCTCCAACCCTTCAAACTCTGATGTAGCTGCCCACATCAGAAATCATCTAGGCAGCCTTCATATGGCCGAGCTTACTGCTAGAAGCAAGGTTGAAGAGGAGTTGAAACTGAGAGAGGAGGAGGAAAGGAAGGGATCAGCAACCAAAGGCAAAGCCTTTCTACAAATGGTTGAAGGTCCTGAACTTGAGTCCATAGTTAGATGGGAGTATGACTATAACTCCCGTCAACTAACTCTCTTCAGGGGGACACAACAGAGGGTACATGTCATTCAGAGTGATAGACTGGATCTCCTATCCACCAATGACTTGTACAAGCTTCTCAGCACTACTTCAGGGAAGAACAAAGAGACAGACAAATACCTTTTGTCCCTGGTGCTGAAGGCTTTGAGAAGCAAAAATAAGTGAAGTTTTGGTAGCATCAGCCTAGGGGAGTTTGTTGGATCTAGAAAGGCTGTTGCAACCAAAACCAAGTCACTTAGAAGATTTTGGTACAACAAAACAAAGGACTTTCGAAGCTAAGTATGGAACTTCCGAAGGAAGAAGGAGCTCTTCCGAAGACAAAGTGTAAAACACACTTCCGAAGGAAAACTCCAACTTCCGAAGACAAAGAACCTACTTCCGAAGATCAAGACTTAGAGAGAAAGATTTGAAGTCAACTTCCGAAGTACAGAAGTCCTCAAAGCCTCGGAAGCATAGAAGCCTCTTCCGGAAGACACTCCTATTATCCAGTGGACATAAGTATGGCCTCTCTGACACTCCGCTGCAAATCTCTGAGATACTGCATGTCGTTTTCTCAAAAGCCATGTAGTTGACCATACTTTAATCCACTGTTTACCTTTTTATGTTAGTACAGTTGCCATCTTTAGTTGGTGACAAAAGGTAAGTCATGGACATGTCATGACTACCATATCTTAGATAATACTTTATCTAAGATACCTTAACTTTAGCATTGTAGTATATGCTTTAGTCTTAGGTTTCCAGCTGGTATCAAAGTATATCCGGCTGTAGGATCTAGTATATATAGTTTCTCATTGTAACTCTTGTTCATGCTTGTAAGAGTCTTGTAATATCTTGAGTTGAGAAGTATATATACAAGTGCCTTGAAAATATATTCTGCTTGTTTCCTTTGCTACTTATTATATTATTATCAACTCTTGTAAAAGACATTACTTCATCTGATTTGAGTGTTCCATAAGTGAGTTTGAGAGAAATACAAGTGTTTAAGTGACAAACCCGATCCTGCAATATTGGTGAGATTTCCATAGTTTCATAAATAAGTATATAAAAAGATGGCAATTCAATGTTATAAGTTAAAGAGCAAATAGTACTAGGGATTGTTAAGACAGGAATGCACAATCAAACCTTGACAGTTTTACAAAGAGTCTTAAACCTTACACGTATATACGTGAGCAGTGTAATTGGTCAACCAAGCAGGCTTGTCGGCTCCAGAGATCTAGATCGTGCCGGCTTAGCAATAGAATGATGTACATATATCGCATTACAGGTAGTACAAAGATCAAAACTCTAACCACAACATCATACAACGTGAATTGCCCATACAAGTTCCGATGCGGAGTCATCGAGGTGGACGAATGTGTGAAACCGATGATTTTCATTAGCACATGGAACTAAATAATTGTTGTACTTTAATATTAAATAGTATTTTTATTGAATTTAAAGACAATAAATATTTACAAAACAAACAGAGACTAAACAACCAACATAAGACTTTCAAATTAACTAAGTCCAAGTCCTATATGAGCACGAAGAGAGGTCTCAAAGTATCAAACCTGAAACATGTTAAAATAAAGGGTGAACTTTGAAAGTTGGTGAGATTTCTATAGTTTTCAATACATAAGTATAAAAGATGGCAATTCATGTCATAGATTAGTGAACAAAGTAAAACTAGGGATGTAAAACGAATGCAACAATCAAAACCTTGACATTTTACAAGTCTCAAACATTTACAAGTAGTTATACGATTAGCTAAGTGTACTTGGATCAACCAAGCAGGCTTGTCAAGCCCATAGATCTTGACGTCACCAGGGTGCACATAGTTAATGATTGTACATATAATCGACATTACATTGGTAGCTACAAAGATCACCTAACCACAACATACAAGTAAATTGCCATAAGTTTACAAGAATCAAACGTTACAAGTATAACGATTATAAGGTAACATGTTCCACCCCAAAGTGTGAAAATATGAAAAAAGGGGTATAGAATACTCACATGGAAACTCACAATAATAGTGATGGTTGTAGAGTACATAAGAAAGCTTGGATGTTCAAGAGTCAAAGGTGATGTCCTAAATGATAAAATAAACAATAGCTTGAGTTTGGAATACATTACAAGAGTTATGACGCTTAGGAATGCCAATAAGCGAAAGGTAGATTGATAAACGATTATTGTACCAATTTAGATTTGGACAGAATGTTTCGTACGTGTTTGAACAGGTTTTTAAAATAGAAAAAGTTTAATAAAATTATAAAAATTTACATTTGACTAGTTCAGTGCAGGTAGGCGAGGGGTCTACGATTATGGGTGTATATTTTCAAAGTCTCTCGGACAACTTTCATTAAGAAACATTTTTATAAAAATATCCGTAAATAGGTCAAACAAGCAGCACAAGACAGAAGTGCTGAAATGCACACTATCTGTGTGAAGGCTATTGTTGAGTCGTGCGAATTGAGTTGAAGACGTATAAACTGTCTTGAAAATTGAAAGGGTAATTCGTTGAACTTATATTGGAGTCTGATTTTACTCAAATTTAGTTTTTTATGATCAAGTTATGGTCGGTTGAAGTAAGATTATATTCTGTCAGAATTATAGTAAGGCACTTATGTGCACTTTTAAAATCGTTAAAGAATGAAACGGGTTAGATCAATTTATTATGTCAATATATGGTATATTAGTCTTTATTTGAGTTATAAAAATATTCTAAGTCTATGGATAGCCATCATTTTGAAAAATAATCTTGTGGAATAACCGAATGCGGCGGCATAGTCGTCCATATGCAAACGGGATTCTTTGTTTATGTTAGTGTGTTGTTAGCTTGATTTAGGAATGTTAGTGATTGTTATAAGGTTAGTGATTATTAAAATGTTAATGATCAAATGATAATGATTAAAATAAAAAGAGATTTGGTAGAAGAAAAAATAATACTAAGAACATAAAGTCATGAGAACAATTGGATGTTAGGATGATTAAAATGTATAATATAAAAGAAATAAAAGATTACTTTAGTATTAAAAATTCTTGAAATTTATTGTAAAATAAAATTTTTCAAATTGATCATAACCAATGGATGAAAGAAATATATGAGAGTGAGATTTTTAGAGAATGAGCAAATGAAAAGTGAGACCTAAGGCTTGCTTTTATAGTTGAGGTTAGGCATAGGTTATGAATGGTGTTAATGGTGAGTTATAAGTCTTTTAAAAGGGGGTTATGATTGGAATTTGAAATAAATATAAAATTAAATAATTTAAATAAATAAAAGAATACTTACAATTTAAACTTTAAATTTATTAAAGTTTTAATTCTAATTTAACAACTTTTTTTTGTTAAATCTTTATGGACTTTATAAATCTAATAAGAACTTATAGTTTGATTATTTATTTTAATTGAATATTTAAAATCTTATAAATATTAATAATATTTTATAGACCTTACATATTTGTAAAAATAATGATCTTAAATTTTAATCTTTTATTTTAGTTTTATAATTAAAACTCATAAATGACAAATAAACTTCATGAATTTATAAAATTTCATTCTATAAATCATGAAATTACCATAAATTGATTTCAATGGAAGTTGAATAAATAGTATTGTTATTATCTTTGAAGGATTAAAATAAATAAAATTTTTCTAATTAATGTATTTGATTTTCAAAAAGTGACCCAAACGGATTCGGGTTTGGATTTCTATTTTCCAAAATGGACAGATGTTACAACTTGGTCCTTGAGTAAATTATTATTATTACAACAACATTTTTTCTAGACTTAAGCCAATGAATACATTAACAAATGAATGGCTTTACAAATTTTCATAGTTTAACTCATACCATTATTACAAAATCTATGTAATTGTAGAAAATGTTACAAACTGAAATTGTTATGAGTGTACAACATTGTTGCTGGTATTGGTATTATTTTGAACCAGTTTTGAGCTAACAACATCGTTGTCGGTATTGGTATTATTGAGACCGACATTGGTGTTCGCTTTTATTGTTTTCGGTTGATGTAAAACATGTGTGTGTTTTTAGGTTACATCCTAAAAGCTTTTAACCCGTATAATTTTCTATTGAGATTATTTTTTTAATAATAACTTTCGTTCTTAAAGGTTTTCCAAATGGACTTAGTGTTTTACGTGGGAGTAATAACCATTGCAATGTGTTTTTTATATGCGTTTAGATATTTAAAATTACCGTAGAACCCCCCACGCAACATGCGGGAAGGAGTATCTAAATGACGAACGAGGTTATCTTTAGCTTTTCTTGTCAACGTTCACTTTTATGGTTTCTAATTAGGCAAGCCGATAACAACCAATGTCATGCCACACAACACAAGAAAGAAATGACTAAAATCTGACATATAGCGCGAACCTTTTCAAAAACAAAACCCGCACAGCGCGCGAGTGGATCACAACTAGTTATTATTTATATGTTAATTTGTAAAGTGAATGAATAGTATAAAGTTAGATGTTTAACAAGTAACATAACACTTTTTGCTTTCACACTTTTACCATAAGTTTGATCCCAACAAACCCGACCCTAAACACCCCTATCATGACATATTTAAATTCCTTGATTTTATTTTTTTGGGTTTTTTGTTTTCTTTTAGGACTTCAATTTATCAGTTGATTGTTGGTACTTTAGCATGTCACACACGGTGACGCGCACATGCTTATCTTTATGTATGTTTTGAGTTGTTCAATGTTTCGACGTAAATTGTGTGGAGTTGCATCAAATATATTACGTTTACATTCGGCGGTATAAATTCGAATGAACCATTTCGATGAAAATTTAGTTTAGAAACGAGTCGGGTCAATCATAGTTTATATTTTATCATGTCGCGTACGACGTTGCCGCAATGCGCGGATGTCGGCTGGATCGGTAAACATCCGAGCATGTTCTTGACGGAAGGATAAACAACAGCAAAAAGCAAGAGACAATCACGAACTATAATATAATGGTTTCATTGATAAAACCTAACGATTACAAGCTCGTTACAACATAAGAATCAAGACTCTTGGCAAGGGGAGATCGAGCATGATCTCCCCGCTCATCCGGCAGCCCTAGGCTCTGGGCAGACTCCCTCTCAAATCCTCAACTCTTTACACATTGAAACTGGTATATATAGGCCTCGGCCCATATTTGATGCGACTGGGCCCATTCGTGCGATTGGACCATGCGTATGGTTCAATCGTACGACTGGACCATGCGTATGGTTCAATCGTGCAACTGGACCATACTTATGGTTCAGTCTTACGAATGTCCCAATCGCATCTCTCAGTCGCACGACTGGCCCATTAGCAAGGCTCAGTCGCACGACTGAGTTTCATTCGTATATGCTCCTGCGAATGACCTAGTTTCATGTGTTTACAACATATCAGGTGTATTACATTAAGCCTAGACTATTCGACAAGCGACGGACACACTATATATGACTATATATGCTCTAACAAATTCCCCCTTGGACGTTGCTTGCGAATAGTAGATAACACCTCTTACAATCTTCAGTCAATCTTTGCTCTGGTTGTCAATAGAATCAAACGAAAACCATATTAGCCAACGTTGTCGATCCGTCAGGTTGCCACACTATCCCTGAAAATGAATTTAGGCACAATAGCTTTCGTTTACTTTGCAGAACACCATCACAACATCAAGATTCCCCATATGACTGATTTTTCCAAATAATGACATGAACAGTTTTCCATTGCTTCAATCTTCACACAGGCTAACCTGATTAACATTAACACCTGCAGAAATTCCCTCTCACATTCAGCATATCCCAATATATAAACGTTGTGCTCTCTTGGCGTCTTCATACGGTGTATTGGGCAAAAGGTTGAAGGTTCCAATCCACAACTGACAATATCAAACAAATCAGCATGCATGTAGATTCATCATCAGAAACCTGCTCACATCATCACTTTCTGATTGCGTCTTCAATTTCTCTATACATGGATTCCCCCTAAGAATGAGAATCCTCTCTGTGCGGATAAATATAACTTGGTTGGCCCATAAATAGTCAGATGCTCCTGACTACCCCACAAAATCAGCACCAATTGCTGACATCTTCTCTCCTCTCTTTCGTGTTCCAACTACATTCACCTATTCTGGAAGTCCAACGAATAATGGGGTATACATCGAACTTATTTGACAAAAGAACCTCAGGGTGAATATGATTTGCTCATCCTCAAATCTGTGCAAAGGGTAGTTCCAGACTCTTTTTTTTTTGTCTGGAACACCGTTCATCCGTATGACTTGGAGGACAAATATCACATTCATGTGAATGGATGATACGAATGATATATTTGTGAGACTGGTCATAAGACTGGTCCAGTAGCATGATTGGTCATAAGACTGGTCCAGTAGCATGACTTGTCATAAGACTGGTCCAGTAGCATGACTGGTCATAAGACTGGTCTAGTAGCATGACTGGTCATAAGACTGGTCCAGTCGCATGACTGGTCATAAGACTGGTCCAGTCGCATTCCAGTCGTACGAATGGTCCATTAGCATGGTCCAGTCGTACGAATGGTCCATTAGCATGGTTCAGTCGCACGAATGGTCCATTAGCATGGTCCAGTCGCACGAATGGTCCATTAGTATGGTCCAGTCGCACGAATGGTCCATTAGCATGGTCCAGTCGCACGAATGGGTCTGCACGCAGATTTTCAGATCTGCAGCCGCCAAAGCTGCCAAAAACCCTAATTTGATGAATTTTACATGAACCGAAACAAAATAGACATCATCAGATTCGCAAGGATCATAGGAACGTGGTTTCGAGTTCGATTTTAACATAGAAACAAAACACGTAACAAGATCTGAGCAAAACACGAAGAACACGAAGTGGGTTTAATGTCAAGAATCTGAAATAGATCAAGATCTCAAGAGCTCAGGTTGCTAGAATGATTGTTAGATCATTCCAGCAGTAACCGGCTCTGATACCAATTGTGAAGTCGGCTGGATCGGTAAACATCCGAGCATGTTCTTGACGGAAGGATAAACAACAGCAAAAACCAAGAGACAATCAATAACACGAACTATAATATAATGGTTTCATTGATAAAACCTAACGATTACAAGCTCGTTACAACATAAGAATCAAGACTCTTGGCAAGGGGAGATCGAGCATGATCTCCCCTCTCATCCGGCAGCCCTGGGCTCCGGGCAGACTCCCTCTCAAATCCTTAACTCTTTACACATTGAAACTGGTATATATAGGCCTCGGCCCATATTTGATGCGACTGGGCCCATTCGTGCGACTGGGCCCATACTTTGAACGATAAGTATGTGTAATTACTGTTGATCAATGGATCGTAATTTGTTATTATGTGTGTGGAAAATAAGATGTGATCTGATGATATAAGTTTAATTGGTATCAACATATACTACTAGATACTAAATTATGATTGATTTTTGCACCTTTATCATGTTCCTTTTAGGGAATAATAATGTTAAATCGGATGTCGAAAGAGGAAGAGTACCAAATAGGAGAACTGTATGTACTCATTTAAATGATTTCTTAAGAATTACAAGTCCTTTGACGCAATGACACTTTTTTATTCATGTTAACAAATGTCTTCTCTAGTCTTGTCCCTCAGTAATGCTTTTAGTCAACCAACAATGAACATCACCATTACCTTTTACCCTTTTGTATGAAACAAAAATACCAAAAGGAGGGAGGAGGGGGAGTATGGCTGGTTGTGATGGCTTGCTAGAAGATCTCATGGTTATAAGAAGTGCAAACCTCCGCGACTAACCTCTTTTTTTATTTACAACCAAAAATCATCCCACCGCAATGCATGTGATGATAAAACTAGTTCATGTTTTTAGGTTGAACTTGATCCTTGCATATTGTTGTAGGCTTTTCATTTTTAAGTTTTGTGTGCTTGATCATCATTGTTGTAGTTGAACATATGCTTTAATACACATAATTGATAGATTCACTAAGTGAATAGGAACACATATCTTGGTTTTAAAAAGCGAGAAGCGCACCGAGGCGACGAGGTCTTAAACCGAGGCGCAAAAGCGCAGGGCTTTTCGTACGCGAGGCGCAAGGTTTTATATAAGCTTTTATTATATTTATCATAGGTTAATATATGATTTAATATATAATTTTGGTTATAACTAACAAAATAAAATAAGTATATGAGTATATAATTCAGCTTTATATATGATTTAATATCTATATAACCTATTCATATAATTTAAAGAAGCTATATTTACAACAAAATAATATATATGCAAGTATATAATTAATACGAATACTATATTAGTTAAAATTTTCAAAAAATATAAAAGTTACAAAAGGCAAAGAGATAACAAAGTGACTAGTAAATGAAAATACTTAATATTTAAAGTAAAAGACAAAATATATATAAATTTTTAAATATCTAAAGTTAAAGAATTCGATTTTAATTTTTTAACTATTGAATGACAATAAATGCACATTAATTAAGTGAGTTTCCCATACATTTTCTTTGCTTTCTCCACTCCCGATGCACCCTTCTTTTCTCTATTTATCTTTTTCTCTCACCAAAAAGTAATCAGAAAGAAACAAGGACTTTTCATCTCTTCTCTACAATGTCATCTTCATGAAACTCCGGCGACTTTTCTCCAGCATGTTGGTTTTAAATTTTCTTGTTAGTTTCATGTACAGAAGGCGCAAAAGCCCTTATCCGTCGCCGCCTCCTGAATTGCACCGAAGCGCGCGCTTCTTGTACAACTCGCGCCTTATGCAGCCTGAAGCGAACTAGCTCGCTCCTGAGGTCGCCTTTGGCCTAGGCGCGCCTCAGGCGCGCTTTTTAAAACCAAGACGCATATTTAATGTCCTTACTTATACCTGGCAAAATGGTCGGGCTAGGTCGGGTAGTGTAACGAGTCAGAATGAGTTCGGGTTAGGAGGACCAATTTAAAAACAGGTCAGGATGGGTTCGGGTTAATGTTCGAGTTAGAATGGGTCAAAAGTCTAAAAATTGAAAAACAGTACATAGAGTTCTAATAGGCTGCATACTTGATAGCACTAGCATACAATGAGGATTCACATCATCACTTCCGATCAAATCAAAATCCACGTCTTTTTCACTAAGCTGTTAAGAATTTCCAAAGATATGCACCAGAGTAGTTATATTATGTTCTTAAAATTAGAATTAAAAACAAACAGACTATCCAAATTCAATCATCCATTTAACCAACTATGCATTGAAATTATTGTTTATCTTTTGAAAATACATATCTTTACTATAAACTAATAGATTGAATTAAACAAAATAATGATTAAGACCACAAACGTCAGCGTCGGTGATGGCGATGAAGACGTTGGTGAAGGTCTTGGGTTTTGACAACGATTCTAAGTTTCCGTTATAAGTAGAGTCTTCTTCAAACCGATCAAATGCCATTGGAGGATGAAGTTACACATTTTTTATAACGGAAACTTTGGTGATTATGTCAACACGATGATCAGAAACAACCACACAACTTCCGGTTGAACATTACATTCATATTGAGGATAATGATAGGTTGAATTTAAAAAAAATAACATTAATAACGATGTGATATATAAAATAGTATAAGCATGAGGTATTGAATCAAAATAGGGGAATAATCATTAATGATGATTTTAAATGGGATCTAAATATTTGATAGGAAAAATAAACATATGAAGAAGGGTTCAAAGCTAAACCTAATAGTGACTCATCCTAATTTAAAACCACCCATCATAACCTGTTTTTTGGTATTTAAAACCACCCATCATAACCTGTTTTTTTTTCTCATCTTTTATAATTTCTCATCTTAAGCCCCTTTAAAATAATAACTAACACATCTTAACCCATAACTTTATAACTAAAGCCCAAATCAACCCAATTAAAAGCAAACGGGTTAGCATTGACAGGTCTATGACCTTACTTAATAACCAAGATGACATCACCTCACAACTTGCAAGAGGTTACAGCAGAAGAAAGAATGATTTGTTTCATCCAAAAGGCATAAATCCCACATCACCTCGTCTTCCCAACCCGCCTAATTCGATACTTCAAACCACCACCATATAATTATAATCTAGCGTTAAGTTTACTTCAACATCAAAACGGTATAAACATATTCCAACTGACAACCAAACTGATAGTGATTAATGCCGTATTATCCGATTACAAACAGGTTCAACGCCACATATTAAACAATGAGAAGCAAGAGGAGAGGAGGGAGGGGCTTAATCACCACCAACTTGTCTCTTCCAAGAGTCTTCGACAATCAGCTCGTCAACTCCCCAGTCCTCATAACTACAATATCAAAACACATCATTATAAAAACTTGATAAACTAGAATACGCTAGATGACGATTTTACCTTCCATCTGGCAGGTATCGACGGATGGTGAAAGGTATCTTTTTCTCACGAAGCTCCTTCATAGCAATCTAAGATTATGCAAAAATAAAGAATCACAATAACTGAAAATGAAACTATCACATCTCTACAATGTTTCTCCATTTAAAATATCAGCAACCAAGGCATGCACCATCTGTCAGGCAGGCAAAAGGCGAAAGGCGAGCCCTTTGCGCCTTAAGTGCACCTTGCAATTTTGATTGCCTAAAGCTAGATTATCAACATATGATAGTTGATGGCACCAAAACACAACGGCTAACATCACACTATTATTTAAAGAGTACTGTTGAGAAACTCACCTCAAGGGGGTCGGTCTCACCCTCCAATTCAACCATTACAGGAGCATTCATGCTGCTCAAACATAAATAATACTTGGGTGAGATTATTGATTAATATCATTACAAATGAAAACACACACACTCAAATAAATATTGTTGGAACATGAAAAAAAATTGAGAAAGGTGAAACAAAAGGACAACCTGATCTGCAGAGCACGTGTACCCAAGATTCTAGCGCGTTCATACTTCGTCATGTATTTTGAAGTTTTACGAGGTCGTTCTCCTTGTTCTTGCTCTTCCTTGTCTTCATCGTCACCTAGAAGAGGATCGGGTGCATCATCATCTTTATTCTCGCCTTCAGCATCCTCCTCTGCTCCTTCCTGCAATTTATCCAACCAAATTTCTATTTATTATGTAATTAACATTATACAGCATTAGAATTGTACTAAAATAATCTTTCTTACTTCAGCCTCAGGTTCCATTGGCTCATCATCATACCTACAAAGATATTAACAACTTATAATGTCCAATAGCATATAAATCAAAAGATAATTAACAAGACAATGAAGATGCTTCAAAACAATCAAATTAACAATGTAGAATCAGAAGTCAGAAGATAATTAACAAGACAAAGAAGACGCCTTCAAAGAAAGCAAATTAGCAAAGCAGAATCAGAAGGTGTCAAAAGATAATCAACAAGACAAAGAGGACGCTTCAAAACAGCCACATTAACAATGCAGAATGTGAAGACCACAATACACATCATACCAGACCATTTAGATAGGCTAATGCTTCTAGAAAAATACTGGACTTCAGTTTCACACTACTGCTCGATCTTTCCCAATGTATGACATCTAAACCTTCTTACTTCATTGAAACACAAACGAGAATTCAGTATCCTAATGTGCTTCTTTATCTTCTCGGTACAACAACAAAGAGCAATTTGAGTTCCAAACTTCTCACAAGCTTTGCACAATGTTTTAGCCCTATACAGGATGCCTCTACAGCATACAAACGAATATTTTCAACTTACCGGTTCATGTATGCCGTATGGCATCTAAGCAACCAGTCCTTGTTAGTTAAATCGAACAAAATCCAAACCCTAGGACTTTAACAATCGCATAAATTACACACAGATAAACAATTAATCAACGCAATTTAACAATAACAGCAGATTATCCATAAACGTAAGCAAACTGAAGCTACTTTCAACGATCCTAACAAACACGAAAATCACACACAACAAATGAATACATCCAGATCAGAAACAAAAACATTTATCAATTTTTAAGGAATACAAAGAAGTAATTGTCGTAAAAGTACCCTCCGTCCATCTCATACTCCTCATCCGCCATTGTTAGAGGTTGAAGCTCAACGCGAAGAAGATGATGATGGTTGCCCTTTTACACCTGCAGCGGTATCTCGTCTCCTTTTTGGTTTGTGCTAAAACCCTCGACTCTTTGCTTATATGGGTGGAATCTTCTAGGTGGTTTTAGTTTACATTTACAGCCCCTGTATTATTCTCATTGGTTAACAAATGGTCCTTTAAGTATGTGTATCGCAAATATGGTCAATGTTGTTTTTTTATAGGCACATGGTAGATGAATTTTATTCTTTTAAGTTTTTAATAGCAAATAGGTTGAAACTAACTTGTTTTTAAAGAGTTTTTGATTCTTATAACTATGATACCAACTTATGTGGCATGTTAGATGAATGTTAAACATGCCCTTATATTAATTTGATTGATTTTTTATTTTCACAAATGACTATATGTGTATTCTTAATCAACACATGATATTTTAAGAGTAATTAAGTGAGGAAACTTTTAAAATAAAAAAAAGATAGATATGTGTAAAAGATAATCAGAGATTTTCTTGGTTTTTTATCCAAGATACATGAATCTGTCATGAAAGAGAAGGAAAAGGGGATGGCGTTATGTGCACGAATTATAAGGAAGAGAGATGTGGAGGGGTGTTGGTCTTTGCACTACATAAGAGGGGAAGCAATAAAAATGATAGAGAATTAACAAACAAACCAACAAACATACCCAAGTATGTCACACACTCACACCCCTCGCCGGCGATGAAATAGCAAGGAGGTGACGTAATCGAATATTTTGAACACGTGGTACTTAAGAAAACTTAAATTTATTCATGCATTCAAAATAAACTTAGGAAACAAAGTATTAGGGTACAAGTTTTTAAGAATTAGAGAATATGAGCCTAGCATTCTAAGCTTATACAAAATAATCTTTTATTTTGTCCTAGTCGTGCCATATTTAAGTGAAGTCCAAAATACTAACATTGGTTGTATCCTAAAAAACATATTAAAAATGGGTCAAAATAATGTTGATGAGCTCGTAGATTTTGATACTTGATAAATATTTGCGAAGTAAGTAGTCAAGTATGAATCAAATACTCATTGTGTAAAACAACAATAACAATAAGATGAAATACATTTACAAGCCCACAACTAAGCCTATGATAGCATGCCTCGTTCGATACTTACTTCAAGTACGGAAAAAAGTCAAGTCATAGTGATGTGCGTTTTGATATATATATATATATATATATATATATATATATATATATATATATAGATATATATATATATATATATATATATATAATATATATAATATTATATATATATATATAATATAATATATATATATATATATTATATATATATATTAACAATAGATTTACACAATTAAGCTTTAAAAATTATAGAAATGATTTTCACCTTTTGACTAACTACACACACAATAGGCAAGTGTACCTATTGGATAATAGTATAGCTTTTACCAGGTATTGATCCGTGGACACGAGAGCTCCTGATACTAAGTCTTTGTTATTATCTAGCCGATGAAAGATGATTTGTGAATAATATGATTAACTAATTTAGCTAACAATTAAGCTAATTCAAGAAAGTAGACAAAGGTGATAATAAGCAATCAGGGGAAGATATCACTTAGATTTTGAATCCGCTTAGCAAAACAATGACAACATACATAAACCTATGTTGAGATCTTCTTTTACGCATAAAACATGGATGTAAGCTAGATTCTTGTCAAGGTTATCTAAGTATTTAACTCATTGGAAAACTAGAACGATAAACACATGATAGCCACCTAAAGTTATGCCATGAATACCCAATGATATAATTAAATCATAGTTAAAGATGGTTAGAACTCCCGTCAATGATATCGAACCCACAATCTTTGGAAAGTTAACACGATGAACATAAGGTAACCACCTCAAATCGCATAATGTAACAATAGCTATGTAAATCCTTCAATTTATGAATGTCCTAACGCGATTACACGAATCATAAATTTGTGCATCATCTATTGTTACACATACACAAAGTTAGAAATAATCATAACAAACACAATTGTTTTCACAAACCTATGTATAAGAATACATACTTGTTTAACTTTACTAAATAATCAACTTTCATTTACCATTTCTAGTCAAATCCCATAAACCACACGCTAATGTATGCATTTTATGAATAGATGTTTTAAAACACAAAGTTTTCCAACCATATGTAGTTATAACACCCACAATGTTCATCATTTCATCAAGTTCAACAAGCATACATAATCACTGAAGAACAATCATAGCCTTGCAATAAACATTAACCTAATCATCACCAAAAGTTACATGTAAAATGTCAAAGTATGGGATTTTCAGCAAGTGTATTCATAGAGTATGATGGCAAATGATGGGGAATGACATGGTTCATGAAGGTCACGGCTGAAAGTGTTAGGGGGCCCCTTGTGATTGTTTAACTCTTTCAAGAAATCTCTTTAGGCCATCATAATTAGTGTAGGTGTGGTAAAAGAAAAAAAACATAATGTTCTTGAGATTTTATTGAGAGGGGGCCATTTGGGTGAAAAGATGGTGATTAGTGTATGAATTTTGGTATTTTATGGTTAAAATGCTAAGATATGGTCATTTGATTACTTAATTAGGTTAATTGTCTCATTTACGTTAGCATAAAAATAGAACTTCGTCAAGCGGTATAATATGTGAGTCGTGAGCAAGATACTTTTTCAAATTAGACATGTGAAACACATCATGCACGTTACTGAGTTCTTGAGGCAAATTTAGTCTATACGCCACTGGACCAATTCTTTTCATAATTTCAAAAGGTTTAACATATATTGGAGCAAGTTTTTCCTTTTTGCCAAAACGAAAGACACCTTTCCAAGGGGATACCTTTGTAACGCATAATAATGTCGTAAAATCATTTAAGTTCACATAAAATATCATAAAGTGGTTCAACTTGGGATGATCCTAAATTGATTATCATAACATCAAAGGATCATTTCTTTAGTTTATATTCTAAACTAAATAAATTACGTAATCACATAAATATATGAAATACTTTAAATTTTCATAAGTGTCACACAGTACATCCTGCGTATAGTCTGGCAGAGGTAGGATGAGAGACGAGCGTTTTCTCTATCTTGAGGGCTAGAGAGGTTGCTTCCAATGACACCCCCAACTTTAAACACTTTAAGAATAATAATGACACATGTATCATATAATCAAGTAATATAAAAAGATACAACACATGATAAGGCAGACAATAATCATGCAATATGATAGCATACCAAGATACAAGTGCTTTGAGATTAAATGAGTCAAAGTGTAAGGATAGGGAATCCCTAGCTAGACTAACTAAAATAAGAGTATAGATACAACATAATGAACATAAAGATAAAAATAATAAAAGTGTAGAGACAATCAAAGGCAAGGTATACAAGGCAAAAAAATGTCTAGCTAAGCAACAAGTATGACAAAACACACCTAAGTGTGTAGGTCCCAGGCTCCCACAATAATACAAAACCTTAATGCTACACTAAGGCACGACATGTTAAGGAAAGCCAATGTAAACCTAAGTATCACGTACTCTTAAACACACCTAAGAGAACAAGTCCCACTAAAAGTCCTTAACCTTAATCCTATGACTCCACAAACTCCTATCTTTGATCATGTACTCAGAGAAGTGCAACTCTCAGATCCTATCTAATCATTTCATCCCAAGTCAACTTGGGTCTTTGCAGGATCGATTTATCACTTTAACACTTGGTTTTCTCTCAAACTCACTTAGTAACACACTCGGATCAGATGATGATGCAGAATCCCTTCTAAGAGTTGGTAATAATATACTAAGTAGAAAAGAACACAGAGAAATAATTTTCAAGGCATTTGTATATATTACTTCTCAACTCAAAGTATTACAAGACTCTTACAAGCATATTACATGAGTTACAATGAGAAACTATATATACTAGATCCTACAGCCGGATATACTTTGATAAAAGCTGGAAACCTATGACTAAAGCATATACTACAATGCTAAAGTTAAGATATCTTAGATAAAGTATTATCTAAGATATGGTAGTCATGACATGTCTATGATTTACCTTTTGTCACTAACTAAAGTTGGCAACTGTACTAACTGATAAAGGTGAACAGTGGAATAAAGTATGGTCAACTACATGGCTCTTGAGAAAACGCCATGCAGTATATCAAAGGTCTGTAGCGGAGTGTCAAAGAGACCATACTTATGTCCACTAGTTCATAGTAGTGTCTTCCGAAGGTTAGTTGGCTTCGGAAGAACAAGTTCTTCCGAAGCCACTAATACTTCGGAAGAGGCTACTTCTTCCGAGGCTTGAGGACTTCTTCATATCTTCATACTTTGGAAGTTGACCTTTTGATTTCTTCTAAGTCTTGAACTTCAAAAGAGAATACTTTGTCTTTGAAAGTTGGAGTTTTCCTTCGGAAGATGATCTTGCACTTTGTCTTCGGAAGAACTCCATTTCCTTCGGAAGTTCCACACTTAGCTTCGGAAGTCCTTTATTAGATGCACCCAAATAATCTAAGTGATCTGGTTTTGGTTGCACCAGCCTTTCTAGATCCAACAAACTCCCCTTAGGCTGATGCTACCAAAACCTCACTTATTTCTGCTTCTCAAAACCTTCAGCACCAGGGACAGAAGATGCTTGTCTGTTTCCTTGTTCTTCCCTGAAGTGGTGCTGAGAAGTTTGTACAAGTCATTAGTGGATAGGAGATCTAGTCTATCACTCTGAATGACATGTACCCTTTGTTGTGCCCCTCTGAAGAGAGTTAGTTGACGGGAGTTATAGTCATACTCCCATCTAACTATGGATTCAAGTTCAAGACCTTCAACCATTTGAAGAAAGTCTTTGCCTTTGGTTGTTGATCCTTTCCTTTCCTCCTCCTCTCTCGGTTTCAACTCTTCTTCAATCTTGGTCCTAGCAGTTAGCTTGGCCAGATGAAGACTGCTCAGGTGATTTCTGTTATGAGCAGCTATCTCAAAGTTTGAGGGGTTAGAGTGTGGCTTCTCTGCTAACTCAGCAATGTCAAATCTGCTTAACTGTAGCAGAGATGAGTCATTTAGCCTGTTTAGCTCTCCTCTCTCTCTCTCAACAACAAAGTTATGAGAAGAGTCTTCGAACCTCTACTGAATAATCCTCTTTCTAGGCACAAGGGGTTGACTTGGCACCTTATCCCCTTTCTTTGTATCCAACAGAATCACAAGCCTTCTTCTTAGCTTCTTCTCTTCTTCATTCAGTGAATCTGAGTTGAGGTCAAAGAGTTTTGCAGCTTGGTCCAATGTTCCTCTGGGTAGATCAAGAAGTTGATCTCTAGTGAGGGAACATGAGGAGCCATTAACATAGGTCAGTTTGACAGACTCCTCCTCGCAAGAGATGTCGCTCAGGGTAGTATAGTTGATGAGCTTTGTCTTGATCGCCTTGAACTCCTCTAAGGAGAGATGTTTGGAAGGCTGAGGGGATGGTTTGGGAGGTTGCTGGGTAGGTTGTGGTGTTTGAGTTCTGGCAAGTGTTTTGGGTTTAAGGATGTGTTGTTTAGGTGGTTGAGGTGAGGAAGTAGGTATGGATGATGGTGTAGGTTCAGGGGTATAAGTCTCAGAGGTTGGTTCAGTCGTAATGGGGAATGGAAAAGGAATTGGTTTAGGTTGTGGTTGGGTTTGAGGTTGGGGTTGAGTGGTTGGTTTGAAGATCATCTCCTGTCCCTTTCTATACATCTCCTTCCTCTTCCCCGAGCGAATGTCAGCCTTTATGTCACTGACATGTCGCTGGAGAGTCTTCTCAAACATAGGTCCCACCGCCAGCCAGAGAAGCCATGAGCCCGAAGATAGTCCTTCATCAAGGCTTTATCACCTATCTTTCTGGCAGCAGCAAGTCCTGCTTCTTCTTCCTTCTTCTTCATCATCCTTAGCTTTTTCTTAGCAGCTTTCTTTCTCTCCTTCTCCATTTGATCTTGCTCTTTGTTGAAGAGCCATAAGATCGTATCATTGTCATGTGGAGATAGTTCTTCTAGAGAGAAACCCCTGGAGGTTAGGAAAGTTATCCTTTCCCTCCTTAGCTGCTGATCAGCTTCTCTTTTCTATTTCTCTCTCTCTTCCTCCAAGGCCAACCTTGCTGCTTCTTCCTTTTGCTGAATTTGCAGCAAAGATACCTTTTCTAACTCTATTAACTCCTCTAATGGTAACAGGAGTACATATTCACTAACAGCTCCCAACTTGAAAAGTCTGTCAAGGATTTCCACTCTTCTCCTGTTGTTGATAGCCTCCTGGTTGGCTGCAGCTGCTTTGCTACTTGCAGCTAGCAACTTCCCAGTTGGGAGTCTACCTTTCCTTTTAAGTTTTTCTAACCTTGCTTCCTCCTGAAGCTCTTCCTTAGTCATCTTCCTCTTTCCTTTGACATCTTCGGAAGTGCTAGACTTTGGGGGTTCTTGGATGGAAGTTTCAGGTTGAGTGGTGGTAATGAGAGCTGGAGTCAATGATGATGTTTGAGCTAGGGGTTGGGTGAGAAAATCCTCCCTATTGACCTTAGATGCAAGTTCTAGGATTGCATCTGTGACTTCTAGGTCATCGGATAAAGAGAATAGTCCTTCCGCAGCTTCAATCTCAGCTTCGGAAGTTTGAAGTTGTTCTTCCGAGGCTTTGACTTGTGCTTCGGAAGTTTGTGAGAATGCACTCTCTGTCCCAACTATCTCAGTTGCTAGGCCATCAGTCCTTGTTTCCCCTTCGAAATTAATCTCAGGTTTCACTTGGACCTTAGGTTGACCAACTCCCTTGACAGTAGTAGAAGGTGCATTCAACCTCTGAAGCTCTTGAGCTCCTAAGTATATCACGAACAGGTCAGGACTTGGTTATTCAATAAAAGATTTCATTGGGAACTTGTTGAAGAACCTGTTGAGATCTTGGAGCATCCTTTGGTCCACTTGAGTTACAACTGGAGGAGGCTCAGGAAAAACTAAAGCTTGTTGAATGGGGTCTCTTGAACTTAAGGAAGTGAGAGCTTGACTCTATCGTTCCTCTTGTCTTTGTCCCTGAACACTCTCCCCCTTTTTGGTAGCATCATCTTGAGAGCTTGATGAGCTAGAGGAAGAGGTCAATGAGACCTGAATTGGTACATGCCTATCAGACCTCTCAATCTATTTCTCATCTAGTTTGGCTTTGAGAGTTTCAATCTCAAGTTGTTGAGTGGCAGACCTATCCTCTAAAGTCCTAACCTTAGATTCAAGGTTTGAGACTTTAGAAAGTAGGTCTTTAATGGTGAGTTGCAGTCTTCCCTCATCTTCTTTTGAGGAATTATGGGAAGATGAGGTAACATACTATGTTCATCCTCACCACCAGATGTGGTTTCTTGGCACCCTGGTTTCCCTTGTCCAGTGATGTCTCTTTCAGAGTCATCAAATGGCATGGTTGCCATAGATTCAGTCTCAGTGATGTTACCACTGTCCTGAAGGTCCATTGAGGCTCCTTCAGTAGTGGCAAATGAATCTACATGAGTCCCCTCCACAACAGTGGGACTCACCTTAGTTAAGGCTTGCTGATGGGGGCTAGAGATAAGAGATCTCTCTAGGCTCTGTTGATCCTTGAGAGAGTTTTGTGGATCAACTTCATTGCCTTAAAGAGACATAATCTCCTCATTAGTTCCTATCAATACGTCAGTAAAGGATATAGAGGTTAAGCCTAATGACCCGGGACCTTGGTCAATATCTATTAGCATTGAGCCTATGGTAGGGCTGTCCCTTTTTGACTGCTTAGGGGAGTATAAAGACTCATCCTGAGGGTTTACAGCTTGGGTTTCGGGCTCATGGGTTTGAGACTGAGGATACTCAATACCCATATTGAGGTCAATTGTGAAGGATGGTGAGACCTCAGACTGAGTGGAGCCTATTGTTTCACTCTAGTCTTTTTGGATTGAACAGAAGGAGCTTGTTCAATCAGAGTAGATTGAACAAGGGTTCGTTTGTGTAACATCCTGTATTTTGCCGTCATTATTTATTTATGTTTGTGCGTGGCCTCGTTTGTAAAGTTTAATTCTTTAATAATAATAATAGTAATGATGAGACCAATAATAATAATAATAATAATAATTTTAATAACAAAATAATAATAATGATAATAATAACTTTAAAAGTAACAATTACAACTATAATAATAATGATGGCAATAATAAATACAAATAATAATAATAATAATAATAATAATAATAATAAAACTTGAATAATTAAGGTTTAAAAAGTTGAGGGGGTCTTAATGCAAATTATGAAACATTAAATTAAGATTTTAAGCATAATGTTATGAAACACAAAGTGGAGGGACCAGTTGTGTAAATTGCCCAAACTCCAATCTGGTTCCCCGCTTTTCCGGCAACGGCGCCGGCGAGCTCCGGCGAGGTGCAAATCATCATTTTAAAAGCATTTTTGACCCAATCAAACCGCCCAAACCCCTCGGCCCCATGATTCGAACCCGAACCCCAATTCAATTTGTGTTATCACGCGTCTAACCTTTCCAAATCAAACCTCGAACCAACCGAGTCAATCACCGCAATCAAATCTTGCCTAAAACTGCAATTCAATCAAATTAATCACCCTGAATCATAGTACGCGGCTTTACCAATCAGTAATCAATTAGAATTGCCAATTAACAGCGCGAATATATTAACTATGGTAATTTTTCAAACGCGGATTCAAACCGAGAATGTTGAGCTCAAAACCGTGTAATTGAAACTATATATTGAAGGTTTCGGATTCGTTTTGAAGTTCCTCAACTCTCTGAACACTCAATTGCACAGAAGATTCACCAAGTCATAAACCCCAAATTCTGAAACCTTCGAAGCAAACCGAACTCGGAATCCCTCAAAATCTCACTTAAACAGGTAATTAAAACCTGTTATCTGCTCGATTTGGTCCAAGGATCAAAAGCCCCATGATGATTCGAGTGATTAACATCGAATCGAGGGTCGATTTTGGATCAGATGAACCTAGGGTTCATCGGATTTGGGGGAAACGAGGCTGCTCTGTTTAAATTTAAAACAAACCAAAGTGAACCAAGGCCACGGCCCTGGTTCACTGGTTCCCGCACCTCAACTCCTAAGGGAGGTCCCGGGTTCGACCCCGGGCAACCCCCCTTTTTCCTTTTCTTTTCTTTTCTGTTTTATTTTCTTTATTATTAATTATTTCTTTTGCTTAAATTTTAATTCTGAAAATTTCTAAAATTATTTTATAAATTCAGAATTTATTTATTTATTTATTTATTTTTTTTATCAAAGGTTTATGAATATGTTTAAATTTAAAATACATTGTGGTATTTTTTTCCCTTATTTTAAATTATTTAAAATAATGTTGTTATGTGAAAAGATAATACTTGTGTAAAAATATTTTAGATTATTTAAAACATATGCATGTATATATATATGTATATATATATACATGTATATATATACATGTATATATTGGCAAACAATTTGAATAATTTCTTATTCTTACCTATATACATATATTGTAAAATATATGTATATATATTGTCAAACAATTAGAATGATTAATTACTTATACATATATACTTATATTTATATAAACATATCAAAGTAAGTATACATATATATATATATATATATATATATATATATATATATATATATATATATATATATATATATATATATATATTTATTTATTTATTTCTTGACTTATTACAATCAATACAACCTTCATAAATCGGTTTAACGTGCGATTAGTTTTCTTTATTTATATTAGCCTTTCTCTTTCGCGCAATAAATCTAATTATCATTTCGTTCCATTAACCCGATTCACATTAATAACACGATTTAAATAGATGTCAACCTCTATTCAATCCATAATTAAGAACCTTAAAACAAAATAATTAATCATCAAACCGATTATAACGCGTTACCTTATTCTTATTTAGGTGCCTTGTGACATTGTGTTGGAAACCTTATTCGTGGTTATTCATATTTCACTTTCAAGCCTTCTTATTATCATGTGAGTTCTTATGCCCCATTTTACATATATTTTACACCTTTCGGGGTGAAACATGTTGGTTATACAAACATACTCATACACGCTTTGATACTTATTACGCACGTGCAATTCTTTACATAGTCGTGGTTATTTGAATATGTTAAGTTGTATATGAGATGTGACATACGTGTGCAATCATTAACTATAACTAGCCTGGCGAAGTCTTAGATCTTTGGGCCTGACAAGCCTATTTAGTGCTAAAGCCGAGGGATTGCCGGCTCCTAGGAGCCGTATGCTTGTGCACTAGGGAACCAAATACACTTAGCTAATCATGCTTATTCATATTATTCAGTCAAGGTTTGATTGTAACTATGCATGTTCTATATACTTACTATCTTGTGACCATTGGCTAGAATTACCACATTCTTTCTCATGATATATACTTATTGTATTTTAAAAACATGAGAACTCACCAACTTGCTAGTTGACTTTATTTTCAACATGTTTCAGGTAATGTGCAAGTTTAATGATGACTGAAGAAACGCTTAAGCTTAGGATATGGACCTAGACTTAAATGAACATTTGGATTCCTATTTTTGTTTATTTATTTTTCTTGTAAGACGTGGATGTATGTGATGTTTGAAAACAATTGATTAATGACATTTATATTTTAACATAACGTTATGTGGCTGTGAACAATCTTAACCCTCACACTTCGACGTTTCCGCCGTCATGGTTGGGGTGTGACAGATTGGTATCAGAGCCCATAACTATAGGGAACTAGGTTATTAGTAATGGTGACCTAGACTATAGTTTATGCATGATCCTTATAGGATGGTATTCTCATGAATACATACATATTGTTTTGCATGCTGCCTAACGCTATGCCTTATGTGCAATGTGATGCCTTAGTATAGGTGCCTCTTTGCATAAATACGTATTGTTACTCGTCTCCCCTAGACTTATCTTAAACATTGATTCTCCCCGACAACTGCTACTCCTTAAATCTTTCTTCATCTCAAAGTGGAACTTATTGATAGAAATTCCTTAGACTTAAGCTCTAATCCTATAAATATCTCATCAAGATTTTTGATCCCATGAACCATAGAACTAGTGTGGTACGTAGACACCTGTATCCTGGTTTTCCTGGCAAAAGGCCCTCGGGCTAAGGTAAGCATTTCGTATAAATCCTACGGGACCAGTCATGCTTACTGTAACATCCGGCATTTTCAAGTTATAAACCCGAACCCGAACTAAAATCAAACTATCTTACGATATGAATTTCTTTATTTAACTTATTTTATTTATATAATGAATTATATAGATTAGACGTGTAGTTTAAATTGATTTATTCAATTTATCATTTAAAAAACTTATAATAACTTGTTGATTTATAAATAATTCTTTTTCATAAAATTATAAACTTTATTAATCATGCTACAACAAATAACTAAATGAAAAAGACTTATTAAAACTTATAAAGTTATAAAATGAATTTTATTATACTTATAAAGTTTTATAAGTAATTATGAATTTTAAATATTGAAAATAAGTAATCAAATTATAAAGTTACAAGCTTTATAAAAGTTATAAAGATTAACAAATAAATAATTTGATTGATTATTCAAATTGGTTTTATAAAGTCTATAAATATTTTATAAAAAAGTTGTTAAAATTATAGTCTTCAAGAATTTAAATTTTAAATTATAATTATTCTTTTATTTATTTAAATTATTTAATTTTATATTTATTTCAAATTCCAATCATAACCCCCTTTTAAAGGACTTATAAATCACCATTAACACCATTCATAACCTCCTCCTAACCTCAAGTATAAAAGCAAGGCTTAGGCCTTACTTTTCATTTGCTCATTCTCTAAAAACCTCACTCTCATATATTTCTTTCATCCATTGGTTATGATGAATATGAAGAATTTTATTTTACAAGAAATTTCAAGAATTCTTAATACTAAGGTAATCCTTTATTGTTATACATTTTAATCATCCTAACATTTAATTGTTCTCATGACTTTATGTTCTTACTATTATTCTTTCTTCTACCAAACCTCTTTTTATTTTAATAATTATCATTTGATCATTAACATTTTAATAATCACTAATCTTATAATAATCACTAACATTCCTAAATTAAGCTAACAACACACTAACATAAACAAAGAATCCCGTTTGCATATGGACGGCTATGCCGTCGCATTCGGTTATTCTGCAAGATTATTGTTCTAAATGATAGCTATGCCAAAGTCTTAGAATATTTTTATAACTCAAATGAAGACTAATATACCATATATTAACATAATAAATTGTTCTAACCCGTTTCATGTATTAACAATTTTAAAAGTGCACATAAGTGTCTTACTACAATTCTGGCAGAATATAATCTTACTTCAACCGACTATAACTTGATCATAATACACTAAATTTGAGTAAACTCAGACTCCATTATTAAGTTCATTGAATTATCTTTTTAACGACAGTTTATACGTCTTCAAACTCAATCGGACGACTCAAAAATAGTCTTCACAAGATAAGTGCGCATTTCAGCACCTTCTGTCTTGTGCTGCTTGTTTGACCTATTTACGAATCTTTTCATAAAAATGTTTCTGAACAAAAGTTGTCCGGGAGACTTTGAACTAGTCAAATGTAAATTTTTATAATTTTATGAAACGTTTTACTATTTTAAAAACTTGTTTAAACAGATACCAAACATTCTGTCCAAAATCTAAAATTGGTACAATAATCGTTTTTCAATCTACCTTTTCGCTTATTGGCATTCCTAAGCGTCTTAACTTCTTGTAATGAATTCCGACCTCAAGTTATTGTTTCTTTTTATCATTTAGGACATCACCTTTGACTCTTGAACATCCAAGCTTTCTTATGTACTCTACAATCATCACTATTATTGTGAGTTTTCTATGTGAGTTTTCTATGTGAGTATTTCCATACCCCTTTTGCTTATTTTCACACTTTGGGGTGAAACATGTTAACTTATACTTTGCACTTGTAAACTTATTTGAGACTTGTAAACCTATGGCAATTTATCTTGTTAAGTTGTGGTTAGTTGAACATTCGTGGTTACCATGTTATGGCGTTATATGTACAATCATTAACTATTGCTAGCCCAGCGAAGTCATAGATCTATGGGTAAGACAAGCCTGTTTGGTTGATCCAAGCACACTTAGCTGATCGTATATACTTTTAAACGTTTGAGACTTGTAAAACATTGTCGAGGTTTGATTGTTGCATTGTTCATAACATCCCTAATCACTTTATTCACTAACTTACGACTTGAATTGTCATCTTTTATATACTTATGTATTGAAAACTATGGAGTGCTCACCAACATTTTTATGTTGACCTTTTATTTTTAACATGTTTCAGGAATACCCCAAGTTTGTGATCTACTCTTTGAAGCTTGCACATCTAGGAATGGACCTAGATAAATAGATGAAATAAGAATGATTTGTTACATTCTATGTTATGCTTTTAATTTCTTTGAGACTTATGCTTGTAATGTTACATTGGAACTTATGTTTAAATTATATTTGAAATATTAATAGCGTTATGTGGCTGTGAACAATCTTAACCCTCACATCTCGACGTTTCCGCCGTCAAGGTTGGGGTGTGACAGATTGGTATCAGAGCCCATAACTATAGGGATCTAGGTTATTAGAAATGGTGACCTAGACTATAGTTGCATGAACCTCATAGAAAGATCCTTATACCTTTGTGCTTACATGTTGTTTGCATGCTACATAATGCTATGCCTTTTGTGCAACTTGATGCCTTAGCATAGGATTGCCTTATGTATGCTTAAACTTAGTTACTTGTCTCCCTAAACTTAACTTTGACTCTTTGACTCTCCCCGACAAAATGAACTTCCTAAACTTATTCTTAACGACATGTGGAATCTACACTTATCATCTGGGTTCAATTCCTTAGACTCTATGTCTAATCTATGAAAATCTCATCAAGGTTTTGATTCCATAAACCAAAGAAAGTTGTGTGACACATAGACACCTGTATTCTGGATTTCCTGGCAAAAGGCCTTCGGGCTAAGGCAAGCATATCGTATAAATCTCATTGTGAGACCAGTTATGCTTACCTGGGGATTTCTGGGATGAGTGATAAACTATGGTCAACATACACAAGTCTCTATGGCAAATGGGTCAATTTACCTTGACGTGTCAACGATTCCAAATGGTAATGCGTTACCAAATGGAACCATCCTCTTTGTATCTTAAAAATCTTTGATTCCTTGAACTGGTATCTCTTCATCCTTATCATACATAATGTTCCTGTTAATATCGAACCTAACCTACATTTCAACTCTTACGTTTAAACACCACTATACGTTGAGCGTTTCATGTAACTATTTCTATACCTTGATCAACGTGAACGTGGATCTTAATATACCCAAAGATATTGGGAATCTAAACCGAATGGTCACCAAAAAATTTAAACCGTTACTTATGGTTCTCAAGTCTTCTTAAGGATGTGTCCCATAACTAAGAACATGCAATGCTATAGGTGGAATTCCTACATCTTGAGATACTTTGTCTAGGCAAGGTGTAAATGGTGATTTGACTCGATCATTGAATCCATTCACTTGACTCGAAACCCTTGAGATGAGTGATCACTTATAAGTACGTGTGTCTTCAATAAGGCTATGGTTGACCTCATATCTTGAGAAGTCCATGTATTTCTTTCGATTGTGAATCGAATGTTCACATCTCATTGTGGTGTTGAATAATTTCCTGCCCTTGATTTCGTCTTCCCGATTGAAACCATCCAAGATTTCAACACCACAACAACTTCTGTTATCTTGAACTTTGATCTTAAGCTTGTAAGCATGATTTTTCCTTTTGTTACATTGATGTAACTTGAAATTTTCCCGAATTTCTAATTGATATTATTTTCCTTTCGTCGTTAAGTCAAACTCCGTACCGTCTGCACCGTGAGAGATGCAAGTGTTTGCAAGCCAACCTATGACTAAGAACACTCGTATCTCCTAAATGATTCTAACTCATCAAAACAAGGGTGATTCCCTTACTTTGATGATTCTCTATTCGTTTCGATAAATGGTTTCCAATTGTGATTTATAAAATTTCATCCTCTGGATCGGGGTGATTTCCTTATCCCGAGGATTGACTTAAATTATTTTCTTTGGAATGGCATTTCACAAATGACATGATCTCACCAAAATAGGATTGAAACCCGTACTTTGGTGACAAATGTCAATCTTCGATTGTTTTCTTGCTATTATGAAATTCAATCATCAAGATAGGCGTGAATTCCATACCTTGATGATAATATCATCTTTATGAATTGTATTTGTTCAAATGAAACGACCTCATCAAAGTAGGAGTGAAATCTGGATTTTGATGAAAAATTTCATTTTGCTATATTTTATTCTTTTAAAACTTCACCGTTAAGATATGAGTGATTTCCCTTACCTTAATGGTGAGTTACCTCGTTTTATTTCTGTGGATCCTCAACAAGGAGTTGGGATCGAACTTTTTGATTGGTAAGTTAGTGGTCATACCTTGGGAATACACCATCAAGTTAGGAGTGAAAACCACATCTTGATGACTATTCTCATTTCTTGATCTCCAACTTACCAAGGTTTTAATCAAGTGACAAGGAACATGTAGTAACTTGAAGGGTGAACCAATGTTAGTGTTTGGACCTATCAAGCCAAAACATGATTTCTGAACTTGAAAGGAGACCCGATCACTCTAGGTTGATTTTGATTCCGAGCTTGGAGCATTTGAATTCTTAAATCGATTTCTTTCCCTTTATCTTCATGTTTTGACTCGATCTAGCTACATCGAACCATTTATTTCTTACTTATCAATTTTCACTTTGAGTTATCATCAACATATGATTGTGTGATGGTAGCCTTCTTAAACAATCTTTCTACTAAATAAGGGCATTATCAACTTGTGTTCATGTCCTTCTAGACACATAAATGTTCTCAGCTGTGCTTATGGGTATGATGAACCGCGTGTGCAAGCCGTACTTAGAAAACTATTTGCCGTTGCCTTTGTCGTTGATATTCTGAATTGTTTAAATTCCAATCCGATCATGAACGACGTTTTTGTTTAACTCTTTACCCATAATTAAAAATACAATTCCCATTATTTTGGATAACTTTGAACTCATAATTTTGAAAATCTATAAATCTCTATCTTGACTGCGACTCACAAGACTTGTTATTCATTCTGATGGGGACAAAGATGATCATGAATTTCCGCGATTGGTATTCATGGTTTGGCATAAAGGAAATGATGACGTAGCTGGGTATATGTTCAAATTGCCTTGCACTTCTTGATGTCCTTTGGTGCATTATTGACCTATTAGCTTGTTTCTTCATTGATTTTGGCCTCCTAAATCTTAAACACATTATCCCAAATCTCTTAACGACCCTTAATAATCTTTTCCGAATGACTTCCCCTCAAATCCGCACTTATCCTGAAAATCTATTACAATGATGTCCTCATTCTGAATTGAATCTCTAACCTTAAAGAACACAATCCTTATATCAGCGTTACACTAGTTAACCTTGAAACCTTAATGGCATAAGTAGACAAGAATCAATCATCTAAGATCTATGTTAAAGTTATTACTTGAGAAACTTTTATATTCCATCCAAAAATATCCTAAACTTATCTCCGAGTCTCGTGTCACACCAATACTTAGTGTTTTTCGCGTGACAAAACCTTCCCGAATGTCTTGAACCATTTAAGGTACAAACATTTATTAATTAAAAATTTTAGATTAACAATCTTGTAACCTTTGTCAAGGAGCACATGAAATCATAAATAATGAACTTAACAAACTTAAGCATACCGTCCCATCATAATTAAACTCATTTGAATTTAAACGTTCAAAGTGTCACTTGCGAATGTATCATGAAATCCAAGTCTCCTCACATCCTTGAAATTAGTCTTCTTGTGATTAAATTTCGGGACGAAATTTCTTAAAGTAGGGGAGACTGTAACATCCGGCATTTTCAAGTTATAAACCCGAACCCGAACTAAATCGAACTATCTTACGATATGAATTTCTTTATTTAACTTATTTTATTTATATAATGAATTATATAGATTAGACGTGTAGTTTAAATTGATTTATTCAATTTATCATTTAAAAAACTTATAATAACTTGTTGATTTATAAATAATTCTTTTTATAAAATTATAAACTTTATTAATCATGCTACAACAAATAACTAAATGAAAAAGACTTATTAAAACTTATAAAGTTATAAAATGAATTTTATTATACTTATAAAGTTTTATAAGTAATTATGAATTTTAAATATTGAAAATAAGTAATCAAATTATAAAGTTACAAGCTTTATAAAAGTTATAAAGATTAACAAATAAATAATTTGATTGATTATTCAAATTGGTTTTATAAAGTCTATAAATATTTTATAAAAAAGTTGTTAAAATTATAGTCTTCAAGAATTTAAATTTTAAATTATAATTATTCTTTTATTTATTTAAATTATTTAATTTTATATTTATTTCAAATTCCAATCATAACCCCCTTTTAAAGGACTTATAAATCACCATTAACACCATTCATAACCTCCTCCTAACCTCAAGTATAAAAGCAAGGCTTAGGCCTTACTTTTCATTTGCTCATTCTCTAAAAACCTCACTCTCATATCTTCCTTTCATCCATTGGTTATGATGAATATGAAGAATTTTATTTTACAAGAAATTTCAAGAATTCTTAATACTAAGGTAATCCTTTATTGTTATACATTTTAATCATCCTAACATTTAATTGTTCTCATGACTTTATGTTCTTACTATTATTCTTTCTTCTACCAAACCTCTTTTTATTTTAATAATTATCATTTGATCATTAACATTTTAATAATCACTAATCTTATAATAATCACTAACATTCCTAAATTAAGCTAACAACACACTAACATAAACAAAGAATCCCGTTTGCATATGGACGGCTATGCCGTCGCATTCGGTTATTCTGCAAGATTATTGTTCTAAATGATAGCTATGCCAAAGTCTTAGAATATTTTTATAACTCAAATGAAGACTAATATACCATATATTAACATAATAAATTGTTCTAACCCGTTTCATGTATTAACAATTTTAAAAGTGCACATAAGTGCCTTACTACAATTCTGGCAGAATATAATCTTACTTCAACCGACTATAACTTGATCATAATACACTAAATTTGAGTAAACTCAGACTCCATTATTAAGTTCATTGAATTATCTTTTTAACGACAGTTTATACGTCTTCAAACTCAATCGGACGACTCAACAATAGTCTTCACAAGATAAGTGCGCATTTCAGCACCTTCTGTCTTGTGCTGCTTGTTTGACCTATTTACGAATCTTTTCATAAAAATGTTTCTGAACAAAAGTTGTCCGGGAGACTTTGAACTAGTCAAATGTAAATTTTTATAATTTTATGAAACGTTTTACTATTTTAAAAACTTGTTTAAACAGATACCAAACATTCTGTCCAAAATCTAAAATTGGTACAATAATCGTTTTTCAATCTACCTTTTCGCTTATTGGCATTCCTAAGCGTCTTAACTTCTTGTAATGAATTCCGACCTCAAGTTATTGTTTCTTTTTATCATTTAGGACATCACCTTTGACTCTTGAACATCCAAGCTTTCTTATGTACTCTACAATCATCACTATTATTGTGAGTTTTCTATGTGAGTTTTCTATGTGAGTATTTCCATACCCCTTTTGCTTATTTTCACACTTTGGGGTGAAACATGTTAACTTATACTTTGCACTTGTAAACTTATTTGAGACTTGTAAACCTATGGCAATTTATCTTGTTAAGTTGTGGTTGGTTGAACATTCGTGGTTACCATGTTATGGCGTTATATGTACAATCATTAACTATTGCTAGCCCAGCGAAGTCATAGATCTATGGGTAAGACAAGCCTGTTTGGTTGATCCAAGCACACTTAGCTGATCGTATATACTTTTAAACGTTTGAGACTTGTAAAACATTGTCGAGGTTTGATTGTTGCATTGTTCATAACATCCCTAATCACTTTATTCACTAACTTACGACTTGAATTGTCATCTTTTATATACTTATGTATTGAAAACTATGGAGTGCTCACCAACATTTTTATATTGACCTTTTATTTTTAACATGTTTCAGGAATACCCCAAGTTTGTGATCTACTCTTTGAAGCTTGCACATCTAGGAATGGACCTAGATAAATAGATGAAATAAGAATGATTTGTTACATTCTATGTTATGCTTTTAATTTCTTTGAGACTTATGCTTGTAATGTTACATTGGAACTTATGTTTAAATTATATTTGAAATATTAATAGCGTTATGTGGCTGTGAACAATCTTAACCCTCACATCTTGACGTTTCCGCCGTCAAGGTTGGGGTGTGACACTTACCTGGGGATTTCCGGGATGAGTGATAAACTATGGCCAACATACACCAGTTTCTGAGGCGAATGGGTCAATTCATCTTGACGTGTCAACGTTTCCAAATGGTGATGCGTCATCAAATGGAATCATTCCGTACAACCCATGATTCTTACTTTAACTGTCCATCCTTATTACCCTTTTAACCGATCCTAATCCAATTTATATTTTTCCAGCATGTCTCGTTACCATGGAACCCGAGGAAGATCCGGCCGTAAGCTTGCCGCCATGATTTCCCGGCAAATGGCTGCGGTCATCCCGACTATGGTGGCTGAACTCAGCAGCACCATGATCGCCAACGTCACAAGTAACAGCAACGGCCAAGGGGAAAATAGTGCAAACCAAGGCCGTAACAACCAGACATGCACTTTCAAACACTTTAGTTCGTGCAAGCCTCCCAGTTTCAGTGGCAAGGAAGGTGCCACCGGTCTCCTGGAATGGTTTGAAGGAATGGAGAACATCGTCGTCAACTGTGAGTGTCCTGAAGCACTCAAGGTGAGGTATGTCACCAGTATATTGCAGCAAAGGGCCTTAACATGGTGGAACAGTGAAAAGAGGAACCGAGGTCCCGACGCGATCTTGGCTTTAACTTGGGAGGAATTCAAAAACATAGCCATTGCCAAGTTTTGCCCGAGAAGTGAAATCCAGAAATTGGAGGAGGAATTCTGGAACCTGAAACAGGATGGCGGGAACCATCTGGCATATTCTACCCGTCATCACGAACTGAGTATACTGCTGCCACACATGGTGGATACTGTTTCACGGAATGTGGAAAAATTCATTAAGGGTGTGCCGCCCCAGATCCAGGATGCCGTGGTGGGTAACCGACCCGCAACTCTGGAGGAAGCTATCACTATCACTGCACAGCTGACAGAGAACCAGCAGGCACCATGTCTGCAAAGGGTGCCAAGAAAACTGAGAAGACGGTCCCCGAGGAGGTCAAGGAGGTTAAGGTTGATAACAAAAAGAGGAAGTTTGTACCGGCACGGAACTACGCCGTGGCCGCTCCTAAGCCACCCCAGAGACAGTGTGTTCCCAGGGCTGCACCGGCAGCACAAGTGCCCGTGGCAAGGACTTATGAAGGCCCTCTACCTATGTGCAACACATGTAAGTACCATCATCCGGGGAATCTCCCGTGTCGCATCTGCACACTATGCGGCAAGTACGGGCATCTCGTGGCAACGTGTCGCCGAGCAATGGGGAACGCAGTGACGGAACCAAACCGGGCCTGCTACAATTACGGAGAACCGGGTCACTACCGACCCCAATGCCCTCGTCTTGTGGGCAATTTTCCACAAGCTCGTGGACGTGCCTTCAACATCAATGCAAACCAAGCTCAGGCGAACAACGATGTGGTGAACGGTACGTAACTTTCAACCCTATCTCCGTAGAATTTCTCTAAAAAATTCCTGGTTTATGCCCTAAGTGCCTTTTAAACCTACACAGGTATGTTTCTTATTAATGATACCTATGCTTACGTACTATTTGATTCGGGTGCCGATAAGAGTTTCGTTTCTTTAGAATTCGAACCGACACTTGCTAAACCTCGTGCGAATTTGGAAAGACCTCTCACCATTGAAGTTGCCGATGGGGAACCGATCACCGTCGACGTGGTCATCCGCGATTGCCTATTGTGTCTCGACGATCATAAATTTCTTATCGACCTCATTCCCATGAAGCTCGGGAGTTTCGACGTCATTATTGGCATGGATTGGTTATCGAAGAATCATGCTGAGATCGTTTGTTTTGAGAAGTGTATTCGCATGCCCTTACCCTCCGGTGACACGATGAAGGTGTTCGGTGAACGGTCTTCCAAAGGACTCAAGCTTATGTCATGCACTCAAGCTCGAAAGTGCCTGAGTAAGAGTTATCCGGCATTCTTGGCTTACGTAGTCAACACCAAAGTCAAAAGGAAGGAACTCAAGGATGTTCCAGTTGTACGAGAATTCCCTGAAGTTTTTCCCGACGACCTTAGTGGGTTACCTCCTATACGGGAAGTTGAATTCAAAATCGACTTGATCCCGGGAGCGAGCCCCGTGGCCAAATCACCTTACCGACTCGCGCCATCTGAAATGCAAGAACTCTCTAGCCAACTCCAGGAATTATCCGAGAAGGGTTTTATCCGCCCTAGTTCTTCTCCTTGGGGTGCACATGTCTTATTTGTGAAGAAGAAAGACGGGTCATTTCGCATGTGTATCGATTACCGGGAGCTCAACAAGTTAACCGTCAAGAACCGGTATCCCCTTCCTCGTATCGACGACCTCTTCGATCAACTTCAAGGAGCTGCAATCTTTTCAAAAATCGACTTGCGTTCGGGTTATCACCAACTGCGAGTCCACGATGACGATATCCCAAAGACTGCATTCCGCACTCGGTACGGGCATTACGAGTTTATGGTTATGCCTTTCGGCTTAACCAATGCTCCTGCGGTCTTCATGGACCTTATGAACCGAGTGTGCAAGCCATACTTAGATAAATTTGTCATTGTGTTCATCGATGACATTCTTATCTATTCCAAATCCCGCACCGATCATGGACTTCATCTCCGCCAAATCCTCGATCTGTTGAAGAAGGAACAGTTGTACGCAAAATTTTCAAAATGCGAATTTTGGATTGAGGAAGTACAATTCCTAGGTCACGTGGTGAATAGACAAGGAATTCACGTCGATCCTGCAAAGGTAGAAGCCGTAATGAATTGGAGTGCTCCCACGACTCCGACGGAAGTTCGATCATTTCTTGGTCTAGCCGGGTATTATCGACGGTTCATTGCCAATTTCTCAAAAATCGCAAAGCCACTCACGGCCTTAACCCAGAAGAGCAAGCCTTTCGAGTGGAAAGCCGAACAAGAAGAGGCGTTTGAGACATTGAAGCATAAACTATGCAATGCTCCTGTTTTAACGCTACCAGATGGAAACGACGATTTCACAGTATACTGTGACGCGTCAGACAAGGTCTTGGTTGCGTCCTCATGCAACGGGGAAAGGTAATAGCCTACGCCTCGAGGCAATTGAAGGTTCATGAGGTAAATTACACAACGCACGATCTTGAGCTCGGAGTGGTGGTCTTCGCCTTGAAAGTTTGGAGACACTATTTATATGGCACACAATGTATAGTGTACACGGACCACAAGAGCCTCCAGCATGTTTTCAATCAGAAGGATCTCAATATGAGGCAACGTCGCTGGGTGGAACTAATTAGTGACTACGACTGCGACATCCGATACCATCCCGACAAGGCAAATGTAGTAGCTGATGCGTTGAGTCGGAAGACGCACCGAAAGACGGTTTCCGTTCAAGAGATTCGCGACCGTCGGCAATGGTTCGATACATTGGGAGAGTTTGACACTGAAGTCCGAATTGATGTCAACAATGCTACAGTTTTACTGCAAAATTTGAGGATCGATTGTGACATCGAGTCAAGCATCCGAGAAGCCCAGCAGGCAGTGCAAGTCGAAGAGAGTATGAAAGATGAACTTGAGCCCAATCTTGTAGCCCAACTGGAAGCAAGAGCCAATGGGTTGATGTATTTCGCAAACCGAATCTGGATCCCCAAACGCAATAACCTCCGGACTTTTATCATGAACGAAGCACATCGAACTCGTTATTCTATCCACCCGGGCTCCGATAAGATGTACATGGACTTACGTAGTCAATATTGGTGGCCCGGAATGAAACGAGACATAGCAACCTACGTTGCTAAGTGCCTTACATGCACGAAGGTTAAAGCGGAGCACCAACGTCCAAGTGGATTACTTGAACAACCCGAAATTCCCATGTGGAAATGGGAGCATATATCCATGGACTTCATAACTAAGCTACCTCGGACATCTCGCGGGCACGATAGCATATGGGTAATCGTCGACCGACTGACCAAGTCGGCACACTTCATACCCATACGCGACACTTATAAGACATCGAGATTAGCACGAATTTACATCGACGAGATCGTAAGCCGTCATGGAGTGCCCCTTCACATCATATCCGACCGAGACGCCCGATTTACTTCTCACTTCTGGTCTTCCATGCAAGAACTTCTGGGTACGCAATTGGATTTAAGCACGGCTTACCATCCCCAAACCGATGGTCAAACGGAGCGGACAATCCAAACTCTGGAAGACCTGTTGCGTCTCTGTGTTCTCGATTTTGGTGGCGACTGGGATACGCATCTACCACTCGCAGAGTTCTCCTACAATAATAGTTACCATTCAAGCATCCAAATGGCACCATTTGAGGCACTTTATGGTCGTAAGTGTCGTTCCCCGATTTGCTGGACCGACATGGGCGAAAATCTTATCACCGGTCCCGAACTCATACAAGAGACGACCGATAAAGTTGCTATCATCCGCAAGAACTTGGAAACGGCTAGGAGCCGACAGAAGAGCTACGCCGATAAACGTCGCAAGCCACTAGAATTCCAAGTTGGGGAGATGGTCCTTCTCAAGGTCTCACCGTGGAAGGGTGTGGTTCGCTTTGGAAGAAAAGGTAAGTTAGCTCCGAGGTTTGTAGGACCTTTCAAGGTTCTGAAAAGAATCGGGAGAGTGGCCTACAAACTAGAACTACCCTCCGACCTTAGTGGAATTCACCCGGTCTTCCACGTCTCGAACCTGAGGAAGTGTTTGGCCGACGATAACTTGTATGTGCCATTGGAAGACATCCAAATCGACGAGTCCCTACATTTCGTTGAGAAACCCGTCGAAATCATGGATCGCATTATGAAGAAGACTAGGACCTCTACGACCCCAATTGTAAAGGTTCGATGGGAAAACAAACGAGGAGCGGAATTCACTTGGGAGCGTGAAGAACATATGAAGAAAACGTACCCTTCTCTTTTCTTGTAACCCCTTTTTGATTTAATTTCGGGACGAAATTCTTTTAAGTTGGGGAGACTGTAACATCCTGTATTTTGCCGTCATTATTTATTTATGTTTGTGCGTGGCCTCGTTTGTAAAGTTTAATTCTTTAATAATAATAATAGTAATGATGAGACCAATAATAATAATAATAATAATAATAATTTTAATAACAAAATAATAATAATGATAATAATAACTTTAAAAGTAACAATTACAACTATAATAATAATGATGGCAATAATAAATACAAATAATAATAATAATAATAATAATAATAATAATAATAATAATAATAATAATAATAATAATAATAATAATAATAATAATAATAATAATAACTTGAATAATTAAGGTTTAAAAAGTTGAGGGGGTCTTAATGCAAATTATGAAACATTAAATTAAGATTTTAAGCATAATGTTATGAAACACAAAGTGGAGGGACCAGTTGTGTAAATTGCCCAAACTCCAATCTGGTTCCCCGCTTTTCCGGCAACGGCGCCGGCGAGCTCCGGCGAGGTGCAAATCATCATTTTAAAAGCATTTTTGACCCAATCAAACCGCCCAAACCCCTCGGCCCCATGATTCGAACCCGAACCCCAATTCAATTTGTGTTATCACGCGTCTAACCTTTCCAAATCAAACCCCGAACCAACCGAGTCAATCACCGCAATCAAATCTTGCCTAAAACTGCAATTCAATCAAATTAATCACCTTGAATCATAGTACGCGGCTTTACCGATCAGTAATCAATTAGAATTGCCAATTAACAGCGCGAATATATTAACTATGGTAATTTTTCAAACGCGGATTCAAACCGAGAATGTTGAGCTCAAAACCGTGTAATTGAAACTATATATTGAAGGTTTCGGATTCGTTTTGAAGTTCCTCAACTCTCTGAACACTCAATTGCACAGAAGATTCACCAAGTCATAAACCCCCAAATTCTGAAACCTTCGAAGCAAACCGAACTCGGAATCCCTCAAAATCTCACTTAAACAGGTAATTAAAACCTGTTATCTGCTCGATTTGGTCCAAGGATCAAAAGCCCTATGATGATTCGAGTGATTAACATCGAATCGAGGGTCGATTTTGGATCAGATGAACCTAGGGTTCATCGGATTTGGGGGAAACGAGGCTGCTCTGTTTAAATTTAAAACAAACCAAAGTGAACCAAGGCCACGGCCCTGGTTCACTGGTTCCCGCACCTCAACTCCTAAGGGAGGTCCCGGGTTCGACCCCGGGCAACCCCCCTTTTTCCTTTTCTTTTCTTTTCTGTTTTATTTTCTTTATTATTAATTATTTCTTTTGCTTAAATTTTAATTCTGAAAATTTCTAAAATTATTTTATAAATTCAGAATTTATTTATTTATTTATTTATTTATTTTATCAAAGGTTTATGAATATGTTTAAATTTAAAATACATTGTGGTATTTTTTTCCCTTATTTTAAATTATTTAAAATAATGTTGTTATGTGAAAAGATAATACTTGTGTAAAAATATTTTAGATTATTTAAAACATATGCATGTATATATATATGTATATATATATACATGTATATATTGGCAAACAATTTGAATAATTTCTTATTCTTACCTATATACATATATTGTAAAATATATGTATATATATTGTCAAACAATTAGAATGATTAATTACTTATACATATATACTTATATTTATATAAACATATCAAAGTAAGTATATATATATATATATATATATATATATATATATATATATATATATATATTTATTTATTTATTTCTTGACTTATTACAATCAATACAACCTTCATAAATCGGTTTAACGTGCGATTAGTTTTCTTTATTTATATTAGCCTTTCTCTTTCGCGCAATAAATCTAATTATCATTTCGTTCCATTAACCCGATTCACATTAATAACACGAAATAAATAGATGTCAACCTCTATTCAATCCATAATTAAGAACCTTAAAACAAAATAATTAATCATCAAACCGATTATAACGCGTTACCTTATTCTTATTTAGGTGCCTTGTGACATTGTGTTGGAAACCTTATTCGTGGTTATTCATATTTCACTTTCAAGCCTTCTTATTATCATGTGAGTTCTTATGCCCCATTTTACATATATTTTACACCTTTCGGGGTGAAACATGTTGGTTATACAAACATACTCATACACGCTTTGATACTTATTACGCACGTGCAATTCTTTACATAGTCGTGGTTATTTGAATATGTTAAGTTGTATATGAGATATGACATACGTGTGCAATCATTAACTATAACTAGCCTGGCGATGTCTTAGATCTTTGGGCCTGACAAGCGTATTTGGTGCTAAAGCCGAGGGATTGCCGGCTCCTAGGAGCCGTATGCTTGTGCACTAGGGAACCAAATACACTTAGCTAATCATGCTTATTCATATTATTCAGTCAAGGTTTGATTGTAACTATGCATGTTCTATATACTTACTATCTTGTGACCATTGGCTAGAATTGCCACATTCTTTCTCATGATATATACTTATTGTATTTTAAAACCATGAGAACTCACCAACTTGCTAGTTGACTTTATTTTCAACATGTTTCAGGTAATGTGCAAGTTTAATGATGACTGAAGAAACGCTTAAGCTTAGGATATGGACCTAGACTTAAATGAACATTTGGTTTCCTATTTTTGTTTATTTATTTTTCTTGTAAGACGTGGATGTATGTGATGTTTGAAAACAATTGATTAATGACATTTATATTTTAACATAGCGTTATGTGGCTGTGAACAATCTTAACCCTCACACTTCGACGTTTCCGCCGTCATGGTTGGGGTGTGACAGTTTGGGGCGTCTTTGGTATGTGATGGTGATGGGGTGAGAAGGTAGATTTGGCAATGTGAGGGTAGTTGCTGGTGCGGGTTCATCACCTGTGGGGTTAACAGGGATGTCACGAGGAGCCATTAGCTTAATCATACCTGGAAGAAGGGCAGTGTGTCTTCCATTGAAATTGGTGGACACTCTCTTCAAAAGCTTGAAGATGGTCGGCCTCATTTGAGGGACATTCAGAGTAGCTGCATAGACAAGCTGACTCTGGTCCAACTCACAACTAATGATGTGCTGAAGGAACCTGAGATACATGAAGAATGTGTCCCGCTGAAGGTTCCCTATAAGGTTAGTCAGCACAAACCTTGAGTAATTGAAGCGGAGGCTTTTCACCAATCCATGAACTAGGCACCCTAGTTCATATGGGATTTGATCCCATCCCCCAGACTTGTTTGAAAAGCAATAGAGAACAACATGCAGCAGGAACTTCCAGTTGTAAGAGAAGTTAAACTTGTAGACTGTAGACCTGCTTACATCTCCACCATATAGGTGTTGTCTAAGTCTGACTTGGGAAACTCTATAGGAGCGCCCTCATCATGAAGCTCCAGATTCTCCCTGATGAGTTGTTCAGAAATAACCAACTCCTGGCCACAAATGCTCGACCTTATTACCCTAACCCCATTTAGGGTTTCAATTTGACCATTGGCCCAAAATTCAGCTATGTGATTTGAGTAAACGGTAAGGTTAATAGTTACAGCGGTGTAATAAGATGATTAGGTAAGAAAGGAAATGACATCTGAGAAGTCAGCATCCCTTGAAGAATCAAGGAGTGCGACTTGGTTGTGCTGAGGGTTAAGTGCCATTGAGAAAGTTGCAGGGAGATGAATTTGGAATTAGATGAATTGGAGACGAAGGAAGCTTTTAGGGCAGTAAATTTGGTAAAAAGATGAACATGATTAGTCAGGGTTATTTAAATGGGTGAAATGGCGGTTTCGGGGGTTTGGATAAGGTGACAGGATGTTTTGGTGGATGATGTGAAAGGGGCGGTAAGGTTTAGTCCATTTAAATAATCCGACATCATTAACAAAATCTTTACTTTTTACAGAGTGGGGCCCAAAAGATTTCCGTTACACAGTAAAGTCTTTCTTCTGAGTATAAAGCATTTCCGAAGGTAATCTTCTTCCGAAGGCAATTTACTTCCGAAGGTAAAGTTCTTAGTTCCGAGAGTAAAAATTGCTTTCCGAATGGAGAGTTTTATAAGCTTCGGAAGTTGATCTAATATGTAATCAATCGCTTCTTTCGAGACTAAAAACTATTCCGAGAAGAAGATTATCCTGGGAGGAATTTTGCTTCGGAAGATATGTAAAACATCTTCCGAGGGTTAATTCCTCTTCGGAAGAATTTATACTTCGTGAAATTTTTAGAGAAGGACTTTTTGTAACAGGGCTTAGATTGTTTGACAGCAGACTTTACACATTAAAACGGTTTTCAAATGAGATAGACTAATCAATGTTTATCATCCCAATAGTTGTAATGAGATACTTGAATCTTGGTTCATCAAAAGCTTTGGTGAACAAGTCAGCATATTGTTCATTTGAGTCAACTTTGATTAGGTTAATCAGATTTTTCTCATGAACATCTCTAATGAAATGATACCTGATATCAGTGTGCTTTGTCTTGGAGTGCTTCACTGGATTTTTAGTAATGGAGATAGCACTATTGTTGTCAATGTGGATAGAAGTGCTCATGAAGTTGAATCTATAGTCTATCATCTGGCTCTGAATCCACAGCAGCTGAGCACATCAACTAGCAGCAGCAAAGTATTCAGCTTCAGCAGTAGATGTTGAAACACAGGATTGCTTCTTGCATTTCCATGAGATGATCCTTCCACTAAGAAATTGACATCCACCTGATGTTGATTTCTTATTGATATTGCAGCCACCATAGTCATTGTCAGAGTAGCCGTAGAGATTGAAATTGTTGTTCCTTGGATACCAGAGACCTAATTTAGGTGCTCCTTTGAGGTATCTGAGGATTCTCTTGGCAGCAACTAGGTGAGACACCTTTGGAGCAGCCTGATATCTTGCACAAATGCAAGTTGGAAACATGATATCAGGTCTACTAGTTGTGAGATACATCAGAGAACCAATAATTACCCTATACTGATGTTGATCAGTATCCTCCCTCTCAGAGTCAGGACAGAGATTATGGTTTCTAGGTACAGGTGTTTTGGCTGGCTTACAATCTTTCATATCAAATCTTTCTAAGATATCATTGACATACTTAGATTGATTAATGAAAAACCCTTCCTTCATTTGCTTCATTTGAATTCCAAGGAAAAAGTCTATTTTTCCACGGAACTCATCTCAAACTTCTTCTTCATAATGCTCTCAAAGTCTTTACACATTTGGTCGTTTGAGGAACCAAATATGATATCATCAACATAGACTTGAACGAGCAAGATGTCCTTTCCAGACTTCCTTATGAAAAGGGTCTTGTCAATGGTACCTCTAGTGTAACCATTCTTCAGGAGAAACTGAGACAATGTCTCATACCACAGCCTAGGTGCTTGGTGCAGCCCATATAGAGCTTTATCCAATTTACACACATAGTTGGGGTGTTGTGGGTCTTCAAATCTTGGAGGCTGGCACACATAGACTTCCCTATCTATATTCCCATATAGAAAGGCACACTTGACATCAAGCTGGTAGACAGTAAAATTCTTGGATGCAGCATAAGCAAGGAAGATCCTAACTGCCTTAAGTCTTGCAAGTGGTGCAAAGACATCAGTATAATCGATTCCCTCCTCTTGAGTGTATCCTTGAACCACCAGTCTTGCCTTATTCTTGATGATCAAGCCTTTATCATCTCTTGTTTCTGAAAACCCATTTGGTGCCTATAGGTACTTGACCAGATGGTAGCAAACATAGGTTCCAAACCTTTTGTCTTTTGAATTGAAGCAGCTCCTCTTGCATTGATTCAACCCAGCTACTATCTTTCAAGGCATCTTCTACCTTCTTGGGTTCCATCTGAGATAAAAAGCATGAGTACAAGCAGACATTCCCATTGTGAGTTTGTCCTCTTGTTCTCACACCTTCATAGACTTCCCCTATGATGTTCTCAGCTGGATGAGTGTTGTAAATCCTAAGTCTAGAAATTACCTCCAATTGCAAAGATAGATCCAGATTGGACATATTTTGCTCAGGAGCTTGAACACTGGGTCCAGCTGTTTCAAACTCATTCAATGAGGACTGATTGAATGAATGAGATACATCATCATCGTTTGTTGGCTGTTAAGCAGCATTAACAGTTGCCTGTTTCTTCAAGATGCTACTTCCATCAGCTTGGTGTTGGGCAGTGTCACCTGATGAGGTTTGAAAATCAACAGGTGGATCACTGGTTAAAACTCCACTATCCATCAAAATGTTGAAATTGTTGAAGGAGATATCTATTTCCTGTCATATGCCTGGAGCATCCACTATCCACAATCCATACATTGTTATTCTTGTCATATGGATGTCCATGCACATAAGATGAGATGATTAGTTTTGATTGGAGACCCAAGCCTTGTTGGTCTTGGGTTTTTTCAATGATAGTGACACAATTGAACCAAAGTTTATGCATGGGGGTTCAATGGATGTCTTTGAAGAAGAGGTTTGGGCTGCAGCCTCTTCCTTGATCTTCCTTTCCATCCCTTGGTTGATCATAGAGGATGAGCTTGTTGAAGCTTGTGCAGCTTGGCATTCTTCCGAAGCTTCTTTTTTGGAAAAAACCTTCACCACCTTTTCTTCTGAAGTAGTCTTCTTCAGGGATGGTTTCAAGGGGACTCTTTTGTTCTTTTGAGTCTTAACAACTTTAACTTCCGAAGCCATTTTCCCTTCGGAAGAAGGACTTTCTTCCGAAAACAACCTTGGTTCGGAAACAAGCTTTCCTTTTTTCCTCACTTGAACCATCTGATAAGGTCCAAATGAGAAACCTTTCCTGGCTCCTTCTCTTTTAACATTGTTTACATAATGTGTGCTAGCAGGATTGTAGTTACAATCTTTGGCCATGTGGTTTTGCAGACCACACATTTTGCATGCAATGTTAGTCTTCTGGAAACTTGAGGATTGCTATTTCTTGTTCTTTTTCTCTTCATCAGCAACCTTTCCCTTTAACTTATGATCCTTTGGTAGGACAAGAGTGTTGGTACTACACCCTTTTCTTGAATCAGAGTTAACTACCACCTAGAATCCAGCTGAGATGAATACACCCTTTTGCATTGGGTCTATTTTCAGCTTTAACTCAGCCAATTTCTTGGCAGTTTTTCTGGCTGCCTTAGCTCTGCTTCTTCTGGCTTTGGTGGTCAGGGGTTGATCATCACCGGTAGGAGTGGGTAAAATTACCTGGTTCTTTCCTGTGATAGTCTTCATGGTTGCATCACTCTTTGACTCATGAGAAGGTGGGTCAGCAGATGGAACCTCTTGCTCTTCAGTATCACACCTTGGTTGTCTAATAGACTCATAGGAATGTGGTGGAGCAATTTAATTGGTTTCCAAACCACCTTTTGTTTTGGTAACAAAGTTTTGAGTGAGAGGATGATGCAAGAATGGCTTGGAAGTTTTGCTTAGAAATGGCATGCTTCCTGGCTTGAGCCTCAGACAATTTGGATATTAAATCCTTGATTTGAGTCTTATAGTTTGTGTGTTCATGTTTTAATAAGGACACAGTTTTCTCTAACTCCTCAATTTTCTTTTGATAGTCAGATTCACCCATTTTAAAATCAAATTTTAAAACATTTAAAGACTCAATATCGGATTTAATCTCCATATTGTAGTCCTGATTTAACTTAACCTTAGCAATACAAGCTGGAGTATAGAGATGTTCATATACCTTATTGTCATCTGTTTCAGCCATGAGTGCTTGAGCAGGAGTCACATCCTGTACCATAAAGCTCCAGTCAACTTCTTGAGCCATAGCAGTTGTCTCTGTTGACTTTCCAGTAGCCTTTGGTGTAGAGGGATGTGTCGAGGCTTGTGGGGTTCCCGGATTTGACTTGGGAGCCTTGCATTCCCTGGCAAAGTGACCAAGTTGGCTACAGTTGTAACATTTGGCCTTGTTTTTGTCAAATCCAAATTTGCTGTTGGTTGGGTTCTGGGGAAATTGCCTTTCAGTTCTTTTGAAGAACTTCTTCGCTCTATAGGTTAACAGAGCCATTTGTTGGACTATGTCCACGTATTCCACATCATCTAGGCTGAAACACTCTAGATCATCAAAGCAGTACTGATAGTCACTAGAGTGCCTATTTCCTGAGACAAAGGCATAGTTGTCCTGAAAGGAACTTTGCTGAGCCTGTTAAGACCTTGGAGTCTCAGGGAATGTAATGTATGGCCCAGAAGAACAGGATGGTTACTGGGTGTCAGGTACTGTTGAGGTTTGGGGGGGGGGGTCCTAAGCCTTCAGCAACCATCAAAGCGTCGCTAGCAGGAAGACTCAAGGGTCTGCTTGTCTGATGGCCTCTCTTGCTCTCCATCTCTAAACGGTATCCATCAAGGATGCCATAAAGTTCAGTCATGGTGAGGGTGTTCAGATTTTCTGTCCTCTTGATAGAGACACGGTAGAACGTCCACTCATTAGGGAGTGCACTCCTGAACTTTCTTGTGAGATCTTTTAGTTCAAGGGAAATTCCCACAGACTGAAGGGAGGAAATAAGGTCCATATACCTGAAGTATTGCTGGCTGAGGGTCTCTCCAGCAATATAAGTGAAGTTCTTGAACCGTTGCTTCAGGGAGTCCTTCTTGGAGTCATTGGAGCTGGAGGACATGAGCAAGTGCATCAAACAGTTCTTTGGCTGACTTGCAATACTCAAACCCTACCATGATGGAGTTGGGTATTGCAGTCATTAGAACCGTCATGGCATTGCTGTCAATGTCTAGCTTCTTCCGGTCCTCATCAGAGTAGTCTTCAACAGCTTTCTGTATCATGGTACCGTTTCCACCTGGTACTGCCACCTTTGGTTTGTATGGGCCATTGACACTAGATTGCCACATTTTGCTCTCTTGATACCTGATGAAGCCTTCCATGCGTCTGCTCCATGATCTGAAGTTTTCAGGGGTGATGATAGGTGCTTTAGTCATCGTCCCCATCTTAATTTTAGACTTGTGAGGGTCATTTTGAGTGTGGTGTAAGGAGGAGTGAAAACAGGTTGATTTGAATGGTAAGATCTCACAATCAAGAGCCTAAAAAGCTCTGATACCAATTGCAGGATCGGTTTATGTCACTTTAACACTTGGTTTTCTCTCAAACTCACTTAGTAACACACTCGGATCAGATGATGATGCAGAATCCCTTCTAAGAGTTGATAATAATATATTAAGTAGCAAAGAACACAAAGAAATAATTTTCAAGGCACTTGTATATATTACTTCTCAACTCAAAGTATTACAAGACTCTTACAAGCATATTACATGAGTTGTAATGAGAAACTATATATACTAGATCCTACAGCCGGATATACTTTGATACCAGCTGGAAACCTATGACTAAAGCATATACTACAATGCTAAAGTTAAGGTATCTTAGATAAAGTATTATCTAAGATATGGTAGTCATGACATGTCCATGACTTACCTTTTGTAACCAACTAAAATTGGCAACTGTACTAACAGATAAAGGTGAACAGTGGAATAAAGTATGGTCAACTACATGGCTCTTGAGAAAACACCATGCAGTATATCAGAGGTCTGCAACGGAGTGTCAGAGAGACCATACTTATGTCCACTAGTTCATAGCAGTGTCTTCCGAAGGTTAGTTGGCTTCAGAAGAACAAGTTCTTCCGAAGCCACTTATACTTTGGAAGAGGCTACTTCTTCCGATGCTTGAGGACTTCTTCATATCTTCATACTTCGGAAGTTGACCTCTTGATTTCTTCTCTTGAACTTCGAAAGAGAATACTTTGTCTTCGGAAGTTGGAGTTTTCCTTCGGAAGATGATCTTGCACTTTGTCTTCGGAAGAACTCCATTTCCTTCGGAAGTTTCACACTTAGCTTCAGAAGTCCTTTATTAGATGCACCAAAATTAATCTAAGTGATCTGGTTTTGGTTGCACCAGCCTTTCTAGATCCAACAGTTTTCCTTTACTCCTCCAACTTTTTCGGTGAGGTTTTCTACAGTCCTAACTGGCTTCGTCGCCTATCTCCTTTTTCATATGGACAAACCATCTTAATCTCCCCCTCTAATTTTGTCTGTGATACATGCCACCTATAATCTTTAGGAACACCTCATTTCTTATTCTGTCCATCCTTATATGGCCATATATCCACCTCAACATCCACATCTTTTCCACCTCTAGCTATCTCTCGTGTGACTTCTTGATGGCCCAATAACAATTTCATACAACAAAGCTGGTTGAACTGCAACTCTATAGAATTTTCCATTTAATGGTTTTCAAGGATGATTTATATTGCTCTCATGTGTTTTCAAACTGTTGCAAGGCTTAGTACTAAGGTGTGGTACATAAGACATGTTATCCTACATCCTATAGCAGGCCATACTTTGAAGGCTAACTGGAATATTAATCTAGACATCAAGATCAATATAAAATCAAAAGGCAGATTATCTTTTGACTAGTGACTATGACATGTCATAACTCAAATCCTAATATATTACAAAAAGAATAAAAGTGAAAAGTTACAGACTCGAAGACCTTAATCTACAGTTGACAAAAGTATGGAGATATCACCAACTTGTATAACTTGGTGAGTCTTCAGAGATGGCAGCGGAAAGTAGTTCAGCTTTTGTTAAAAGCATGTTAGAGAAAGCATGTTTTCTCTGTTTTTGTAAGAAATCAGTCTCTGGCTTCGTAAGATTTTGTCTTGAAGCTTCGGAAGACTTCATCTTTGGCATCAGAAGAATTCGTATTTAGCTCCGGAAGATTTGACACTTAGTGAATTTCTTTGTGCATTCGTCAAATCTTCCGAAGTAACTTCCTTTGTACTTTACAATGCTTGCTGAGAGAACTTTGGTTTATATCAGCCTCTAAGTTAACTCTTACATATTCGGTTGCGTCTCGTTTCCTTGTTATCTTTCAAGTAATAGTATTTTCAGATAATGTAACACGTTTTTCCCCTAAGTATGAAAACATTAAAACAAAAAGGCCATAACTCACCCAAAAGTAATGCAAATTCTACCAACAAGCCCGAAAAATAGAAGCGTTTGACCTAGTCGTGCCCTAATAATTTAGAACACCTTAAGGTCTAAAGTAACACACTAGCATCCAAGTTGGCAAAGTTTAACATTCACCCAACTAGGTAGACTCATTTGGAAACTGCTTGTATTTAAATACGAGACTCAACGACCCATTGGTGATACGTCTTAGATTTAAACAAAATGTATTTATATAGAATATATAATACAATAAATATGGTCATTACGTAATCCAAACATATTAGTATTTAGATTTATTAAAATATGTAAGTTTTTTAACTCAAGTCATCACTTGTCTAATTTGATAATCAATAATTACAATTATATATATATATATATTAGAAAGTAATTATCAAATTTATTATTTTTTTGACATTACTTTATGTACAATATATACATAAGTTAATATACTCATATTTCCTCAAAATATATAATATCACAAACCTATTTTAGTTGATGGTTTATAACTTTTAAATAAACCTTTTTCCATAACAATGTACATCCAAGTTGTAAATATCACACATTCATAAAATTAAATTATATTAAGTCATAAGTTTATACGTGTAAAAATACTTTTATACACCAGTTAGTAGATCTATAAACCAAACACGAAAATATGTTATTTGCTACTAGATCTACTAGAATACCGCCAAATACATATACATGTTTTAAGAGTTTTTACATGTATTAGTACATAATGTAACATGTTAGTAAAATCAATAAATCACCAACTTAGTCATATTTATAGCCTTTCTTGAAACTAAAAGAAACATCTTTATATTAAGAAATAACTTGTTATAAATGATTATTTTTCACAAACAAAACAAGCATACAACTTTCGAACACATGGGTGTTTATAAACTTTTGAAAACAACTTGTAAATCTAGAAAAGGTAAGGTTTAGAGAGTTGATCTTCACCTTAACAAGCAAGAAGAAGATGGATGAAGAAAAGAAATGATGTTTGATGACCAAAACACTTGATGAACATCTTCAACTTATTGTAAACATCTTAGAAAAACCTTCTTAACACATGAGAAATCTTGAAACTTAAAGATTTAAGTTTTATTCTTAAGTTTTAAAGATGAAAAATGAGAAAATCTACATAGAGAGAGAGAGAAGGGGACGATTGTAAATGGGAAGAAGGAAAAGAATTGTGGTGTTTTATAAAGGTGGTAATGATATAAGTGGAAGATATGATGTATAAAATTATATGTCAAATTTTCAAAGCATGGTAAATTATTAAAATAAAAAGAAAGATGTGGTGTGAGGATGGCCATGTCTTATATATAAGTTTGAAAAGTAAGGATGTTGAACTGAGTGGATATGGATTGTAAGACTTCATGGATTTTCAAGTATGACTTTTCACATAAAATAAAAAGAAAATGAGTGTATAGTTGGGTGGATGATGAATCTTATGGTGATAATCATTAGTTGGTTTATTTTTAAATAAAGTTTTTGGTAAATTTAGGATTGGTAAGTGCGATATATTTCAAGTTTCATATAAAAATTTCAAGAGTTTTTAATATAATATTACCTAGTTAAGAAAATACACCCATGTTTGCATCTAGAGGATAAATATATATATGTACATAATTATATAATCATATATAAGTAAGAATTCCCAAACATGGCCTTAAATAGGATATGGATTCTTGTGGTTTTAAATTAATAACCACTAAGATCGCTCGATAAATGTAAAATTAAAAATAATTTAAAATGTATTTAGTCTAGCTTGCACGTTTCAGGAAATATATATTTTATCACCAACGCTTGTGTTCGTTGTAATATTCCGAAATGTGATGGAAAATTTTTAAGTACTACAAAATATGATATCTAGACTCGAAATGAGCTTACTAGACTAGAACGAATCAATTACTAAAAATTGTGTAAAATGCATAAACCTATTGAAAGTATGTTTAAGGGTGGTATGAATAATGACCTGAATTGTCGGTTGTCACAGGTGAAGTAGGGTGGTAGTTTGTTTGGGTTTTAAAAGAAGAAGAAATGTGCAAGAACAAGGGTGGGGTGGGGTGGGGTGGGATGCGTTAATAATTAAAAAGTTATAATTCTCTTAATATAAAAGGGTATTTAGTCATTTTACATATACTTAACTAGAAAAACTAATGGTCATCCATTTAAAGTACCACATACTATAATTTTACAAACAGTTGAAACCATTAATGTAATTTTCTAATAGTTAGGACTAATTTCATAATATGAACATATCATAGGAACCAACTATATAATTGACTCTAAACAAATTTAATGGTATAACGGCTTGAATAAGTGTGTCCTACTTTCGGACAAAATCTGGATAAGAGGTTTTACAACCTTGTTAGGATCTCATTAGTTAAGTTGATTGTAGGCGAGGCTAACGTGAAGTATAACTTATTGATTGTGTTTAGTTGGTCTTAAGTTATAAGTTCATATGATTAAATGTTTGCTTTGTGATCCTAGGTTGTTATCACGTGTCTATCTATAGCTTTTGACTTTCCTTAGATTATAAAATTATGATCTCCTAGCGTGAAGATGGTTTATTCCAACACTTTGATACATTTGTTGATACTTCATAATAGGAGCCATTATTCACTCTATCAAGACATTAATTGACATGTATTTGTATAATTTAAATGAAATATGTTATACATCTCTATATATAGAGGCGTTACAAAGACTGAACTGGATGACCACAATCTAACAAGTATAACTAACTTGCAACTATCTCAATATTATTCACTCTAACAAGACAACATTTGAAAACCAATATAATATATGACTCTTAATAGTTAGGTTCAGTTAACATGTTCCATGTTGCCTTCTCTTGTCATACAATTAGAGGTTTATAAATATTGTCATAATCTATAACTGTTTTGTTTTTACAAACTTATTTTCACTATACATAAACCTCTTATAGGCTTATAAATCGAAGGCCTAAAATCATTTTAACTTTTTAGGTTGAAAGAAACGAGAAAAAAAAAAGGAATGCTTCGTTTAATCACTTCATATCAACGTAAGAATAACACAAGCCTGCTATAGTTGATAGAAACAGCCCACTTTAAAACTATTACCTCGACCTTACATGAGAGGCTCTTAAAAGACCGAACATCAGAAGGAATGATCAACAATGGCAATTCAAAGCTACAAAAAGGAATGATCAAAAATGAAATGTTGTTTTTGCTAACTCGGAAGTCTATGTAGATGGTCATAGTGACCACTCTTCTCAAAATCAAGCACCTGATAATCGCACGCGGAAGAACCTTGATTAATGCAATGACTCTACAGACTGAAGTCTAACTCTGCTCGCTTCAGTGTGGATGTCACCCTTCTGAAAAACTCGGGTTCATTTTCCTTTATATCTTCAAGCGTTTTAGACTCGTGTTCATCAGCCTATTTTGGGCTCAGTGATAAGAGAATGAAAAAAATCACTAAAGGTCCCAGGTGAAAAGATTATCTCTTCGTGCAGATCATGAAATAGAAATTGCATGCAGTTTTATGTAAATCATAGCCCAACCCAAATATGTTTTTATGCCAGAAATATTGTAACCCATAATAACTTTTTTGGCCAGATCTTACCTTTGTATAAACAATTAATGCATTAGAGACGATCATAAAAGTATATGATTACAATAATAATCTAAAGATTTAAATAAAGTCATGTACCAGTTTGTATGCATTAAAATCACACATGGGTGACTTTTGAACTGTTCAACCGATCCAGCCCATTTGACCCGTTTCATTTTTAGCTAATTCTTTAATTTGACCCGTTTCATTTAGAACTTATCCCAATAATAAATGAATCGATTGAAATCGTCACCTCTAAAGCATACATTCACCTGTAATATAGTGAACAGTGATAAATACCTCACTGAATTTTAGAAGAATTAGATTCCATGCAGATGCTGGCTTTGATCTGTCCCATCTGCTAGGAGAAAAGTACAGCATTACAAGCAAAAAAACTAACAATGGGAGAATCTTCAAAGCTTACATTTGCACTAAGCAAAATTGTGTGCAAATCAAAATGGGCAAACCGGCAAACATGTTCCAAGTGGACACTTGTCTTGGCGTCTATGCGTGCTTTAGATTCTATATACATTTCAATATAGCGGAGTTTGTGGAATTGTACACTAGACATTTCCAAGGATTAACGAATACAAAGCAGCGAGGAGTGTCTAATTCCATGAAAAAAGTGTTTTCACTATTTGCCAAATATCCAACATACAAATCTTATGGACCTCGAATCAATATCACTAAATTTTTGGAATGGCAATATTGGGCAGATAGGTCATTGTAATTTGGAACATAAAAACACGAAATGGTTTAAATTTGATGGGGCTTTTAAAACAGAAAATTTTATAATTTTCATGAGATAAGAGGGAGTACCGATTTTTAGCTTTTATTCTTCCCCCTAAATATAATTGCAGTTGACTATTTCCTCTTGGGAAATAAGTGATGACCTTACATTAAGTCCTCTAACCAAGGAGGAATTAGTTGGCTTATTTTAGGTATCTCTTTCATAAGTTGGTTTATTCAAGTCTAGATACAAACACCATAATCCCTTTATTGTTTACCATGCTATCAAACTGAGATTTTGTAGGCTTCGTTTTAAAAACAATATGGTCTCCATACCTCACGAGCATCAACTCATTAACAGAACGCCACATTCCACGCCCAACTTCTTTTGTAGTTTGGTCTCTTGCGCTTCGACAATGCCACAATTCTTTAGCAACATACATCACTTCTTCAACATCTACCTTAAAGATTGAAAAAAGAAAAGCCCAATGACAAAAATATAGATGAGTAATGATTCAGTAATTTATATGTGGTTTTGAGTAAGAGGTAAAAGAACAACATCCTGCCCAAACAAGCAATCAAAACGTGACAAGATGGTGAGTTCGGTAACGGATCAAAAGTAGTTTCGGGTTGAATTGGTCATTTTTAGGACAAGTCAATAAGAACCTAGAGAGGGTGAATATATTATTTTTATTTTCTTTATCACTTGTTTGTCAACAGGTGTTAGCAAAGTTTAAAAGAACGAGCCTCGAGGCGAACCGAGGCGAAACTAATACATATATATATATATATATATATATATATACATATATAGATATACATATATACATATATATATACAGAGATACATAGATATATATAGAGAGAGATAGATAGACAGAGATATAGATATACATATAGATAGATAGATATATAGATACACACAGATATATATATACATATAGATATATACATATATATATATATACATATATATATATATATATATTCATATATATATATACATATATATATATATATGTATATATATACATATATATATATATACATATATATACATATATATATATATACATACGTATATATATATACTATGTATATATATATATATATATGTGTGTACATATACATACATATATGTACATAGTATATATATATACGTATGTATATATATATATGTGTATATATATATGTATATATATGTGTGTATATATATATGTATATATATATATGTATATATATATATATATACATAGTATATATATATACGTATGTATATATATATATGTGTATATATATATGTATATATATGTGTGTATATATATATGTATATATATATATGTATATATATATATATATATATATATGTATATATATAACATTAATTTTATGCTTCTTATGTATAAATTTATAAGTTATTGGACCAAATATAAACTAGTAAAGATGTAGAAGGGTTAAGCATTAAAAGATCCAACAAAAGCCTAGCAAATAAAAAAAAGCACACTAGTAATAAAAACCCAAATTATGTAACCCAGCAAATGGCTCTTCTCACTCACAAAGCCAAGAACTTTTACAAGAGTACAGAGAGAAAGTTTACTGGCAATGCAACCAGTGGAAAGTTTGGGCTGGACAAAAGCAAAGTAAAGTGTTACAACTGTAACCACATGGGACGCTTTGCTAGAAAGTACAAGACACCAATAAAAAATGGTGGACAAGAACAAACCAGACCAAACTACACTGATAGATCTACCTAGAATGAGAAGCCCAAACAACAAGCTGCAGTTGCTATTGAAAAATAAGGCTTTGACTGTAGCTATCAGGTTGAAGATGCATCTCCAAACCAAGCATTGATGGCAGATCATGAAGAATCCAAGGTATTCGAACATCTTTGTACACCTGAATGTATTGCTAAAGTTAATAGATATGGTCCTATAACTTATAGATGAGATCTGATCTTGAGTTCTTAAACATTTTAAAAGCTGATTTCAAAAGAGATGAAAATAATTACAAACTTAAAATAGATTTAGAGAAAACCATTTCAACTCTTAAGCATAAACATATCAACTACAACATTCAGATAAAAGATCTTATCACTAAGTTAATTGAGTGCTAGGCTTAGCTTGTGATCAGCAAAGCCAGGACAGAAAAATATGTTCTTGAATAAGAGGCCTTAAAGAACATAATATCCTTATTCTTGCATGCAAAAGTTTATTATCAGAATAAGCAGTAACTGAGATCTACTGAGATGTCTGCTCCACACACTCTATTGTCTGTAAGATCCGCAAGGCGTGAAACTTTTGAAGATAAGTTTCCTCTCATAGACCCCATTGATGAAGAGTATGAAGAGCAGTTAGTGAAGGATGATTCTGAGAGCAGTGAAGCAGATCATCTTAAGAAGGATCACTATTCTCCTAAGAAGAGAAAATAATCTGGGTTGACCAAGTCCAATAGAAAAAACTTGATCAGAAAAGCCAAAAGGAAATCAAAAAATACTCAAGAGTTCAATGCCACTTTCAACTCTAAGCAGAAACAAGTGTTTATCTCTGCAGGATTTGAAGTGGTGAAGGCTGAATACTTAACTATAAACTCTAGTAACAGGAGTTTTAGTTCATGTCCAAATCATTACAGCAAATAGAAGAATACTGATCAGCTGTGTACCACTGATGTACACAGCTACACAATCTGAACCATCCATTTCCAAAACCAATACTCACCCTAAAAATCTTGTTGCATCAATGGTGAAGATGAAGATAGAGGTGGAAAGTGATCAATGTCAGTTTTCGTCTAAACAAATACTCTCAGAAGAAAGCAAATGATTTGCATCATGTGTGGTAGTATTGATTATCTTGCTAAGTATTGACTTTACAATTCTAAAAGTATTGTCCACATGATTAAGAAAAAAAATTCTGAGAAAAAGAAAGAGAAGCTAGATTGGGAAGGAAAGCTTTTTACTTTCGTAAGCTCCAAAGTGAAGAGCTCTGGAATGGAGGTATGAGACTGATACAAGAGCTCCGGTAATCTCTAGATCTCCAAGGCAACAGGAAATTTTCAACTTTTCCAACCTGAGATTCTATGAGAGCACCTATCTGATTAACCTTACACTTCCAACAAGTCAAATCAGGCAAGCTGTAAGGTTAGCAGATAGTATTCAAAAAAAGGTACTTGAAGAGTTTAAGATGAGATCTATGTTGAGATGGATCCTAAGATTAGCTTCGAAGGGTAAACCTTAGCTGAATGCCCAATAGTTGAACCTGTGAACCTTTAGACAATTTGTTCAGCACCCATTACCCTCAGTGAGGCACCAGCTGGTAATGTGCTTCACAGCCTCTCTCTGGCCAGAGCTTAACTGTTGAATCAGGTAATAAAAGCCAAAGCTCTCTCCACCCTAAGTTACCAAGGCCTGTGAGTGATAAAGGGAAAAAGAAACTAACTCCTGAGTAGATTGAGGAAGAGGAGAGAGATAGAAAGAATAAGCTAAGGGAAGAGAGTTAAGGTGGATCCTCAAGCTTCATAGAATGCCACTAGGCTAAATACTCAAAATAATAAGTTGAGGGCAGACAGGTTAAAATACTTGGGGATCAGAAACTATAACATAGATGAACTTATCTCTTTTCACTTAGAGAAACTCAATGAAGTGGCAGACTCAAAGCTGTTAAAAGAGAGAAAGGAGGCATGGGATGCAGAGTTACTTGTTAAGATCAAATAAGAAAAGAGGCCGAAAAGGCTGTATAAGCATGCTTATACCCTCTCCCCAGTTCAAGAAAACCTTGATACAGAGGCTGTGGCAACTGAACAATCTCAAATATACAAAGAAGTTGATAGACAAAATATGATCAACTATCTGAGTGCCACAGGCCTCTATCAGGCATATGCACTACTTCTGTTATCATATGAGTATGTTGAATTCGAGTATTTTAAGCAGTTGTAGCAACAAGTTATCAAAGAACAAAAGGCTGATAAAAGAAAGACAAGGGAAAAAACTACAAAGTCAAAAGCTATCATCCAAAATAGGCAAAAGAAATCTGTTGATTGACAGAGGATGATAAGCTTTTTGAGGCTGTATGAATTCTCTGGAAGTAGGCTTGGTCCAATGTCTCTATCCATAATGGATGAGCACATTAAAGTGATCAAGTAGAATATTAAAATTGGAAATCTTGTTGACTTAAATTCTCCACCAAATCAAGGTTCTTTTGAAATTGAGGTTAAGGTTGAACCAACTGAGACAACACAACCTGAGCCTACAGCTACATCTCAGGGGGTGTTTTTTTTTTAGAAGCACTTTTTAACCTCTTTTGTCTGCGCCGCGCAGACCACGTGCAGAAGTTGAGGTCTGCAGATTGTTTGTTTTTTTGGAAGACTTTTCATTAAAAAAGGTATTTCTAAGATCTGCATGGAAAAGACATTACACATACACTTCTAACCTTTTTATTCAGATACAAAACAAAAGCCTTCCTTCTTCTCCAAAACCATCGACCATTCTACTCATCTCCATTCCCTCACCACCGCCGGCCCACCCGCCACCGCTCGCAGCCACCGCCAGCCCACCCGCCACCGCCCGCAGCCACCTATAACGAGCCTCATACAGCCCTCTTTCACCGTCGCGCCCTCCCTATCGCCGCCCTCCTTCATGGTCGCCACCCTTCTCATTCTCATTCTAACAAATCACAAAATGAGTGTTTGTTAAATTCCTTCAAATCGTTCAACAAATCGAACCTAAGAAAAGTAGCTGAGATGAAAAGAAAACGAATAAAACGGAGTTAATCGCATTCTTTTCCAGTTCGGCGCTCCGCAACTTTGCTTAACAGTAGCGTATGAAGAAGATGACCTGATGTTTTATTTGATGTACTGGGCTTTTTTAAAAATTACGACACGACCCAATAATTAATGAAAACTGTACTAGTTTTTCAAAGTAAACTAAATGGTTGAAGAAGATGACTAGTTTTTCAAATAAGTCAGTGTGATTAGTATGGTTGTTTGATTTTGACTTTGATAGTCAAGTTGACTAGTTGTGATTTGTGAACTTGAAATTTTGATTTAGATTCAGATATTGCTTGATTTTTGACTTTGGTAGTCAAGTTTAAAAAATAGGTTTACTTTAATTACAAGATATTTTACCAGTCAGCATATGTTAAAAAACAAACAACCTTCTTTTTGCAAACTGCAAACGTTTGGTTCACCTCTTCTCCTGCAGATGTCTGCAAATGTAGTTCGCAAACTGCAAACATTTTGCTGCAGAAAAAACAAACAACATCTCAGTCAACTTTATTTTTTAATCCACAGCAAGATCACTTTATTTTTTAATCCACAGCAAGATCCTGCTCCCTCTCCTTCTGAACTTCTAAGAGAAGAATACCCAACTGAGAGAGACACAACAGAACAAACTGGTGCTAAAGATCAATTCTCTCAGTCAGACTTCAAATAGGAGAAAAAGGATGGCATGAAAAGTGTTTCTAAGAAGAAATAGTCAAAGACATCCACCTCCACACCTCAGGATGAGTCAGAGAATACCGAAAAAGTATAAAAACAGACTGCTCAACCAACTACAACTCAAGCACAGCCTCTTACAGCTGGAAGACCCATCTTTTCCTGTACCTTTGCTGCAAATCCGGACAGATGGTATGTCATTAGAGATCAAGCAGGTCAAGATGTCTATTTCTAGCATGACATGCTTGATTTTGCTTTGCATGATCTTTATGACATGAAAATGTACTATAAGAGTCTGAGAGATTCTAACCAGTTAATAAAGAAAGTAATGGGTATAATCCTGATGAGTACTATCAATATCTAAGTATAATTCTCTGTTTTAGTAGCATCAGACTACAGGGAGTTTGTAAGGTTATATTAGAAAGACTGATGCAACCAAAGTAACCAAAGAGCTTCTAACATGCATGCACTATTGTATAAGCAGGTCAAGATGTCTATTTCTAGCACAACATGCTTGATTTTGCTCTGCATGATCTTTATGACATGAAAATGTACTATAAGAGTCTTAGAGATTCTAACCAGTTAATAAAGAAAGTAATGGTTATAATCCTGATGAGTACTATCAATATCTAAGTATAATTCTCTGTTTTAGTAACATAGACTACAGGGAGTTTGTAAGGTTATATTAGAAAGACTAATGCAACCAAAGAGCTTCTAGCATGCATGCACTATTGTATAAGGTAGAAATTACTTCGGAAGTTTTACACTCGTCATAAAAAATACTATAAGTGTAAAATCTTCCGAAGCCAAATACCAAATCTTCCGAATACAAAGATGAAGTACTTCGAAACTTAAAAGACAAAGTCTTCCGAAGTCAATAAAGTGAAGACTGGTTTCTTCCGAATATAAAGAAGACATTCTTTCTCTGATCAACTTTTGCATAAAGCTAACCCATTTTTCGCTGCAACTTTAAAGACTCACCAACTTGTACAAGTTGGTGAAAAGGTCCATGCTTTTGCAACTGTAGATTAAGGTTTAGAGTGTGTAACTTTCTAATTTGTACCTTTTATCATTTTTGTAATATATTAGGATGTGAGCTAAGGAATGTTATAGTCACAAGTCAAAAGGCAATTTGCCTTTTAACTGTACATTGATCTTGTTGTCTAAATTAGTGTTTCCAGCTGGCATTCAAAGTATGGCCGGCTGTACGATGTAGTATAAAGTATATCATGTTCTCGTATTTTAACTTATGCTTTGTAACACTTGTAATCGAACTTGAGAGCAATATTTCAGCATTCTTGAAAACCATACTTATCTTGTTCTTGTTCTTAATCCTGTCTCATTGTTAACCTGTGTTCTTAGTATCTTTTACATAAAACCGGTTCACTATTTGATCTGTTAAGTGTTTTAACACTCTACTTATTATTAGACTGATTATATTAACCACCCTTAACCGGTACTGCAACCACCCACCCACCCACCACCAACCACCAGCGCCAACCATCACTACCAACAACCATGGCCACAACCACCATCACCACTGACCACCGGCCACCAATCACCAACGACCACCACCGACCGCCACCACCAACACCGGCCGCCACCGCCACCATTAATCATCACCAGCCACCACCACAACCACCAACACCGACCATACATGTTAAAGTAAAATCAAATAAATGTTTAGTCACTCAACTTTCACGGAATGTGTTAATGCTATAAATTTTACTTGCTTAACAGGTTTAAGTGCTTATGTGATATTTTTAAAATTTTTCTTTTTCTTCTCAAATCTGATTACTTGAAAATAGTAATTATGAATGAAAATCGGATTTTTTAAACCAATTGTTCGAATTTCTTTTAAAACTACAGTTACAATTTTTGTTCTTAGAAAATTTGAATTGAATTTTCTTTGTGAAACCTAGTACTGTACGAATTGGATTATTTTGGAAAATATTTTCTTTTAAATTATGCATAATAAAATTACAACCCTAATTTTCTTAAATACTAAAGATATCTAGACTTGCCAAGACACTAAAGCTTGGGTAACAAGCTAAATTAAATAAAGGAAACTAACTAATGCTAAGAATTACCTAATTTATATCTATATCAGTGTTGTAGAAATCGCTAGACGCTAGTTGCTCGGTGAGGTACCGACTAGGGATTAATTGGATCAGACTTTTGTGTATAATTTTGCAAATTTATGTATATATAACAATAATTTTTTTACCATTTATGTATTAACTTACAATTTTTATTTTTTATTTTTTATTTAGGGGGGGGGGGGTTTGTAAATTGTTGAATATTAAGGGGGTTAAATGTTAAAATACAAAAAATTAATTAAAATCATTTAACCCTACAGATCAACCTGTCGTCCTCTTCCTTCATTCCGGCCATCGGCGCTGCATAACCTCGCCGGAATCGGCAACGCGGTTCTCGTCGTCGGAACACCTCCGATTAGGACGATTTGGTCCGCCTAGGTCCGACTTTGACCAATTTTGACCGATTGCCGCCTAAAACCTCTGATTTAGTGAAATCGAAGCGGCCAACCTTCGATTAGCGACTAATCGCTGACTAATCAGAGGCTAGTCGGGATTTTTACAACACTGATCTATACTGAAACCTATGTTGTCAAAAGCGACAAAGGCGAGCGCCTAGGCGCTCAAGCAAGGGGAGGCGCGCTAAAAACGCCTTGTACCGTCAAAGGCGCTGCTCCAGTAAGATTGCCATAACGGTTTTCCGGCAACTCTCCGGCTAGATTCCGGCGACATCCCACCACATTCTAGCGATTTTCTACCAAGTTTCGTCGGATTTCTGTGACAAATTTTGCCCGGACAGATCTGTGCTTGTTGTTGTGCAGTAATTTGAAGAAGAGATTTAAGAGAGGAAGAAGAAGACAAGAAAATAAAAGCAAATTGAGTTTAGAAAGTTACCTTTTAACACTGATACCACAGTTCATACACTGTACGTTTTTGCAAAAAACACTATTTTGCAATAGTGACTAGAGTAAAAGAAATTGGTTTTCTTCCAATTTTTTTTTAAATTATATAACTAATACACAACTGCAGGACCGTTTAAGGGCTTAACCACAATTACAACACAACAACACAATGAGGAGAATAACTAAGCTCTAATCAAACAGTGAACTGGGTTACCAAAGTGATACAAAGAACACAAGTAAAGTAAAGAGACAGAACAAGAGAATTGGGTTTCAAGGAGGCAGTATATTGCTTTCTCAAGTTCTTTTACAAGTGTTACAAAGCATAAAGAAAAGATACAAGAACTTGAAATACTTATACTACAACCTACAGCCGGCCATACTTTGAAGGCCAGCTGGATACAATTGACTAGACACTAACAAAATCAATTGTAGGATCAAAAGGCATATCTGCCTTTTGACCTTGTGACTATGACATGCCATAGCTCACATCCTTTTACAATACAAAAAGGATAAAGTACATAAAGTGGAAAGTTGAATACTCAAGACCTCAATGTACAGTTACCAAAAGCAAGGCCCTTTTCACCAACTCATGTAAGTTGGTGACTTTACAGAGATGCAGCGGAAAAGGTGCTTTATGGAACAGTACATCAGATAAAGCATGTGTACTAAAAGTCTTCGGAAGAAATCTGTCTTCATAGGATGAGGCTTCGGAAGACTTTGTCTCTGAAGCTTCGGAAGACTTCATGTTTGGCTTCGGAAGATATTGGTCTTGGCTTCGGAAGATTTTACACTCAGAGTATTTTCTAATGCTTTGTGTAAAACTTCCGAAGCATTCTTCACTTCAGTACTTAGTGCATGTTGCTGAGACACTTAAGCTGTTTTGGGTTGCATCAGACTTCAGGAAACCTTACAAACTCCCCCTAGGCTGATGCTACCAAAACACTTGGAAGATCTTCAAATGTTGGTAGTCTTCAGTACAATCAGGACCATTCCTTTCTTCATGAGATGGTCAGGATCATCAAGACTTTCATAATATCTTCTCATCTCAAAGAGATCATGCAGAGGTAAGTTGATTATGTCTTGCCATGAGTAGACATTCTCAACACCTTGATCTCTGATAACAGTCCATCTCTCTGGATTGGTAGAGTATGTCCAGGACAAGATGGGTGTCTCACTAGTTAGAGGAGCCACTTGAATAGGAGTTGATTGGGCTGCCTCATCATGCACTTCCTCAGGTTGATCTGATTCAGCCTGAGGTGCAGAGGTAGATGACTTTGGCTTCTTCTTCTTTGTCTTTGGTTTAGAAGCCATCCTCTTCTTCCTCTTGGTTGTCTTTAACTGAGAAGACTGGTCTGCAGCACCATGTTGATCATCAGTGTCTTTCTCAGTTGGGTGTTCCTCCCTCACAGTTCAGAAGGAGAGGGAGTTTGACCCTGCCTAGGATCAGAAGATGAAGCTTGCTGGGGCTCAGCTGGAGGTGCTGGTTGAGGTGTCTCTGGTTGTTCAAACTTGACCTCCACTTCAGGTGGGACTTGACTTGGAAGAGAGTGCAAGTCAATAAGTTCTCCACTCTTAATCTTCTGCTTGATCACCCTAATATGCTCATCCATAGTGGATAGAGACATGGGGCCAAGTCTCCTTCCGGAGAATCCATACAGCTTCAAGAAGCTCACCATTCTTTGTCTGTCAGCAGACTTCTTTGCATTCTTTTGAATGGTGGCCCTTGACTTTGCAGCTTCTTCCCTTAGTTTCCTTTTGGTTGTCTTTCTTTCCTTGACTAGCTCAAGTTCAAGTTGCTTTAGATACTCGAACTCAATGAAGTCATAGGACAAAGGGAGAAGTGCATCTGCCTGATAGAAGCCTGTGGCACTCAGGTAGTTGATCATTTTGATCCTATCTTACTCTTTATCTACCTGAGGTTCTTGTGGAGCCACATCTTCCTGTGCAGGACTTTCTTGAACTGGTGAGAGAGTAGGAGCATGCTTGTAAAGTTTTTTCTGTCTCTTCTCCTCTTTGAGTTGAAGAAGTATCATTGCATCCTCTTTCTCCTTCAACTCTCTTGACACTTCTCTGTCAGCCAGTTCATTTAGTTCTTCTAAGGGGAGGGAGATGATCTCATCAATGTCATAGTTCCTGGTCTGTAAGTAGGTAATCCTGACTGCCCTTAACTCATCATCCTGAGTATTTGGTCTGGGGGCAGCCCTGATTGCAGCTTGCATGAAGCTAGATGACCCAGTGGAACTTTCTCCCCTTAGTCTCCTTTTCCTCTCTCTCTCTTCCTCCTCAATTTCCTCAGGAGTCATTATCCTTTTCCCTTTGTCACCAACAGACCTTTGTGACTCAGGGTGAATTGAAGCTTGGCCTTCATTGCTTGGAGTAGCTTCCATGCTCTGGCCAGAGAGAGGCTGAGAAACACCTTCACCAGCAGGTGTCTCAGATGGAGTTTGGACCTCAGCAGCAGTTGTTGATGATGAGACAGGGGTCTCAGGTTCTGTCACTGGGCCTTCAGTCAAGGTTTCCCCTATGAAACTAATCTTAGGGTCCACCTCAACATCCAGTTGACCGATGACATTTCCTGATTCCCTAAGTCTCCTTCTTAGAGAGAACTCTGCCATGATCCTGTCTTGGATTCTTTGAGCCAGCCTGTCAGCTTGTCTTGAATTGCTTGGATTGACAAGTGGCAGGTTGACTAAATCCAGTCTTTCATAGAAGCTCAGGCTTTGGAATTGAAAAACTTCTTGTTGGCCTTGAACTCTTTGAAGTATGAGGGCTCTTCTGTCATCATCATACCTCCACCTTATGATTTGATTGCTAGTTCCCAGTGGTGGAGATGAGACAGCCCTTGGTATGCCTTCCTCAAAGAGACTCCTGATGAGAGAGTCTATAGAGTCCACATTAATGTGAACTTGAGGAAGTTGCTGAGAATGCACAACAGCAAGTGAGGATGGTGAGTCCTCTATGTCCATTCTCTCTGAAGAACTCCCAGGTTCTGTGGTTGTAACAACTTTCTCCCCCTTTTTGGTAGCATCACCCACTTGCATAGGTGAGCTGGAGGATAAGTCAATCACTTCCACAGGTTCTTGTGTTCCTGGTTGAGCTCTCCTTAAAGGTCTCCCAGCTAGTTTTTCCTGCAGATATGAAATCTGGAGTTGCTGATCATTGACCCTGTTTTGTAAGGTAGTCACCTGAGATTCCAAGTGACTAACCTTAGAGACTAAGTAGGTGCATGTTTTTGACAGTTGTTGCACCTTTAGTCTCAAATTCCCCTCATCTTCATCAGAAGATTCATTGGGGGATGAGATGATTGGACCAAAGTCCTCTCTCTCACCACCAGCTTGAGTTTCTTGGCTGCTGGTTTTCCTCTGCTCACTGGCAGCCTCAGTTGAGATGCCAATGGGCTGAGTTGCCATGGTTGAGGTCTTAATGATGTAATCACTTTCAAAAGTGAGAGCCTCTTCCATATGGACATCCTGAACAGGTTCAGAAGTGTCCACCTCAGTAACAGGTGACTGATGGGGGATAGACTGAGGAGAGTCAGAGGTACTCATCTCTCTTTGAGTAGGGGAGGAGAAGAGAGACTCATGGTACTCACTGAATCCTAAGTCTTCATCAGTGTAAAAGGATAGGTTGGGAATTGGTTGGTTGAGATCCAAAGGCTGGGGATGGTAGCTGTCCCCTGAAGGTTGTCCACTTGAGTGTTGAGACTCAGAGTGAAGGCTTAAGGTTGTTGGGCTATTGAGCTCATCAGGGTGAGCTTGAGGAACCTCAGCCCTGATAGGTGAAGTAATGGGAGTGGTTTGCTCCTCAGGAGAAGTGGGAGCTCTAGTGTCCACTTCTTCCTGTAAGGTTGAGTATTTGGGGGCCTGCACAGACTCAATAGTCTGAGCAGGGGTTCGTTTGGATTTTCTTTGGTAGGTGAGGGTGATTTCTGGTCTTTTTAATGGTAGGGACAAAAGAGGTGTGGGTTCAACACTAGCTTGTGTTGCTAGGTTGTCACCTTGAGCAATGAGCTCTAACATTTTTGGGACTAGGGCTGTTTCTACCCCAGAGAAGCCTACAGTTGGCTTCTTCATTATTTTAAAGATGCCGGGCTTCATCTGTCCCAATTTAAGAATATTACCTGTTTCCCTCAACTGTGAGCCCAGTTCACAGTTGAGAATGTGTTGAACATATCTAGGAAACATGTAATACTCTAAGGAGTCTAAGTTTGCAAGTAAATTAGTATAAACAAATTGTGAATACCTGAACTTGACCCCTTGAACCATTCCATGAACTATGAAGGAGAGATCCTCAGGAATCTGGTCCCATCCACCATGCTTGTTTGACAAGCTGTGGATAACCACATGGAGCAGGAATTTCCATTGGGATGAGACCTTCCCTTTCCTAAAGGTCTTTACAGAGAAATCTCCCTCATAGCCCATCTGCTCAAAAGAATGATTTACAGCTTCTTTTGGGAAGGACACCTCACCTTCTTCATCATCCAGCTGTAGATGTTGGTTAATGATGGCCGGAGTGATGAAGACTGTCCTCCCTTGCACTGTGGCAGACAGTGCCTTCTCCCCATCCATAATGACCTCTTGGCAGGTCTTCCAGAATTCAAGCAACTGATCCTCATATAGAGGAGGATCAATGGTCAGGGAGGTGAAGTAATTTGACAGAGTCAAGAATTGGCAAATCTCTGAGAAACTTGCATCTTTCTCAGAGCTTAACAGAGCAACTTGATTATGTTGCCTGTGTAGTTGCATGGAGAAATCAGGGTTGTTTCTGCGGTTAAGGTTGGCCATTTTAGAAGCTTAAGGGTGAAGAAAGGTAGAAAGCAAAGGCGGTTTAGAGAATTAGGTTAGAGAAACAGTAGAATTGAGGAAGATAGTGGGAAAGAGGGGGAACCGTTGGGTATTTATATGAAAAGGGATTTGAACCAAAGTTAATGAAAGAGGATAAACTTTGAAATCCGAAAGTCGGTCCCACCTCTGAAAAAGTAGTTTACTTTTGCTCAAAAAGTAGTTTTCTTGGAATTCGAAAAGCTTCCGAAGTTTATTTGTCTTCGGAAGTTTTGATTTAAAAAGCTTCCGAAGCTAAAATGGCTTCGGAAGATTTTCCTGAGAGTCTTGATAATTTATGCTTCGGAAGAGAAATAAACCCTTGAATGCTTTGTATGAAAATAAACAAAGCTTCCGAAGGTTAATTTTGCTTCGGAAGGAAAAGGTTCTTGAAAATAGATAAGTGTCTGAGATAAGAATTTTAAGCTTCGGAAGATGAACTTTACTTCTTCCGAAGGTAAAATCTCTTAGACAGTTATTTATTTTAAAGACATGTTTTTCTTCCGAAGATAAAATCTTTATCTTCCGAAGTATCAGAAATTTTCAAGAATCTAAGGAAAGTCTTCAAAAAGAATTTTACATCCAAAGAAAACATGAGCTTATGAAAGTGATGAACTAGACAACTTAGGACACACATATTTTAAGAAGAAATAATTAGAATTAGTTTTAATAAAAAGTCTACTCAAAGTTAATCATCCCAATAGCTGATATCAGATACTTAAATCTCTGTTCATCAAAAGCTTTGGTGAACAGATCAGCATATTGTTCATCTGTATGAACTTTGACTAGTTTAATTAATCCTTTTTCATAGTTATCTCTTATTAAATGATACCTGATGTTGATGTGTTTGGTCCTTGAGTGCTGCACAGGGTTCTCAGTGATAGAGATAGCACTATTGTTGTCTATGTGGATAGGAGTCTCTTTGAAGTTAAATCCATAGTCCAGCATCTGATTTTGAATCCAAAGCACTTGAGCACAGCAGCTTGCAGCAGCAATGTATTCAGCCTCAGCAGTTGATGCAGACACACAGGATTGTTTCTTGCATTGCCATGAGACCACCCTTCCACCAAGGAATTGACATCCCCCAGATGTAGACTTTGCAGTCATATTGCAACCACCATAATCACTATCTGTATAGGCATACAGATTGAAATTTGGATTCTTTGGATACCATAGACCAAGTGTTGAAGCACCTTTGAGGTATCTTAAAATCCTTTTCACAGTGATTAAGTGAGACATCTTAGGGTTGGCTTGATATCTTGCACAAATACATGTAGCAAACATGATATCAGGCCTGCTAGCTGTAAGATACATAAGAGACCCAATCATAGCCCTGTATAAGTGCTCATCTACACACTCCCCCTCAAGATCTGGACCAAGGGAGTGGTTTCTGGCTATGGGTGTCTTAGCAATCTTACAATCAGTCATATTGAACCTCTTGAGTATGTCTTGAACATACTTTGACTGACTTATGAAGATGCCATCTTCAACTTGCTTCACTTGAATTCCCAGAAAGAAGTTGAGTTCTCCCATTGAACTCATCTCAAATCTGTCTTTCATCAGCTTCTCAAAGTCTTTGCAGAGCTTTGGATTAGTTGAACCAAAGATGATGTCATCAACATATACTTGAACCAGCAATAAGTCATTTCCCTGTCCTTTGATGAAGAGGGTTCCATCTATAGTACCTCTTCTGTATCCATGCTTGCAGAGATACTTAGATAGTGTCTCATACCACTTCCTGGGTGCCTGATGCAGCCCATAAAGAGCTTTGTCAAGCTTGCAGACATAATCAGGATGATCAGGGTCTACAAAACCAGGTGGCTGTTTGACATAAACCTCCTCATCAATCACTCCATATAAGAAAGCACACTTTACATCAAGTTGGTAGACCTTGAAGTTCTTGGATGCAGCAAATGCCAGGAATATCCTAACAGCTTCTAGTCTTGCTACAGGAGCAAAGACATCAGTGTAGTCAATCCCTTCTTCTTGTGTGTATCCTTGAACAACTAGTCTTGCCTTGTTCTTGATGATGATTCCCCTATCATCCTTCTTGTTTCTAAAAACCCATTTGGTTCCAATGGTAGTCTTCCCATGAGGAAGAGGACAAAGGTTCCAAACTTTCTGCCTTTTGAATTGAAGCAGCTCTTGTTGCATAGCTTCAACCCAACTTCCATCCTTTAGAGCTTCATCAACTTTCTTGGGCTCTATCTGAGATAAGAAACAAGAGTGAAGACAAACATTTGCTTCATGGGTTTGTCCTCTTGTTCTTACCCCTGTGACAACATCTCCAATGATGTTTGTGGTGGGGTGAGACTTGTGGATCCTTAGCTGAGGGATCACAGCAAGTTGCTGGGAAAGATCTAAATTTGAGAAATTTAAATCTGGTCCTGAAGATTCACCCTCCACATTATCACACTTATCAAGATTAACTTGATCCAATGAGTGTGAGACATCATTGATGTTGTCATCTATGGTGTGGTTATTAGCATCAAGGAATTCCTGATCACTATCACCATCACCATTGTTGTCTTCTACAAGTGAGGTATCTTTATCTGGTTGAGAGGCCTCTGAGCTGGAATTTGAAGGCATGCCAGATGTATCAGCTGAATTTGTCATTGTTGTGCTGATAGAAACCTCATTTGCTGAAGTAGTTCCAACTGGAGCTGAAGATGTATGAGTTGAAGGTCTTCCTAGCTCAAATCTTGGATCAGGATCACCTGTATTTAGATTTTCTGCAGATCCTGAAACATGCTCACAAGATTTGTTAAAACAGTTGGTAACTAAATCAAGATCAAACAGCCAATCCGGACCAGAACCAGCCACACAGGGAGTGTGCTCATTGAAAGTCACATTGGCTGACTCCTCAACAATTCTAGTTCTGAGATTGTATACTCTATAAGCTTTAGCTTGAGAAGAGTATCCAATGAAATGTCCATCATCTGATTTCTCAGCAAACTTGGCAATTTGATCTTTGGTATTCAAGATGGTGCAGGGACATCCAAATGACCTGAGAAAACCAATGAAAGGTTTCCTCTTGTGCCAAAGTTCATAAGGAGTCTTACCATGTGTCTTAACTACTAAAACTCTGTTTTGCACATAGCAAGCAGTATTGACTGCCTCTGCCCAGAAGGTGATAGGCAGTTTAGAGTCAGACAACATAGTTCTTGCAGCTTCAATAAGTGTCCTGTTTCTCCTTTCAGCAACTCCATTTTGCTGAGGAGTCCTGGGAGCACTATATTGTCTTGTAATACCTTTTTCATCACAAAATGCATCAAGGATTTGGTTCTTGAATTCAGTTCCTTGATCACATCTTATGGTTTTGACCTTGTGATCACATTGATTCTCAACTTTTAAGATGAAATTCTTCAGAATCTCAGGGGTTTCATCCTTAGTTCTAAGGAAGAAGACCCAAGTGAATCTTGTAAAATCATCTGTGATCACCAGACAGTAAGAGGTCCTTCCTAAACTCATTACACTGGTGGGGCCAAAGAGATCCATATGTAACAAGTGTAGGGGAGTAGTGATGGAGTTCTTTTCCTTAGGCTTGTGAGATACTTTGTGTTGCTTCCCTTTCAGGCATGCCACACAATGATCATCACTAGTAAACTCTTTCTTTGGCATTCCAGTTACCAATCATGTTTAATTAATTTATTCATGTTCTTAAAGTTTACATGGCACATTCTTTTATGCCATAGGAAAGACTCATCACTATTTGCTTTAGATAGAAAGCATGAAACTTCTCCTGAGGGAGATGTTTCTTGCAAATCCATCTTGTACATGTTCCCTTTCCTGGGGGCTCTGAGCAGGATATGCTCATGAGGAATGACCACACCAGGTTTGAGAACAATGCACTCATGCTCAGTAAAGAGCATGTTATGACTCTGATCACAAAATTGGGATACACTCAGAAGATTGTACCCAAGCTCCTTAACAAAGTTTACCTTCTCAATGCTGAGCTTACCATTTGTGACCTTGCCCCTTCCAGAAATGTAACCACCTTCATCTCCTCCAAAAGCAACTGGTCCTCCATCAATTCTCTCAAAATTATGGAGTAGAGACCTATTGCCTGTCATGTGCCTGGAACAGCCACTGTCAATTATCCAGACATTCCTGTTGGTCTTGAGCTGTTCCTGCACAGAGAAGATGATTAGTTACATTTGGAAACCCAAGCCTTACTTGTCTTGGGCTCATTAACAGTAATAGAAGGTAATGCAACAGTAATAGATCCTATGGTTGTACTATAGGGATCTTCAGCTGTTGTTGATGGAGAAACCTCAGTCATTTGGTCTTTCTTAGACTTCCACACCACCTTTGGAGTCTTGGACTTGACCTTCAAAACCTTAGAAGCTTTTAGAACTTCATAAGTTTTGATGACTGATCCTTCGGAAGAGTCTACAGTCACTGCAGCAGACTTTAGTGCTTCGGAAGAATTCCTTTCTTCCGAGACCAACTTTGCTTCCGAAGGTAATTTTCCACTTACCTCCTTCTTTGATTTGGAGCTTCCGAAGGAAACAGACTTTCCTTCCGAAGCTTGAGACTTCTTGAGACTCTTTGAAGTCTTTGTTTTAGTCATGTGGACAGTACTTTTAGGATTGTATGGGCAATCCTTAGCAATGTGAGAAGTACTTTCACACATAACACATAACATTTTCTTCTTCAAAGAAGTCTCCATTTGAGAACAAGACTGACTTTGGTCACATCCCCTCTCCACCTTCATCTTGGTAGATGCTGAGACAGTTCCTTTGGGCTGTGAACTGTTCTTGGAGTTTGATGGTCCAGGCTGTGCAGCAGTGGTACACAGCAGATCAGTCTTCTTCTTGGCACTGAGATGATTTGAACAAGAACCATGACTCTTAGCTAAGGAGTCTTGGTTGATGTCTTCAGTCCTTACTACTTTGAAACCTGCAGAGATAAAAACTTGTTTCTGCTTAGCATCAAAAGTAGCCTTGATTTCTTGAGCCTTCTTTGCCTTTCTTTTGCTCTTTCTGATCAAGTTCTTTCTTTTGGACTTGGTCATCACAGTTGATTTCTTCTCCTCAGAAGGATAGTGGCCCTTGGAAGAATCCTCTTCTTCACTCTTCTCAGAGGAATTCTTCACTATCACTTCTTCATCATCCTCACTTACAGGATCTATGAGAGGAAGCTCATCTTCACAAGTTCCACACCTAGGAGATCTTACAGACAAGATTGTGTGTGGAGGAGCTATCTCATTTGATCCTAGTCCCTGTCTATTTTGATAACAAACTTTGTTGTGCAGGGATGAGGATATCATGTTCTTGAAGGTCTCTTCTTCAAGAACACTCTTCTCTGCCTTGGCTTTGCTGATCACAAGCTCAGCCTGGCACTCAGTTAACTTAGTGATGAGATCTTGGATCTGAGTTCTGAAATCTGTATGTTCATGTTTTAGTACTGAAATGGTTTTCTCCAAGTCTTCTATCTTTAACTTGTAATCATTTTCAGACTTTCTAAAATCAGATTTTAATATGTTTAATGACTCAAGATCAGATCTCATCTCTAGGTTATAGGACCTGTATCTATTTACTTTAGCAATGCATTCAGGGAGCAAAGATGTTCCAATACCTTGGCTTCATCATGGTCAGCCATCAGTGCTTGGTTTGGAGAAGCATCCTCCACCTGAAAACTCCAGTCAAAGCCTCTTCTTCAACAGCAACAGCAGCATGTTGCTTTGTCTTCTCAGCTTGAGGAGTTTTGTCAGTAAAGTTTGGTCTGGGTTGTGTTTGGCCCCCATTTGCTTTAGGTGCCTTACACTCCCTGGCAAAGTGACCCATAAGGTTACAGTTGTAACACTTAACTTTGCTTTTATCCAGCCCAAACTTACTGCTGGTAGCATTGCTTGGAAATCTTCTTCCTGTCCTCTTGTAGAACTTCTTGGCTCTGTGAGTGAGAAGAGCCATCTGCTGAACTATCTCCATGTATTCCAGGTCATCTGGATGGATACAGTCCAGGTCTTCAAGAGTGAAGAGATAATTCCCACAGCTTTCATCTGCAGACACAAAGGCTTGAGAAGAACTTGTCTCTTGGAATGGGCTTCCTTGAGTAAAGTTCTCCCTTGGTGTCTCCGGGAAGGTGATGAAAGGACCCTTTTGTGAGTTGTCAGGGTAGCATAAGAGATGATGCTGAGGTTCTATGCTGTCCCTTTCAACCACATGAAGGGCTGAACCCATTTGATTGTTGGAGTTGCCAGATGAACCTTGCATGTTCATCTCCATCTGGTATCCACTGAGAATCCCATACAACTCTGTAAGAGTAAGAGTCTTAAGGTTCTCAGTCCTCTTGATCACCACACAATAGTGTGTCCATTGCCTAGAAAGTGAGGACATGAACTTCCTTACAATGTCCCTGTTCTCAAGAGGAACTCCTCCATCCACTAGGGTATCCACAATCTCAACATACCTGAAGTATTGTTGAGTCATGGTCTCACCTGCTTTGAAGGTGAAATTTTCAAACTGCTGCTTCAGAAGATCTTTCTTGTTCTCCTTGGCTTCAGAGGAGCCTTCATACATCAGCTTCAGTGCATCCCACAGCTGTTTGGCTGTCTTGCACTTCTTGAAGCCTCTGTATACAGAGTTTGGGAGAGCAGTCTGAAGAGCAGTCATGGCCTTCCTGTCAATCTCTACTCTTTTTCTATCTTCATCTGAGTAGTTGGCCACATCTTTAGGAATCATACCAGCACCAGTAGCAGAGGGGGTGCTGGGTATGAAAGGTCCATTCTCAACAGATTCCCACATTCTTGAATCAAGAGACCTGATGAAGCCTTCCATCCTCATGCACCAGGTGTCAAAATCATCAAGAGTGATCAGTGGGGATTTGTTCATGGTTCCAGTCTCCATATCAGTCTTAGAGATGGCAGCCATTTGAAGAGTTTAGCTTTTGTGTGTGTGAGGGATCTTAAGATGGTTAGATCTTATATCAAGAGCCTGGAACGCTCTGATACCAATTGCAGGACCGTTTAAGGGCTTAACCACAATTACAACACAACAACACAATGAGGAGAATAACTAAGCTCTAATCAAACAGTGAACTGGGTTACCAAAGTGATACAAAGAACACAAGTAAAGTAAAGAGACAGAACAAGAGAATTGGGTTTCAAGGAGGCAGTATATTGCTTTCTCAAGTTCTTTTACAAGTGTTACAAAGCATAAAGAAAAGATACAAGAACTTGAAATACTTATACTACAACCTACAGCCGGCCATACTTTGAAGGCCAGCTGGATACAATTGACTAGACACTAACAAAATCAATTGTAGGATCAAAAGGCATATCTGCCTTTTGACCTTGTGACTATGACATGCCATAGCTCACATCCTTTTACAATACAAAAAGGATAAAGTACATAAAGTGGAAAGTTGAATACTCAAGACCTCAATGTACAGTTACCAAAAGCAAGGCCCTTTTCACCAACTCATGTAAGTTGGTGACTTTACAGAGATGCAGCGGAAAAGGTGCTTTATGGAACAGTACATCAGATAAAGCATGTGTACTAAAAGTCTTCGGAAGAAATCTGTCTTCATAGGATGAGGCTTCGGAAGACTTTGTCTCTGAAGCTTCGGAAGACTTCATGTTTGGCTTCGGAAGATATTGGTCTTGGCTTCGGAAGATTTTACACTCAGAGTATTTTCTAATGCTTTGTGTAAAACTTCCGAAGCATTCTTCACTTCAGTACTTAGTGCATGTTGCTGAGACACTTAACCTGTTTTGGGTTGCATCAGACTTCAGGAATCCTTACAACAACTTACTTTTTTATAACAATTAATTTTGAAGATTTCAAGTCTTTTTATAACAGCTACATGTTTTCAAATGCTAATTGTATTAGTTTCATAAATATATATCGAGAGTAATATTAATTTCATATACCTGCTAAATATGTTAATTTTTATTATATGCGCTTTTTTTGTTTCAGGCGTGTGCTTTTTTTTAGCCTAGGCCCCAGGCGAAGCCTATGCGCCTTGAGTTCGCCTTGCGCCTTTGACAACATAGATTAAAACCTATCTACTAAATAAGATAACATCAAGACTTATCTAACAATAATAAAACTAATGCTTACCTAGTGATAAGAAAACTATAATAATTATTCATTGCATTTATTATGGTCAAATCATTTCACCCGTCAAAACCAGTCGGATTTCGAGCCCTAAGAAGGAAAATAAACATAAACACAGATTCTGAAATGACATTTAGAAGTTAAGGCTACTAATCATAGTATTTCAAAACTGATTTTCAAGTAAGATACGGCAAAAGATGATTGAACAGGAGATAGTGTTAAACATAAACGTAATGCCTAGTACCTGGACATCGATGGATGTGCCATAAATTAACTCCTCATGCTCAATAAGGCGCTGATGCAGGACATGGTAATGATCTGTATCAAAGTTCACAATGGGCTCCAAGTGGACTTGAAATTCTGCCAGCTGCGTCACAACATATGATGCCATGATTTGTCCAAAGATGGCAGGTATGGTTCCCAGAACAGGAATTATGCGAACCCTAAATCCAGGCACTACCTGACATGTTTAGAATTTTAATGTCAAAAGTCAAATTCCCATAGCAACTAGCAAGAAATACATGTGAGATATACCAAATGGGAAAACCCAGTATTGTAATAATCGGCCTAGTCGCTAGTCGGTCAGTTACCTTGGCAATTTCATGTAATCGATGGATAAAATCGGTAGTCGGACCTAGTGTCAAATGGTCAAAATAGGCAGCTAAGTTGTGAAATGGTCAAAATAGGTAACCTAATTGTATTGAACACAGTTAGAAGTGGTAAAATTGGCAGCGAAGTTGTGAAAGGGTCAAAATAGGTAACATTTTCGCAAGGCTTAAGCGGGCAGGATGAGTTTACCCAAACACTTCTTTTTTTTTTCAATAAATAACTAGTGTCAAATATGATTACAAAAGTTAAATAATAATCTATTTTTTAAAGCATACGGTTTAGGAGGTCCCACGTATTATAAGTACATTTTAGGAAGCTTATGACTTGCTCAACACATATCTTTTTTAAGCTAATATTTATTTATATGTTTGGCCCATTAGAGATTAACCATACTCTTAATCCGCCCAACAATTCAACATGGGTCAAACTGCCACCTCTAAATACAAGAAACAGAAGGTAAACATCCTCACTTGATAATCTGATGGATTCTCTTCATCTCCATTAGGTCCCTTAAAGGGTAGCAGTTTTGCCTTTGGTTTTTCCAAAGAGAAAACTACAGGAATGCCACCTTCGATTCCATGATCTCTCCTTAAACGTTGTCTAACCTGCAAAATAAGTATTTATCGAAAAGCCATATTGTAGAAGGATGGTGTTTGCCAATTTGACATGTCATACGCAAATGCCAGGTGTAGAGATGGCAAACAGGCAGGACTGGAAACATGTATTTGGAATGGGTCAAAATGGTGGGGCGGTGGGCTGCCCGCAAACATTGTTTGTTTGTTATTTTCTTGAATTTACAAATGTAATAAGTTTAAAGTATGATGATAAAACTCAATTACAATGATAACTAACTATTAGATATACAACGACTTTGGAGGTTTTCTGCATTTTTAGTTCATTTTTGGGTGACTTTTGATCTGTAAAGACACATTCATCATGTTTCTACTTTAACCAGTCTTTTCAAATTACCCTTTGACCCATAATACCATTAAAGAAAAAGTATAACCAAAATCAACTTGTTTACTCAAGAAGCAATAAAACGTGGAATAAAGAAGACAGAAGCATTACTGATCTAGATAATGGATCATTAGTGGATTCTTTCAAATCTGCTACACGAATTCTCGTAGGATCAGCTCTTGCACCAGCTCCTGTAGCAGATAAAACTTTTAAACCCCTACGTACACATGCAGCAAGAAGAGCCACCTATCATACAGATTAAACATGAACATGATTATAAGAAAATCTTGCTAAATCTGTAAGTTGGAAGCAAACTATTGAGGAAAGATACCTTTGTATCAATGTTATCAATACAATCCAAAACAAAATCAGGGTCACCCGATAAAATTTCTTCTTCTGATGAATCATCATATAAGAGAACCTTTGCATCTATGTGGCACTCTGGGTAAATTAATGAGAAGTGCTTCTTAAGGCATAATGCTTTTGGGGTGCCAACATCTGTCCTTGTAGCAACCGCGTGTCGATTTAAAGATGATAGTGAAACCTGACCATGTAAAAAGATAACTTTAGTGATTATTGGTGAATAAACATAAGAACATACAACAAATGATGTGTTTAAGCTTTGAAAAAGATCCAGATTCTAAATGTTGGAAAATCTACAGCAACGACACCACTAGACTCGCCACAGTTCCTGTAAGTAGAAATAGCATGTTATCCAACTCTCTCTCTCTCTCCTCAAAAAAATAGAGAAAAAGAAGGATAAGTTTTCTGGTAAAATTAATAGTCTCGGTTTCTCTTCCAAATTCATGCGAGGCTAACCATTTACTTTAAATAATTGAAAGAAATAAATATGTTAGTACATTGTACTTGAAGCATCGTGGTTGCACGCAAGGAAGATCCACAATTTAAACAATTAGAGGTCAAATTAGTCCATTTACATGTAACAACTATTGGTTGGTCTCAATATAGCATCTAATTTTGGTCCTGAGAGACCTTTACCCTAAGTTTTTGAATGATAAGATACCTGGTCAAAGTCAACAAGGAGGAGCCTGCCAACTCCTGATCTCAAAAGCATTGATGCAGCATGACTCCCAACCCCTCCCAGGCCAATGACTACAACATAGGATGTTGTCACCTTTTGTTGAGCATCAAAACCAAAGAACTGAATGTTCCTGACGTCAGAAAGAATATAAACAATAAAAAATTACCACTGCAGGGAACTATTAAGGGGAAACAAGAATACAAAATTTACAATTCCTATTTACTACTCCTTGTATCCTCTCAAAGTTCTTATTCAAACTTGGATGATCAATTGGAAAGAAATAAGTACCTGGTGAGCTGTTCAGAGACTATATCATCTTTTAAAAGATCTGCCGGGTCCATCTTATACAAATTTTCTTTTAGAGAACTACCGTCTTCTGCAGCTGGAGCATATAAATCTGCTTTACCTGTGAAACAATTAGAGGACTATCAAAGCATAGCAACACTAACTACTGCTGGTAGAGTCTATAGTCATATATACTTAAGAAGTCTGTGATATCAATTCAACATAAAAGAAGACAGACAGATTGATACATCAAGATCTTTCATCATATTGCAGCTTCAATCTATGAGATATATTCAAATAAAAGCACAGGGCTGATGTAAATGTAGTATCACTAGGGATAGTTTGTGTCTTGTTGTTTGTTTATAATTACAGCTATACAATGGCAATGTAGGATGATATACTATCAACCATTCAACAAAAAAAAAACAAAAACCATGCCGGAATGACTCCATAATGACCTTCATTCACTCATTCTTCTGACAGTAACATTGCTATTGCTTTAAATAAGCTAAAATCCTAAAAAAATAATGGTTCATACAACATCAATTTGTGAAACTCATAAGCTCTAACATGGACGAATTATACTCTAAATTAACAGTTAAAGGCCTTCTAAATCAACTCAAATCTCAATTTTTCACAGAAGCTAAAACACAATCAACTCAAATCTCAATCTGTAATAACCTTCAGAAAAGTTCCAAATTAGGGGAACGTAGAAGCCTACCATTTGCTTTGGTCTCACTACCGCTGCGTAACGTAGCTCCTCTGCAAAAACAAAAAAAAAACGAAATTAAAACCAAAGCTAAGCTTCTACAACTGTAAAACTGATTCAAAACTTGAACAGTTTTGCTGATTTAGTGAGGGAAATGAGTGAGCATCGAACATATATAGAAAGAAAAAGCTACCTAGGAGAAAGAAGCTTGAGAAGAGCAACGGTGGCACCAATGGAGCCTATAAGAGCACCGGCTCCGATCAAAGCGAGACACTTGGCTTTCTCCTTCATCTATTCTCTCGGCTTTGTGTTGTCGTCGGTACCACCAGTACACGTTTGAATTATGCCGGGGAACTGCGAGTCGGTCACCGGGTTGGGTCAAATAATCGGAGCCTAGTTGCATTATCCTAGTCGTGTTTAACTGGTTAGAGATAACGAGTAGCTCACATATCAAATATGCAAAAGATTTGTTTAACTACATATATATTATGTTTATAATTTTTGGGGGTATGTTACACCCTATTTATTTTATCATCTCTATCTCTTTATACATACATATAGATACATGGAGAGAGATAGAGACTATAGGGTGTCTAAATACCAAAAAAGGATGTTTGTATAACACAACCTAATTTTTTTATATGTTTTTATAAACCAAGAATGTGAAATAACGAAGTCTAACCTCTTGATTTTAATTATTTTCAAAAATATAAAAAATTAAAAAATAGTTTTTTTATTAAACATGTTTAATCGTGTAATAAACAGGTCGGCAACTGCTAGCCCTACCCGAGATGTATGCAACTATGAATATGTTTTTCTAATTTTTATGTTATCCAAGCACCTTAATCCAAATTAGTCTATGATGATATTTGTAGCGTATAGAAAATTACTCTCACTGGAAAAGAGCAAAAGTATAAAGTAAATACCTGATCATTTTTATTGGTTCAGTAAAGGTAATATTGAAAATGCTGAAACGAAGGGTCCCGGTATCGAAAACGTGAAATAACCAGGATTGATACCGATGGTGTACTGTTGGTACCGGTACTCAGTAAAAAAATGTTCATTCTAGATATATAATAGTTAAGTTATATTTAAAATGTGGGGGATAACATTTCTCACTTTATTTTTTGTTGCTAAAAACGTTCTTGTTAGCATAATCTTTCTAAATGTATGCTCTTTTCCACTTGATTTCACTATTGATGATGATTATGAGTGAAATGGATATGATGAATTGAGACAAGTTTGTGACATGTATAGGTAGTCTCAGTTCACACACGATTGTAAATTCGTGCCCGATGCCTGTTGAATACTCGTCAATCTTGGTTTTAAAATGTGCGAATAATCAGTGTTGTGGGTAAAGCAGTATTGATGGCACATCGTTGCACTTGATGCGATACGATTTCAAGATGTGTGCTTGATTCGGTTATTTTTGCAAGATACAACTGATGCAACGCGAATTAGGGCACATCATAGAGTAAGTTTTATTTTGTTGTTTTAAGAAATTTTTTCTTTTAAAATCTTGTAATAAACTTAATGTTTTATCGAAATCTATGTCTTACATATGATACGAAATTCTTGGGTAAATATTAAACTTTAATTTTCCATATTGTAGATTTCCTCTTAACATCCCAAGACATGCTCTTGGTTTTAAAAAGCAAGAAGCGCACAAAAGCGACAAGGTCGAAAACCGAAGCGCAAAAGCGACCGCTTAACGTACGCGAGGCGCACTAGTTTAAAAAAATATACATTATAAGTTATAACACATAAAACACATTATATAACAAATAAACACCATCATATATAAATTTAAAAGACTACCTTCATTAGCATAAAATAACCGAGTAAGTAACTAATAATGAAGTGAAATTGTGGAAAGTGAAAACAAATCAAAAAAACATTGTTCAAGTGTTTCCAAAAGATCAAGGAACTAATAATAAAAAACTAGAAACCCTCTTCACTATCTTCATCATCAACATCAACACCAAGTACCACATCATTCCCATCATCTTCACTCACTCCAATTTCCTCTTCCATCTCTTCGTCTTCATCGTCTTCGTCAATTAACTCATGTAATTTATGATGTTGTACTTTGGGTGTAGCGGTGGTGGAATGTGTAACACCCTTTCCTTTAAATTGGTTCGTTGTATTTGTTCTAGTATAATAAATTGGTTCAGATGCCCCAGAAGCTCTATCTACCACACACCATGTTAAATCATCATCATCAAACACAATATCTATATGATCTTCATGTTCACCATTATCATCCATAACACCCATGACCCCCTCATTACTTTCATCTATTTCTTTTAAAAATACAGGATCAGTGGTGTCATTTCTTTGATGTCGACGCTTCAATGCATGATTAAACTTAAAATACACCAAGTTATTTAATCTTTTCCGGGCTAATCGATTTCTTCTCTTTGTATGAAGTTGTTAAATTTATTAATTTTATTTAAATAATAAACTAAAAGTAAGATTATTAGTACTTAGTAGAATAGTAGGATCTTTTAGTTGACAACTTACTTCTTGGAAGACACTCCAATTTCTCTCACAACCCGTTGCACTACACGTGAGACTAAGAATTCAAATGGCAAACTTTTGTAACTCCGGAGCATCGCCCCCAAAGCTAGACCACCAATCCACTATTAACAAATAAACAACAAAAAATAAATGCGAAAAGTATAATAGTTTGGTATTATCATTAATCTTAGAAATTAGAATTTATTTTTACCTGGAGATCTTTTCTCCCTTTGTCTTATGGCCATTGGATTCCCAAAAAGACCTACTATATTTTTATATAAATCCAACTGCCCACTCTTTATGTCTTGAGTATTTTCATCAGGAACTAATCTTGCAATGCAATCAATGAAACCCCCTGTAATATCTCTAGTGTTTGCTCTCTCTTCGTTGTTATAATACATTTAAGGATTTAAAAAAGAAACCTGCAGCATGGAAAGGCCTACGAAGCTGACATTCCCACCTTTTGTCAATAATTTCAAATGCTTTTGCATACTCCTCTTTTTTTTTCAAAAAACTAGTTGCAATAGCATCCTTAGCCCTTTTCATAGATTCATATGTGTATATATATATACACACATATATACACACACACACACACACATATATATATATATGTATGTATACACACACACACACACACACACACACATATATATATATATATATATATATATATATATATATGTATGTATGTAGGACCGGTGAAGGGTATGTACTTACAACACAACAACACAATGAGGAGAGTTGCTTAGAACACTTAACATATCAAATAGGGAACTGGTTAACTTGTTAATGAAAGATGCTAAGAACACAAGTAAATATGAGACAGAACAAGATTGCAAACAACAAAAGTAATTGATTTTCAAGAATGTTGTATATTGCTTCTCAAGTTCTATTACAGATGTTACAAAGCATACGATAGAAAGTTACAAGTAGTTGAGATACTTTATACTACATTCTACAGCCGGCTATACTTTGAAGGCCAGCTAGATACAATTGACTAGACAACTTCAAAATCAAATGTAGAGTCAAAAGACAGATTTGCCTTTTGACTAGTGACTATGACATGCCATAGCTCACATCCTAATATATTACAAAAAGGATAAAAGTACATAAAGTAGAAAACACATACTTAAGACCTCAATATATAGTTACCAAAAACATGGACCTTTTCACCAACTCATGTAAGTTGGTGACTTTACAGAGTAGCAGCGGAAAGGTGGTCCAGCTTTATGGTAAAGTACATCAGATAAAGGCATATCTCTAAAAGTCTTCGGAAGAAATCTGTCTTCACTCTTTGGCTTCGGAAGACTTTGTCTTTGAAGCTTCGGAAGACTTCACTTTTGGCTTCGGAAGATGTTGGTCTTGGCTTCAGAAGATTTTACACGTAGAATATTTCTAGTGCATGGTGTAAAACTTCCGAAGCATTTCTACTTCTGTTCTTTTAGTGCATGCATGCAGAGAGACTTTGGATTTTTTGGCTGCATCAGACTTATAGGAATCCTTACAAACTCCCCCTAGGCTGATGCTACCAAAACATTTAGAAGATCTTCAGATGTTGGTGGTCTTTAGGATGATAATGACCATACCCTTCTTCATCAGATGGTCAGGATCACTCAGACCCTCATAATATCTTCTCATCTCAAAGAGATCATGCAGAGGTAAGTTGATTATGTCTTGCCATGTATAGACATTCTCAACACCTTGATCTCTGATCATATGCCATCTCTCTGGATTAGTAGTGAAGGTCCAGAATACGATGGGTCTCTCAGATGCAAGAGGAGCCACTTGAATTGGAGTTGATTGGGCTGCCTCTTCATGTACTTCCTTAGGTTGATCTGACTCAGCCTGAGGTGTAGAGGTGGATGATTCAGGCTTCTTCTTCTTTGACTTTGGTTTGGAAGCCATCCTCTTCTTCCTTTTAGAAGACTTTAACTGAGAAGACTGGTCTGCAGCACCTTGTTGATCATCCTTGTCTTTCTCAGTTGGGTGTTCCTCCCTCACAGGTTCAGAAGGAAAGGGAGTTTGACCCTGCTATGGATCAGAAGATGAAGCTTGCTGAGGCTCAGCAGGAGGTCCAGGTTGTGTTGTCTCAGGTTGTTCAACCTTAACCTCCACTTCAAGTGGGATTTGACTTTGAGGGGAGTGTAAGTCAATCAGCTTTCCACTCTTGATCTTCTGCTTGATTACCCTTATATATGCTCATCTATTATGGATAGAGACATAAGGCCAAGTCTCCTTCCGAAGAATCCATACAGCTTCAAGAAGCTCATCATCCTTTGTCTGTTAGCAGACTTCTTCATACTTTTTTGGATGATAGCTCTTGACTTTGCAGCATCTTCCCTCATCTTTTTCTTTGTTGCCTTTTGTTCTTTGAGCACTTGAAGTTCAAGCTGTTTGATATACTCAAACTCAATATACTCAAAGGACAAGGGAAGAAGTGCAGATGCCTGGTAGAGACCTGTGGCACTCAGGTAGTTGATCATGTTTTGCATATCTGTTTCCTTGTCTACCTGAGGTTCTTGTGTAGCTGCCACATCCTCTTGCACAGGGCTTTCTTGAACTGTAGAGAGAGTTGGAGCATGCTTGTATAACCTTTTCTATCTATTCTCCTCTTTGAATTGGAGAAGTAACCTTGCATCCTCTGCTTTCTTCATCTCTCTTGACACTTCCATGTCAGCCAGTCCATTTAATTGCTCTAAGGGGAGAGATATAATCTCATCTATGTCATAGTTCTTGGTCTGCAGGTAAGTAATCCTGACTGCCCTCAACTCATCTTCTTGAGTGTTTGGTCTGGGGGCAGCCCTGATTGCAGTTTGCATAAAGCCTGAAGACCCAGAGGAACTTTCTCCCCTTAGCTTCCTCTTCCTCTCTCTCTCCTCCTCCTCATTCTCCTCAGGAGTTAGAATCCTTTTCTCTTTGTCACCCACATACCTTTGTGACCCAGGGTGGAGAGAGCTTTGGCCTTTATTACTTGGTGTAGCATCCAAGCTCTGGCCAGAGAGAGGTTGTGAGACAGCTTCACCAGCAGGTGTTTCACTGAGGGAATGAATTTTTGAAGCAGTTGTTGATGTGACAGGGCTTTCAGGCTCTATCACTGGGCCTTCAACCAAGGTTTTCCCTTTGAAGCTAATCTCAGGGTCTGCCTCAGCATCCAGTTGACCAATGATATTACCTGATTGCCTTTATCTCATTCTAAGGATGAACTCTTCATTAATTCTGTCTTGAATCCTGAGTGCTAACCTGTCAGCTTGTCTTGATTGACTTTGGTTGACAAGTGGCATGTTGATTAGGTCAAGACCTTCATAGTAGTTCAAGGTCTGAAAGTTGAATACTTCTTGTTGCCCTTGAACTCTGTGAAGAATGAGGGCTCTTCTATCAGCATCATACCTCCACCCAATAATGTAGTTTGAAGTTTCTTGAGGTGGAGATGACACAACCCTTGGAATGCCTTCCTCAAAGAGACTCCTAATGATAGAGTCTATAATGTCCACATTAATGTGAACTTGAGGAAGTTGCTGAGTATGCACAGTTACAAGTGAGGATGGTGAATCCTCAATATCCATACTCCCTGAAGAAATCCCAGGTTTTGTGATTGTAATGACTTTCTCCCTCTTTTTGGTAGCATCACTCTCTTGCATAGGTGAGCTAGAGGTTAGGTCAATCACTGTAAATCCAGGTTGAACACTTGAATAAAATATTATGAAGATTTGTAAGATCAAATATGATAATCACAATCAAAACCCCTTGATCTATATTGATTGCTAATAATATTGTATACAAGTAAATCCCTCAATCAATTGGTCATGCAACCATTTCAACACTAATGACAATTAACCTATTTATAGTCTAGACTAATATTCACTAATTGCATTTAACCCCCTAGACTTAGGCTAATTAATAAAATTACATATAAAACATAAAACTAACTAATAACAAGATAAAATATATTTTGTTTACACAAAATATATTTATTACAATAAAACTCCTAGTCATCTAAGGGGCTGTTTGACAACTTCTGAATGGATAAGTGCTGAACGAATAAGAGGTCTGAACCAGTAAGATGTCTGAACCAATAAGTGCTGAACCAGATTAAGTCTGTTTGGTTGGATATCTGAATGACTGTATATAATGTAATACCTTGATCTCAAGTTGCCATTCCTCCTCCGTTAAGTTAAAAGTGTTTGTTAGCGGGTTATAAACATTTCCAGTTTTGTTCTTAAGCTTTGACCAAGCTGCAAATTTTGATTTCAAGTAATCATAGTGGTTCTTCATTTGTTTTTGATCCACTATGAACTCATGTTCTGTTTTCAATTTTTCAGCAACGTTCCTCCATGAAATTGCTTTCAGGCTACTACCCTCACGTCCATGAAGTGTAATTTCATGAATACATGATTCTAGGAAGGTTTTATCAACTCCTTCAACCTTCCAGTTAATCCTAATCTTTTTTTCAGCCATTTCTTTAGAATCTATCAATTACAAATACAATCCATAAACTACAAACACAAGTTGATTCATACAAGCATACCAATTAACAAAAACCAAGCATACCAATTAACAAAAACCAAGCATACAAATCATAACAAAATTACCATAAGCATACCAATTAAGAAAAACCAAATACAATCCATAGATAAAAACCCTATAATATTCCATCTTCCCTACATAAAAATACACAATTACCAATTAACAAAAACCAAGCATACCAATTAACAAAAACCAAGCATACAAATCATAACAAAATTACCATAAGCATACCAATTAAGAAAAACCAAATACAATCCATAGATAAAAACCCTATAATATTCCATCTTCCCTACATAAAAATACACAATTACCAATTAACAAAAACCAAGCATATCAATTAACAAAAACCAAGTTGCTGCTGCATTTTATCTTTGAATATATCTTCTACTATAACATAGATAAAAACCCTATAATACACAAGCATTTTCAACTAAAAACTCATCAAAGGGAGATTAAAAGGAGAGATGAGTTCTCACAACATCAACCTTTTTTCAATTTGTAGTTGCAAAATACTAGATCAGAGTACAAAAGAGACAAGATCCGAACCTGGAGCGGTGGCGGCGAGCAGCGGCGAGCAGGAGAGGACCGGGAGCAGGGCGGCGAGCAGCTGTGAATCACTGCTGGTGGTGCGCGCTGCTGGTGGTGGTGGCTACCGGTGGTGCGCCGTCGTGTTGATGGTGGTCGCTGTTGTTGGTGGCGGTTGCTGTTGGTGCGCCGCCGGTGCTGATGGTCGCCGCTGCTGTTGGTAATCGGTGCTGGTCGTGGCGCCGGTGCTGATGGTGGTCTTCTGGTGGTGCGTCGTTGCCGGCGATGCACCGCTGCCGTCTGAAAGGCGCTATTGGTGATGGGCAGCGATGAAGGGGAGGGGAACAAGTGCTGCTGTCTTCCTTTGGTCAGATATAAACTCATGTCTGACCTAATAAGTGGTCAGTGAGACATGTTTTTCAGTCAGATGTAATCGAACCAAACGCCCATGTCTGATCGAATCAGACATGAAGGTCTGAATGGGGTCATTAAGACCCAACCAAACACAACCTAAATCTTCAACGTCTCGTCTCGGTTCTTCGTCTCGAACGTGTCGGGTTTGACTTTTGCGTTGACTTTGACCGTGACGTTGACTTTTGTTGACTTTGACTGTGTTGATAATATAGACTATCTTGTACAGCTCCAACAATACTCCCCCTTAGTCTATCATTATCAACGTCTTCAAACGAAATCAGCACCGAGAAGTCAACAATAGAAAGATCTTCAAATTGAAGCTTTCTGAATCTGATAAGAAAAATTATTCATCTCATAACTCCCCCTATTTATGTGCTCCCCCTTTTCAAGTGCATCCTTTGTGAAGATATTGGAACAGCTTTCCCGAATCTCTAATCTTGATTGCTTCAAAAGATGTAGGAGGAGGATTTCTAGCTCGGTATCTTCTGCAAACTTGAGGAACAAGTTCTCTGATCAGGTACACTGCTCAACTGATGATCGGCCATCACTTACAGCAAAAACCTGAAACACATTCACAAACACAATCTCCATATTTCTAATTAGATCATTTCATTTTAAAAAATAAACCCGTGTTTATCTGTGTTTGAAAACAAGCGAACCCGTGTTCGTTTGTGCGCTATTTTTATGAAACGCATGAAAAATGATAAAATTGTAACAGCATAATATGGAAGACCTAAAAAAATTTGAAATTAAAATTTATTATAATTTTTATTTTATTATATACATTTATTGAGACATTTTTTTAATTATATATATATAAGTTATTTGTATATATATTTTTAATTACCGAGAACTGAATCGATCATGAGATCATTTAGAACAAAGATGAATTTAACCATCGACAAGCAATGAGATCAGACTGATAACTGAATCTAATCACAGTCTTTGAATGATTTTGAAATTCTCAAACAAGGTCAATAATGATTATTGATATGTTTGTCCACTTAAACCCATGCCCTATCTTTTTCAACAAGCAGCAGATGATTCGTTAAGGTTCGATTAAATACTTTAGAATGCTAGGACCCCACAATCATTTGGCAAAAACCCTCACCCAACCTCAGGATTTCTTGAATTTTGTTACGATCTTTATAGAGCAAGGCTTGTGCATTAGTGTGCAAGTGATTATCAACAAAATATTACATTCTGTGATGAATTCATCGTTTAGATGATTTGACACTACTTAGACCAAAATGGTGAGAGCTCCAGATCTATACTCACGTATAACAAAGGAGATGACCATTTAATCGTGTGCCGATGAGAGCTTCAGGTCAGTATTATCGTACATCAAAGGAGATCATCACTCCAGGTTAGTACTTCCGTACAGCAGAGGAGATTAGCACAAACACAAGACACATAAATACATCAAACATGGCTCAAAGATATGGCTTATATGATTTGTATCATGGTGGGTGAAAGATCAATTCTCAATCCAATTTTTGTCGGGACTCAGTTTTCATGCAGGCCAAAATGATTGCATAAATCCAGACATCCTTAAGCGTAAATTTTAATTTAAATCATTATGTTGCTGTCTACTTTATTCTTCAGGCTGAGTCTACCAAGCATATCATTAAAGAATCTGTTTCTTTTTCTATTATTTGCAATTAAAAATAAGATGTAAATCAGATAACAACATCAGTTACTATCATTTCTCATTTTATAAACGCATGTCATGCAAAAACAAACATTTTAAGATGATATACAATCATTTCTCAGACATATTGAATCAAGTTCCCAGTTCTGTTTTCATTTTTATGTATTACTGATATACTCTCCCTTTAAATTTTTATTTTTGTAAACCTATTTTTTTTGTTTTTTTATTTTTTTATATTTTTTATTTTGTTTTTATAAAACTGTACAAAAATAAAAATTTACCAAAGAAGGTCTTCCAAACTACACTGATATCAAGATAAGAAATAAATGATCAAGAAATATGTAGTGACTGCGAATCGAGAACTGTGATTGTGCAAATAAAAATCCAGATTGTGGATAAAATACCATGACCTTAACCTGTTTGTTCCGCCTCAAATTTAAATCAGGAACAGTCTCTGTCAGTAAACCGGATTACTAACATGCCTCCTGAACTGTTCCTGCACTTATTAAAAAACTAGTTAGAGAGGGGAACCCATGCCATCGTAGTCCTGGGAGTTCCTTTTTTGTGCTGTTCTGTTCATAAAAGCTTTTGGAAAATAGAGATTTAAGTATCTTGTATTAGCTATTGTGATGATTAACTTTAAGTAGATTTTCTTCAATTAATTTCAATATCATTTTTCAAATACGTGTGTCTTATGTTGTCTATATCATCACTCATATAAGCCATGTTTACCTTGGGAGAAAGTTTTTCAAATGATATTCCTTAGAGTTTTAAGAATTAAAAGATATATTTTCTTTTGGAAGACATTAAGTTGACTTCGAAATAAAATTATGTCTTCAAAACTAATAATTACTTAATAAAAAATTTTACCTTTCGAAGAAATTCTGATATATCTTCCTAAGCTTAATATGCTTCTAAGTACTTATATATTTTGAAGGACAATTTTCTTCTGAAAGCAATTAAGTTTCGGAAACTTTATTCATCATTTGAATAAAACTTCTAAGGTTAATATCTTCCAGAACCAAATATGTCTTGGAAGCAAAATTACTCTAATTATTTTTCTTACTAAGAAATTCTTGTCTAACTAAGGAATATCTTCCGAAGTCATATTGGCTTCGAAAGTTTTGTCAAAACTTCCAAAGACAAATACCTTCGGAATATTTCCTAATTCCAAGATAACTACATTTTTGGGCACTTTCTCAGAGGTGGGACCGACATCCGGATTTCAAAGTTTATCCTCTTGCAATAACTTTGTCTTAAATCCAACCATATGTATAGCCTTACAACGGTTCCCCATTTTTCTTCTTCCTTTCCATCTACAAACTTCTAACAATAAAATCACACACAAACCCACTTTGTTCTTAGCTTTCTTCATCCCAAAAATTTCTAAAATGGCCAACCCTGAATCCCAAAACCAGCCAGATTTCTCCATGCACCTTCACATGCAACACAATCAGGTTGCTCTGTTGACATCTAAGAAAGATCTTGGTTTCTCAAATGTTTTCCGTTTTCTTGCTCAATCCACCTATCTCACCACACTTACAATCAACCATCCTATGTATGAAGATCAAATATTAGAGTTCTAAAGGACTTGCCAAGAAGTGATCTTGTGCGGTGAGAAGGCACTGCCTGCCACAGTGTAGGGGAGGATAGTATTCATGACCCCCAACCACAATCAACGCTCATCTGAGGCTGGATGATGAAGAAGGCGGGCTGTCTTTTCCTAAATTTGTTGTGAATGAATCATTTAGGCGGATGGGATATGAATGGGACTTCACAGTTAGAACATTTATAAAGGGTAAGGTCTACTATCACTAGAAGTACCTCCTCCATAATATTATTCACTCTTTAACAAATAAACATGGAGAATGGGACCAAATTCTTGAGTACGTATCCTATATAGTCCATGGAATGGTTCAAGGGGTAAAGTTCAAGTACTCCTAGTTTGTTTACACAAACTTCCTTTCTAACTTGGACTCCTTAGAGTACTATATATTCCTTAGATATGTCCAACATATTCTTAACTGTGAACTGGGCTCACAGTTAAGGGGAACAAGTGCTACTCTTAACTGGGACAGATGAAGGCCGACATCTTTGAAATCATGAGAAAGACCATTGTTGGCTTCTCAGGGGTAGAAACAACCCTGATCCAAAAAATGTTAGAGCTCAATGCTTAAGGTGACAACTTCACAGCACCAGTCAATGTCGAACCCACAACTTCTACATCTGGAGCACGCAAACAGCCACAAATAACCCTCACCTACTCAAGGAAATCCAAACGAAGCCCTGCTCAATCAATTCAGATTGAGGAGGTCCTCATACAATCACCCATGCAAGAGGAGCAAACCACTTCCTTACTTTATTGATCAGTGCTGAGATTTCTCATGCTCAGCCTGATGAGCTCATCACCTCAGCCTTAAGCCTTCACCCTGAGTTTCAAAACTCAGGTGGTCAACCTTCAGGGGACAACTACCATCCCCAGCCATTAGATCTAAACCAGCCAATCCCTGACCTCCAATTCTATGATGATGAGGATATGGGTTTCAAGGAGAGATGAGTGCTCTTGAAACACCCATATCTAGCCCACATCATCCACCCCTAAGTGAGGTGGACTTTCCTGAACATGTTCAGGAAGTCCATATGGAATAGGCTCTTATTTTTACAAGTGATTACATCTTTAAAACCTCAACCATGACAACCCAGCCCCTTGAAACTTCTCTTGAAGATGTCATGAAGCAGAGGAAATCCAGTAGCCAAGAACCACAAGCTGGTGGTGAAGGAGATGACTTTGGTTATGTCCTCACATCCCCCAGGATTCTTTTGATGAAGATGAGGGGAGTCTGCAACTAAAGGTGCAAAATTATTAAAAACATTAGCTATTTAGTTTCTAAGGTAAGTCACCTAGAATTTCAAGTGGCTACCTTGCAAAGGCAGGTCATTGATCAGCAACTTGAGATCACCGATCTCAAAGGCAAGCTAGCTGAGAGACCTTTCAGGCAAACTCAACTAGGTCCACAAGAATCTATGGATATGGTGGACCTAAACCTTAAGTCCCCTGTTCAAGAGGGTGATACTACCAAAAAAGGGGAGGAAGTCCTACCTGCAATCACAAAACATAGGAGTTCTGCCCAAAGTATGATATAGTAGCCTCACCATCCTCACTTGCAGTTATCCATACTCAACAACCTCCTCAGGCCCATATCAATGTGGATGCCTTGATTCAAAGTTTATTTAAAGGAAGGCATACCAAGGGCTATGTCTACCCCACCCTACCTGCTGACAACCCAATAATAGGATAGAGGTATGATGCTCATACAAGAGCCCTGGTACTCTTTAGATCTTAGGGGCAACAAGATGTTTTTAATTTTCAAACCCTAAGATACTATGAGAGCTTTCCTCTTATTGACCTGCCACTTGCCAACCCAAGTCATAATAAGCAAGCTGATAGGTTAGCTGAGAGGATTCAGCAAAGGGTGCTTGAAGAGTTTAAAAGAAGATCATACGTATATAGACTGAGGCTAGCAGGCAAATATTAGTCAACTGGATATTGAGGTAGACCTTAAGATTAGTTTTGAAGGGGAAACCTTAGTTGAAGGCCCAACAGTTGAACATGTGAACCTTGAGACATGAATTGCTTCAGCACCCAGTACCCTAAGTGAGGCACTAGCTGGTGAAGGTGTCTCACAGCCTCTCCTTGGCCAGGCTCAAGTGCTGCACCAAGTAATGAAGGCCAAAGCTCTCTTTGCCCTGAGTCACACAGGACAATGACTGATAAAGGGAGGAGGATCATGGCCTCTAAGGATATTGAGGAGGAGAAAAGGAAGAGGAAGAGGACGGCAGAGGGAGAGAGAACAAGAGAGGCCCCCAGCTTTATGCAAGCTCTAATCAGGGCTGCCCCTAGGCCAAATACTCATGAAGATGAGTTAAGGGCAGCCAGATTGATTTATATGGGGTCTAGGAACTACAACATTGATGAGATAATCTCTCTTCCACCGGATGAATTAAATGAACTGGCTGACACTTCAGTGTTAAAGGAGAGAAATGAGGCTAAGGCTACAGAGTTGCTCCTTAAGATTAAGAAGACAAAAAAAGAAAAAGACTTTACAAAGATACTAACTTAGTGCCACAAGCCTTTATTAGGAAACAACCCTTCTCCCTCTATCATATGAGTATATAAACAAGTTTTAAATGAGAAGAAAGCTGTCAAGAGGAAGATGAGGGAGGAAGTTGCTAAGTCAAGAGCTACCATTCGAGCCAATCAGAAGAAGTCTACTAACAGATTAAAGATGGTGAGCTTCTTGAAGCTATATGGGTAAGGAGACTTGGTCCAACGTCTATATACATTATGGATGAGCATATTAGAATGATCAAGAAGAAGATAAAGAAGGGTGAGTTGGTAGACTTGCATTCTCCACCATGTTAGTATGCACCTGAAGCTGAGGTCAAGGTTGAACCCCAAGAGACAATACAACTTGGACCTAGTGCTACATCTCAGTCAGTTTCATATTCTGACCCATAACAAGGTCCTGATCCTTCTAAACATGTGAAGGAAAAGAACCCAACTGAGAAGGACAAAGAAGGAACATCTGGTACTCAAGACCAGCCTTCTTAGTTAAAGTACAGAAAGAGGATGAGGATGGCCATAAGAAGGGTCTTGAAAACCACATACTTATGTTGTACTTTTGTTCTTTATCTTTGTTCTTTGTTTTATTTAGCTTGTTCCCTATTTGATCTGTTAAGTGTTCAAGTATCTCCAACATTGTGAAACTGTTGCATTGCTCCACTGTACCGATCCTGCACATCTTTTAAGCTACTTAAAAACATTTTCAAAAAATAAATATTTTTAAAAAGAATAAAAAAACAAATATGCCTACTTTTATGTGAAATTGATAACAAAATTGTAGTCAATTTTTTTAACTTTTTTATATGAAAAGACGATTTAAAATTAAGTATGAGTGAATTAAAAAGAAATAAAAATAAGTTTTAGAAAAACTTTTTATCTTTAATTATGCCATATAAATCAAATGGTTTTACAATTTTATTAACCTTTGTACTTGACTCTTTTTAAATAATATTATTTTAAAGTGAAGTAAATTTAACCAATAACATTATAATGAGAAAAAGAAACACTTCCTTAAACACTTATTTTGGTAAATAAATTTCTATATACACTATTTAAGGTAAAAAACTCACTTTGTAATTATAGCAATAGTTGATTTTATTCAAGTGAACTACAACTAAGAATAAGGATAGATACATTTTTAAACGGGAAATCAAAGGAATGCACGCTTAAGGAAAAGACATGTGACACTAAAGATATTGTTTTATTATTAGGTATAGATTCATTATAAATATGTTATAAGTATGGTTTGATGTTTATACATTACCTATAATTATGTGTAATTAATTTTTAGTAATTTTAAATAGAAAAAAAAGCATCATATGTGTAATGCGCTCTCAATACGCACCAAGTTTTTTGGACCAAACGTACCAGGTTGCATCACCACAATTTAAAACCAACTCATCAAGTATACATGCCTGACAATTGATAAGAAGAAAGAAACTAAAAAAAGAAATTTGATCAAATCCAGTTATCTATTCCATCAACTTGCTGCTTACTAATACACCAACTTACTTACTAACAGTAACTCTGTTTGGTATTTATAATTTGGTCATTCTACTATTACATTTTAAATAGTAGGTATTAACTACTTTCATTGAATTACATTCAACCCTCCAACTATCTTATATGTAACATTACTACCCTAGTTAAAAAAATTATTATCCTTAAGAATCAAACTAAGGAAAGCGAAGTTTAAATTCCTCAAATCTTCCCAGGTGGCGTCTGCAATTGGCACTTAAGACTAATGAACCTTGACAGGATAGCAGCCATGTGATTTCTTTTACAAACCAGTTTCCAGTCAATAATTGCACATGCTTACTGCAAGAATCGAGATTCTTGAGGAAGAGGTGTGACTTGATGATTAGAACCATGCGTTGCTTTAAGTAAGGAAACACAGATACTAGATGGTTATGGGAAGAAGTTGGTTAATCAAGACGAGTTTTGGATGAAACAGTCTTTTAATCGAATTGATGGGTGTTAGGGGTTCAAAACAGTCAAGAAACGGAATTGAAATGATTTACTTGGGATAAAACTAAAGTTTTGGAATGACTTGGTGGTTGCCGGGGGGCCGCCGGAAGGTGGGCTGGAGTTGGGGTAGTCAAGAGAAAGGCGGGTTGGATTTTAAATCAATGTTACACTTTGGTCATGTAGTTTAATAGTTATCATTTAATGTTAAAATCCAACCCACCTTAAAAGCTTTTAATTCAAGTTTTTTAAAAATTTCAAATTACATCCTAAACTTTGAAAACTCTAATTTTAACGATTAAACAAATTTATTAATTTATAAAAAACTGTAACTTTTTAAACCTTGCAAAAACTTTGTATTTCACTATTTATTTTAATTTAATAATTAAAACTCATAATTAACAATAAAACTTTATAATTTTATAAAAAAATTGATTTATAAATTATAAAATTATATTAAATTGTTATAAATGAAATAAATAACATAATTATTGTATTTGAATTACCAAAATAAACAAAATGATTTTGATAATGAACTTGATTTACAAATTTGACCAAAATAGGTTCGGGTTTACAGTTTGAAAATAGACCAAATGTTAAAGTCTCACTTTAAGAATTTTATCCCGAAATTTAATCATGAGGAGGCTTAAGAAAAACAAAATGAGGGTATTTGGATTTCATTTGGTCTTCACATTCCCAAGTGAACTCCAAGCCATGTTTAGACTCCCAACGAACTTTGACTATCGGTATTTGGCTACACTTGTGTTGTTTGACTTCCTGATCCATAATTCCCACGAGTTTCTCGGCAAAGTGTATGAAATTATCAATTTGAACTTCATAGAGTGGGATGTGGAGATTTTCATCCACAACACATTTCTTGAGATTTGATACGTGAAACATTGGATGGACATTGTAGAGTTCTTTGGGCAGTTCTAGCTTGTAAGCCACTTTCCCAATACGCACAAGCCCTTTGAATGGACCCACATAACAAGGTGCTAGAAAATCACTCCCTTCCAAGTTGATATCTTAAGAAGTATGAGCTCACTGACATTGTATTTGATGGATTTGGATAATGAACTTGATTTACATATTTGACCCTAATAGGTTCGGGTTTACCATTTGAAAATGGATCAAATGCTATAATCAGCAAGCAAAGGGTTACCATAAGAACCCGAATTGATCTCATAGTGGACCGCCAAAAACTCTATATCGATCCGCCACCGACCCAGTCAATGACATAATGATGGATAATGATTACATGTCAGGAAGGGCTTGGCGGATTGTAAAGCCTTACCTTAGTAGTCTGCAAAGGCCTTATTGAAACAAACTCCCATCAACTTTGGATTTTAACCACTTTAAACACATGATTCCTTATTTTATTAACATCTTCTAGAACGACTCAAGGCAATGATACAAATGCTTAAAAGGCTGGAATCAAGTATTGAAAATTTTGGAATTATAGAGCAAAGTGAAAGATCTTTTGCTATTACTTTGTCTATATTCTTTGAATTTGTTTTTAGTTTTTGAGACATGTTCCCATCATGTTTGTCAGTGAAACTTTTTGTCTACCATTTACATTCATCATGAGTAGCTAGTTTATTTGAAACTACTTAGATATGGTTTGAATATTGTTGGTTTGTTGACTCAGTGGTTATATGTTATTGAAAAGTTTAGTTTATTCATGATCTTAGATGTTGTCTAATAATGATTATTGGTTAAAGTTTGGTGCTTGATCCTCATGCTTGGTTATTTAGTCGGTTTTGTATTAGTTGAATAGGTTTGCATGTTAAAGTTGCTTACTTTGTGTTTGTGATAATTACGTGACTATGCTAGGAATAATTAGTCATAGGATTTAAGTTGTAACTTTAATTAAAAAATCAGTGTTTAAACCAACTTTGAGACCAGGACATAAAAAGGTGCCAACTTTACATATATTTCTTGTTTAATATGGTTAGAGTTGCACCAAAATGAATTTTATATAAATAACTTTAAATCTTGTGACTTTATGTCTTTGATCGTGTTAAATAGAATTATCCCACTTCTTTAACCTCATTAGTGAGTTTAGGATGTTGTGTTATTGAGACCAGAAGTAATATAACTTTTGGATACTTTAACATATTGAAATTGGTGAGACCGAAAGATGACCTAGTTTAACTAAAACCAAATGAGCTTCACACGACTATTAGGGATTAATTAAGTGGATTATTGAGTCCGGGAGGAGATCTAACATATTCGTCATTTCAAGTTAGTCGTAGTTTAAAAGTGGTTACCATTGAGTTAATAAATTTGGCGGTATTTAAAAAAAATTAAGATTTCATATCTAAGTAGTTGTTTATTCATATTTGATTTCATTCAGGATTTCTAGTTGTTTTGATTAATTCGAAAAGTTTCCTTTCTAGTAATTTAATCAACTTTCCAAATTTTAAGTAAAAATTCTGAATTTTATAATTAGGTTAAAACTTGATAAAGGTTTACCATTAAGAGTTGTCAATAGTTTCTTTGGGCTCGATATTCTGACTTGCTTAACTATACCATATCACGATCGATACATTTACCTATTATTTGAGGTTTGGTTTGCGTTATCCCTTAAAAAACGTATTTGTGAAAATCATTTTTATAATTAATTAATATAGATTTTTTCACACAACAAAAGCGACCTGCCCGATTTTCCTAGTAATCAGAAAGGGGGTAGTATTTAGGACCTAGCTTCTGATGTTTGTGCGGCTTAAGAATACCTTTGAACATAAGAGTGAAATTTCACATAAACCCTTTCACCAACAGAGAATGATCTCTCATATCACTTTAAATTTACGAATTGCTTCATTTTATTATGCATCGAGTTTAGTGAAGTTTCTATAGATGTAATTATAAGCTCGTGATGTTAAAACCATTCTTCAACTGATTCCAGTTAAGAATCATTAGGGATGTATGGCTTATGAAATGGTGGTTGAATGTCATAAAGTGCTTCAAAAGGAATTTGCCCAATGGCCAAATGAAATGTAGTGGTTTACTACCGGTCATCTACAATAAGTCATTTTGGCCATTGTAAAGGTGCATCTATAACCATATAGCATAAATAAGTTTTCAAACAATGATTTAAGACTTCAACCTAACCATCTAACTAAGGATGGTAAGCTGAGGAATACACAAAAGTGATACCTTGTAACAAGATATCAATAAGAGACAATGGTCTTTGAACACATGCAATTTGAACACTTGGTCAAAGAATACTTTAGCTAACTTAGAGGTAGTAAATGGATGGGACAAGGGGACGAAATATGCCTATTTAGTGAATTTATCAATGAAGATAAAAATGGTATGTTTTCCATAAGCATTAGGAAACTTCATAAATAAAGTCTATTTAAATATCACTAAAAACTAGATTTAGGAATTGGCAAAGCCTGAAGTAAGCCAGGGTAGCTACCCTTTCATATTTGGCCATTTGACAGATTTAGCATTCTTGAACAAAAACTCTAACATTTGGGCACACTTTTTCTAGTAAAACATTCTTTTCAACCTACGGAGAGTAGGTGTCTAATAAATAAAATGTCATGTTTAGGTGTTTAGTATTGAAAAAGTAGTGTTTATGTTAAAGCAAACATGGCCAAATTTTGTCATCACAAACCGTCAAGGCGTACCATAATGGTCTGCGAGGAATATCCATTAGGTAGATGCCTATATTCCATTTAAAAGATGCGAATATTCTTTTCCTATAACGATAGCAGATCACCAAGGGGTACTATGCCTAAGCATGGCTGGTAATGGTTTGGTGCCCAAAGGATTACGAATCCCTAGGCATTGACGGTCCCACAAGTGACCCGATATCAAACTAATACCAGTGTACAACAAAAGATCTTGATGTGTTATTCATCTTATGGACCTAGCATGGTTAATCTTAAATTAATATGCTCATACTTGATTATGACAATGATTTGGTTCTAATAAATGTTATTCACCAGTAGATCGTTGATATTAATTTTAACCTTTTAAGGTAAAGAATGATTGAATGTGACTTAGAGCATGCCCACAGTATAAACTTTTTGGGTGTATCTATCGTCAATGACTGAGTAATACAAGCCGGAAGCAGAGATAGACACATTCTAGTTTGGAAATCATGTGGCTTGTAAATACAAACATGATCTTTATAAAATGATATTACAAATCAAATTATGATATTGTTTACAAATGAAACTAAGCTGCCAATAAACCACTAAAAATGGTTTTCTAAACAAAATAATTAGTCAATTATAATCGGTTCACATGGCCTGGGGTGTGGCATGTTAAATAACATGTTTCTTCCTGAAATCAGTAAAAGTAAAATGAGCTACGAGAACTCACTATTAAATGCACTATGATACAAATGTTCTGAGTATGATAGGATGTTTAACCCACCATGTTTCCAACAATAGTTGTAGATGTTATAATGGTTTAACGATTCTAGATCAAAGATTAGACTAAAATCAAGTTGTCTAATTGGTTGTTATGTATTCACGATCATCTTTAGTTCATTTAAACCGTGCGGATGTAAAGTAGCTTTGACAAGTTACAATTTGGTATTGTTTACGCACCATTGGTGAGTGCTGTTCGAGGATGTGTCATGGTGTATATTTGTAGAAAGTGGTATAATGAAAAGCTTCTTAAAATTTTTAGGTTCTTCAAAGTTGAAATATTTCATATGAAAAACTCAGCTATAACTATTTAACACTGAAAATATGGCTGAAAATATAGACCATCTTTTGACAAACTTTCCATTACTTAAAGGACAAAAGAAATTATAAGATTTTTACCACACTTAGGTATAAGTCTTATCTTGTTCTAAATGACATAATTTATAGAGTATGTCTAGTGATCTCAAAATAATTATTTTGTTCCTAAGATATGTGTAGCTATTTTCTGGTGTTCTGAAAGTATTTTAGTTGGTTGAGGGTTAAAACCTTAACCATTTTAAGTAAGGTCATATTGGTTTAAAGATACCATAATAACTAACTTTTATAAAAAAATAATCAAGTGATTTGTATAGAAATTATGTGTTATGCCCTCCTAAATCAAACAAACGTTTATGTCGAAATTCCAATTTTGACCTTTCATTTTGTAACAGCAATTTGGGGGCACAAAAATTAATGAAAAATTATAAACCACTTGGGTTTGATTAAGTTTTGATCAATTTACGACTCTCTAAAGTCGTGGTAATGTTTGATTAAGTTTTGATCAATTTATGACTCTCTAAAGTCGTGGTAATGTTTTTACCGGAATCTGCTTTTTAAGGAAGCAACTTCCAAATTATGTTTAACAAAAGAATTAGGTTTGTTCAACTTATATATTAATCATATGTTGGTTGATGAGCCATTTTAGTGTATAAATAAGGTAAATAATTTCAAGAGACTTTATATAAGATAGTACCTATGTGAATGAAGATGAAAATCATACTTCTTGTATGCTTGATCTTGAGGTGTGTAGTGTGTATGTATGTGTTGTCTGTGTTACATGTATAGTTGAGATGTTTGTTGTGATATGCTTCATAATCTCAAAATGGATTACACATGTGTAACGAAGCCATACTTTCCAAAAATAGCAACTTTCCAAAAATATATTTCCGACATGAAACTTTATTTAAACCATTATTTGAACTATTTGAGCATGACTAAACATGTTTAACCTATCTGAATCACCAACAGGTCGTCAGGTCAATTCAGTCAACTTCGGTAAACAAAAGTCAATTTTGTCAAATTATCAAACATTTCTCGAACATACTAACAGTTCATGTTGCTTGGATACAACAGGGTTCATTTGACCATTATATGCACACACATATGGACCTACATTTGTTAATTATTAGCTTCTAGATTTTACGATTCATATTTTTCCTATGCATCTAAGGTGAGCCTTTACGACTCCACTTTTACTTACTTTTATTTTTAGGGTAGAAGCATGCAAACTATTTTCATCTATCTGGTTTTAGAATTATTGGTATATCCCCTGTTACTGTAGTGCAAACCTTATCACACAAGTCCTTACACTCTCGAACCGTTAGTATTGAACCAGCGAGGTAATTTTGAGTAAGACTACTAGGTTTGACGAAACCCACCTATGTTAGTCGCGCTAACTTGATAGGAGGTCGAACAAGTGTTTAATTAACCTAGAAACTTGCCGTTTTTCTCTGATAAGATGTGGTGGAAGGCAAAACAACTCACAAATGGTCAGATTCGATTTGAAATGCTAAGTAACTTGACGTATAGGCTAGTTACTTATGGTATACCTTTCTTTACTTCTACCTTACAAATGCTCAAACATTTACTGATTTACACCTGTAAACTCACCAACCTTTGTGTTAACACATTTTAGTATATTTTCTCAGGTCGCTGGCACGCTTAAGGCTAGGGTTGCACATCTAAGGTTCATGCATCATCTATACTATTTTGAAAACAAATTCTTTATTAGGCTCCTTGTTTTGCGTATATATTACTCATCATTTACAAACGTTTACGCTTCCACATTGATTACATTGAAAACTATGTATTACTATGATTTAAGGTCAAATGCTTGCTTTAAATCCCATATAGTGCCGTTTGATATGACTGTGTTTGAGATCCTGGTTTGTCACGCGCGTTGAGGTAGATACTCGTTGATAGATTTTTAAGGGTGTGATTGTTAACAGTGGCTTTAGTGCCTAGATCTAGCCGGGCCGTCGTCTCCAGCGAGAGTGGGTTAAACAACCTCTTGCGACGGTGGTTACTCCGGGCAAGAATTGAAACCATAGGTGGCCATGGTTCTTGCTCATCGAAGATTGTTTCTTCTCATTTCTATTTCTTTTTGTTAGTGGTGCATTGGATCTAGTAGTCAAGGGTAGCCGTAGCCGCCGTCGGTGGTGGGTGAAGTGAGTGGTGGTAGCTACAAAGTACTGACACATTTACGTGACTTTAGTATATGCATGTGCTAGTTATACCTGTTGCTATAGAAAGCTTGTACATTATTTTTTCAACAATTACTAAAGAAGAAGATAACCGTTTTCATTTATAGTATGGGTGTGATGGACGAAAATGGTGGCGGTGGCGGTGGAAGGAAAGGGTGGTCACTCTCTATCCTATCTGCCCATCAGACTTTCTTCTCCTTTTGTTGTTCAGATGAACTAGAGACTAAAGCCACCAGTGACACTAAAATCTCAAAAATATCATGCCAAAATTCCTAAAATAACTTGTTACTATTCATTCCCTGTAAACTTTATAATAGAGTAATTTCACACCCCCTTCAATGTTTCTGAATTTTAATTTTAGCCCCCAAGAAACATAACGTGACAAAACAAATAAAAACTTTTCTACTTCGCAAAGTGAAGCCCACTAGAATAGTAGAATCTCTTTCACATATCTGGGCTTGTACCCTAATTCCACAATCTTCATCTTCATCTTCATCTTCATCTCGTGTTCCTATGGTGAACGACTAGAGATTTCCCCAAAACCCTAACAAAATGGAACGATCGAGTCGGAAACATAGGGATTCCAATCGCGAACAAGAAACCAATTCCACCAAAGATTACAAGCATCGAAGCACCAAACACACCGACGATCACCACCGCTCCAAACACCACCACCGCTCCAAACACGATAAATACCGAGACACAGACGGTGATGACCGGCATCGAAGGTCCGAACGCAAGAGATCTGAAGACGTCGAATGTCGTGTTAAGTGCGAGAGTTCGTACGATAGAGATAGCAACAAGGATAGGGAACCGAGGTAGAAATCGATGGATAACATACGACATCACAAAAGAAAATATGAGGTTATAGTGATGATGAAGATCGGTGTATTGACGCTCGAGATAAGTGAAATAGGGCTTCGGATGAGCGGAATGAGAGGCAGAGGTTTAAGGATAGAGTTGGTGTTGATGAGGATGGGAGGGAGAGGGAAGGGAGGAAGGAGATGAGGAGATTTGAGGGTAGAGTGGAGGAGGAAGAGATTGATTTTGTTGATGATGGTGGTGATAGATTGCAGCAACGGGATTTGAATGGGGAAACAATGTGGACGATAAAGAGAGAACCTAAAGATGAATTGTTTGGTGTTGCTGATGCGAATATGAGTTTCTTACCTTCTCTGTTGTTGATCATTTTAATGGTGGTTTGATGATTAATGTTACTTTTTTAATTTATAGGATTTGTTTAAGTTGTAGTGTCCTGTATTTTGATGTTCTTATTCAGTAGACATGGGGCTTAAAACTAAAGTTGCATATTAATATTTTGATGTTTTATATAACACTGCTCAAAAGCAAATGATGTTTGACATGAGCTCTCTTTGTATTCTGGAAATCATTTCTTGTTGTAATTACGTTAGATGACCTTTAGTTGTGCTTGGTGATGACATCTTGTACTGGACAATTCTAAAGATTCCATTTGAGTGTATATTATTTTTGTAATACGTATGGGAAACACACAGATTCCATTTGACATATACGTATGAGTGTATACAACACTGCTCAAAAGCAAATGATGTTTGACAGATTCCATTTGACATCTCGTACTATATTTGCTGCATGATATCTTCTATGTTCAGAATTATCTTGGTTATATATGTTGACTTGTGTTTCATACTTATTGGTTATAGGGTGGTGTAGCGGGATCACACAGTAAGGAATCTGGAATCTCACGTGAGACTCCTTTGGTACCTAGCCACCACTCCAAAGGTATCTTCAATTTCTACCAAAAATGAAAATGAAGGAGTTAATAGTAACGGATCTCATGAGGTTCCTGGGAAATCCAGTACAGATGGAAATTCTTAAGCACGCAAGAGTGGGGGCATCTCTCTCAATGACTTATCTAAGGCTAAAGCAACTTTACTGAAATGAAAGGAGCTTGCGGAGAAGATGAAGAATATCCCTTTGGTAAGTTGTGAATATTTTTTGGTGTGTTTTAACTTCTTAATTTCTATGATATTAAGTTTTGTATAATAAGGTGTGATGGTGGTGCATGTTACATTCTTCTTTTTATTGTTTGTTTTAGTGCAATTAAATAAAAGTGCTGACACAAGCACAGAAAGAAGTAGTGCCCAGATGTCAACTACTTCAAGAATATTCCCCACCCCTCCCCATCCTGTAAGCACTAGTGCATAGGCTTCAATTTTTGGTGCCATTGCTTCTATGACGCCACTTGGCAGTATGCCCCATATTGCAGGACTTACTGCACCCAAGTTTAAAGCTGTAAAACATGCACAAGAGCTTGCTGCCAAGATGGGATTTAAACAAGACCTAGAATTTACTCCACTTATAAACATGTTCCCTGGACAGTTGCCACCATATGTTGTTGTTCAACCTAAGCCTGCTAAAGCTCTTTTTCTTCATTTGGATGCATTAGGTAGAGAAATAGATGAACATGGGAATGTGGTGAATAAACCAAAATTAAACAACCTGAGCAACCTTAAGGTCTGTTTGTTTCTTCTTGCTTTGTTTTTCAGTATTAGAGGTGGCAATTTTGATTTATTTACTTATGAATGGGTCAAATTGGGTTGTGTTTTATTTCAATGGAACAAATGTGTCGATTAAAAAACTAGTTAAAAGGAACATGCAGAATGGTTTGGAAGTCACCTAAAGTCCATAGTTGATGCATATAACCTCCTAAATCATTTTTTTAGTGATTTAGTTTTTTCTATTTGTATTAATATAGTTTTTGTAGTCGCAATTTTTGTTGTCTCAATTGTCGAGTTAATTGTGTAATGCTCTTTTAAGACATAAACAAGCGTTCAGGGGCCAACTTAACACGACTTGGTTTGTTTGAATATGTACAGTTTCAAGCCAAGCCTGATTTAATTGTTGTACGACCTGGCCTGTCCTGTTACGCCCAGGATCGATTAACAATAGAATCATTTAGGATGAACAATTAACTATGAGTATGCACAAGAAATGTGCAGTGACTCAAAGAACACGGTGGAATAACAAAAGATACACACGCAATTCCAATATGATTTCCCACACAAATACAGATCATATGTCGGGGTATTTATACCCTTACAATTGGTGGGTAATTAACTGTCAAATGACAGTTATATGTCGGTAGGTTAACTACCATTTGACACCTGTGACTTACTTCTAAACATAATTTGACTTTTACATTTTATAGATTTGACTTTGACTTTCTAAATACTCTTAATTTGTTGATTACATAGTCCAACAATCTCCCCCCTAATCAAGAAATTTTGAAATTGTTGTTCATCCTTCATGCAGCCCCTTCCTGTTCCCGTTGATACATATGTCCCTAGTTTATGTGCTTAATGTAAAAGTCTGTCATGGCTTACATATGTGTAATGATACAATGTAATAATATATGATTTGTGCTTTGATGTTTACTTATATCTGATTCATATATATAAACTTATTATATAGGTTTGAAGTTGTTATATGATGATTCATGCTAATGGACCATACTTATGGACCATACGCATGAATACATCATACTAATCAACCAGTCGCACGACTGAACCAGACGACTGGATTAGTCGTACGAGTGAGACATGAGATTGACGCAGTCGCATAACTGAACCTTCAGTCATGCGTATGAATCAGTCGCATGAGTTAGTCGCACGACTGAACCATGCTAATGGTTCAGTCACACGAATGAAGACTGCAAACCTATAAATACCACTTAATTCGTGGAAAAACGGAACTTAGACACATACTCATAACCTAGCCGTCCAGAGCGTCCAGAAAGCCTATTCCAAGTTCATAGTTCGCATATGATCGTTTTTGTACTCGTTCTTAACGTTTCTTTAATCGTTAGATTGATCGGGATTGCGTTCTCACTGATTGGATCGCCAATCAAATAGGATTCCGCACTATTTGATCTGGTTTCACGCATTATCAGTTAGTATTCCGTACGTACACATCAGAGCTTCATTCACACGACTGAATCCAATCACACGATTGAATTCATTCGCACCACCCTTCATTCGCACGAGTGACCCATACGCATTGTTCATACGCACGACTAAAGTTGTCTTGTTCTCAAAGTTCAAAGTTAATACAAATGGAATATTAGTTTTCAGCTTTTACTGCCGGGAAGGACTCACGCATCCAAAACCTTCTGCTTCTAACGTTGGATGACTATCCACAATGGAAATAGCGGTTCAAGATTTACCTAAATGGGGTGGATCCAAATCTCTGGACTTCTATAGAGCCTGGTTACACGGTACCAGTAAGTGCAAATGGAGTAAAGTTGACTTTGGTTGGAATGAGCGAGGCTCAGAAGATTCTCTACAATGCTGAGAAGAAAGTTTATGCTCTGCTGACTCAGTCAATCCCGAAAGACATCTTTCACCAATTTTCTGAGAACAAGCAGGCCAAAAAGTTGTGGGATGCATTAGAGAAGAGGTACGAAGGGAATGCAACGTTAAAGGCACTGAAGGCTAAGGCTCTCAAGAAGGAGTTTGATAATTTCTCTCCTATAGGAAACGAGAGCTTGGATGACATCATCGACAGGTTCTACCATCTTATGAGTGAGCTACACACTCATGGGGTAACGACGTCTATGGAAGATAAAGTTTCAAGCTTTGCAGATGGGCTGCCTGAGAAATGGGATTCATTTGTGTCCAACTTGAGACAAAATGACATACTTATTATGTTGGACATAAATGACTTCATCTTGAAGCTAAGGGAGGAGGAACTGAGGATGAAGTACAAGTCAAAAAAGGGATCTTACGTTCAGAATCCTTCATTATATAACTCAGCTCCCACTCCAACTGGTTCAGGAACACCACTTCAAACTGCCTTTGTGTCTAGTTCAGCAGCTCCTTCCCAAACCACTGCTTCAGGATCAGAAACGTCAGGATCATCTTGCACCCAATATATAGTACCCGGAGCCAATGCTACTAAGTTGAAGACCGAGAATCTCGGTAATATCACAGTGGAAGTTGCAAAGGAGCATATGGATCTTCTAGCAGCTATTGTCCATTCCTATGATGGTCTAGTTGCAGGGAAGATTGGTAACTGCCATCTTGCAGATGAAGATTACGAGCAGGTGGACGAAAATGAACTAGAAAGAATGGATATCATGTGGGCCTTGGCGAGTGCTGTCAGAAGGGCGAAAAAGTTTGTGAAAAAGACGTGACAGAATTTAGTAGCCACAAAAGACACAACCTTTGGTTTCGATAAAACCAAAGTTACCTGCTTTAATTGTGGTGAAAAGGGGCATTTCAAACGTGAATGTGTAAAGCCCAAGAAAACAGGTAACGGAAATCCGTTCTTAACCTTCAACCGTCAAGACAAAGACATGGTTGGAACTAGTTCTTCAAGTAAAGAGACTAAGGCACTAACTGCTCAAGATGATGAAGGACAAGACTGGTCTTTCCGTTTTGTCTCTCCTAGAGAATCAAACATTGCTTGTGTTGAAGCATTGGATGATGGGTCTGCTAGTGAAGGTGATATTGCAGCTGAGCAAGTTCTGTCAGATTCAGAAGAAGCTATAAACGTGGTAAATCACGTGACTGAGGAAGAGCTCAGAGCAACAAGTTCAGAAACTCCAACCACAGAAGAGTCAACCTCTGCATTGATGGCTGATTCAACTGACTCCTCACAGGTAAGTTCCTTAGATCAATTATTTAATAAACATGTGTGTTCTGAATGTGAAAAGTTTAGGGAAAGCATTGATCTAAAATTTGCTAGGTTATTAGACCACAATGATAACTTAGTAAATGATTTACAACAATGCACAGAAGCTAATCGTATTTTAAAACAAAATGAGTGCAGTTACAAAGAAAAAATAGAACTTTTAGGTAAACAACTAAGGGAAACCGAGGTTGTTGCTTTTAATAAAGCCAATGATATAAAGTTTTATTTAATTTCATTAGAGGAAACCAAAAAGGAGAAAACAGTTTTGGAAGTCGAGGTTAATTCATTAAAACAAAAACTGCATAGTTGGGCTAATTCTTCTCACATAGTACAGAACTTAGTGAAAGAACGAAACAATAGGGAAGGGTTGGGTTACCAATTAGTTCCACCACCACATGAGATCTTGTTAAATACAAAATGTAGACCTGTAAATAACAACCCAATTAAGGATCATGTGGTGTCCACTCCTCTGGTTAATGATCCGGATTCCATGGGTATACCGGTGAATTCTGTCACTAAACAGAAGGAGGCTACTTTGAAATCTAAAGTTAAGATGCCTATTGTAAATTTGGATGAACAATTTGAAAAGGTTAATGTAAAGTTAGGTTCAAACATGTCTATTTCTGAACCCAAAACGACCAATCCAGTTAACCAACCACGTGCTTCACGTCAAAGTCCAAATAAACAAAAGGCTAATGATGTTAAAAACGTTCAAACAATGAATTTTGTTAAAGAAGCAAAAACATCTAAACGAGAAGTGTCCAAACCAAATCAGACTCAAGTCACACCTGTTCACACTCAACTCCACAGAAACAGTTTCCACAACATGTAGAAGGAAGATCATGCTACAGTTGTGGAAAGAGAGGACACATTTCTTCTAACTGTCCTTATTATCAGACTCCGAGACAGAAAATTGAACTTTATGATACAAAACCAAGTTCTTCGAAAAGGAGTTCTATTACTCCACCAAAAAGAATTAATGAACCTAAAGTTCAAACTGTAAGCCAGTCGTCTGTTTATCACAAACAGGCCTTACATAAAACTGGCTTATGGAAAGAAAAGTCAAGTCCATTGTCTGATAATAAGAACAATAAAAAGAATGATATGCCCTCACCCTCAAATGGACAGTGGGTTGAGTTTATGATGTGTGATTCCTCTGGGTCACCCAAGCCAGTTAAGGCTTGGGTCCCAAACCTAAACTGATCATTTCCTTTTAATGTGCAGGGTGTCCGTTACAGTGCTATCACAAATACCTGGATTGTTGATAGCGGGACGTCTAGGCACATGATCGGGAACCTGTCTCTCCTTTTCAATGTCAAACAAATTAAAGGGGGACATGTATCATTTGCTGGAAATAAAGGAGGATACATCACATCTAAAGGCGAAGTGGGAAACCAGAAAGTTAAGTTTGATAAGGTCAACTACATTCAACAACTACAGAATAACTTGCTTTCAGTCTCCCAGATCTGTGACAAAGGATTCAAAGTTGTTTTTGACAACAAGAAGTGTTACGTATTGAAGAAGGATTACATTATCCCGGAGGACAAAATCTTAATGTCGGCTTCAAGATATAATGACTTATATGTCTTGGATCTATCAAAAGCCTCCACAACCGATTATAAAGTTCAATGCTTCTTGTCAAAGGCAACAGAGAAGGACTCAATCTCCTGGCATAGGAGAATGGGACACATCAATCCACGGAAGATGAATTATCTGATCCAGAATGATTTAGTGAATGGAGTAAATGTCAAGAATTTTCAACTTCCGGATTTTTGTGTAGCGTGTAAGAAAGGTAAACAGACCAAGAAGTCTCACAAGGCAAAGAAATTTAATTCCATTGACCTGCCTCTCGAACTTCTACACATGGATCTGTTTGGTCCTGTCAGCACAAAAAGCATCGCTGGTGATTTGTACTGTTATGTAGTCACTAATGATTACTCAAGATTCTCTTGGGTGATGTTTCTGAAATCCCAATGAGAGACATTTGAATCCTTCAAACAGTTGGTAACTACATTGGAATCACTCTACAAGCTAAAAGTGAGACAGATTCGATCAGACAGCGGCACGGAGTTTAAGAACCAGTGGATGGAGGCGTTCTGCAAAGAGAAAGGAATTGTACACCAGTTCACATCTGCCTACGCTCCACAAATGAACGGAGTTGCTGAACGAAAGAACAGGAGCTTGATAGAGATAGCAAGACGGATGTTAGCCGACTCGAAACTGCCTATCCAATTTTGGAACGAGGCAGTTGCCAATGCATGTTACACCCTCAATCGAGTCTTAGTGGTCAAACGACATGGCAAAACATGTTATGAGCTGCTCCAGCCACGTAAACCCAACTTGAAGTATCTAGAACCGTTTGGCGCACCGTGCATGCTGCTGAAGAAAACTCAGACTGGGAAGTTTAGTGAGAAGGAAGAAGAAGGGATCTTTCTAGGATACAATATACCAGACAAGAGAGTTTATAACAACTCAACGGGTCAGGTAGAAGTGTGGTGCAATGTTGATGTTCAGAGATACACCACCCCCCTGCTGGAAAGGGACCCTCATTCTTCTTCGACTATGATGGATTCTTTAAGTCCTTCAACATCCCTCCCTCCCTTCCTGATGATGAGTTATCGACCAGAATGATGTACGATGTCTTAAACACACCGTCACTAGACTCGACAACATCAGTTCCACAAGGTGAATCTTCTAGTCCTTTAGGGGGAGCACTTGATGTAAGCGACTCCTCCTCTGACGATGAAGTAGTGGAGACTAAACAGGTGGACCAGGAAGAACAGGTTCCTGCTACAGAAAGTACACAAGCATCAAATCCGGATGCCTCTTACACTTCGAAACCTCATACTCCAACAGCTTCAGATACTGAAGTTGTGGTTCATAATCTGGATGATGCGGTAGCTGTTCCCACCAATCCTGGATCTCGGATAAATGTTTATCATCCTTTGGACAATGTCATTGGAGATGTTAGATCAGGAGTACAGACCAGAAATCAGCTATACTCGGCTGATTATGTCTCAGTCATGGATAAAGGCTATCTTCACGACGGTTCTTATCGATGTTTTATGTCTCAATATGAGCCAAAATATGTAAGTGAAGCCTTAAATGATGAGGCATGGGTTAGTGCCATGCAAGAAGAACTCCTACAATTCAAGAAGTTAGGAGTATGGACCCTTGTGGACAGACCAAAAGGTGCTAAGCTGATTGGCACGAAATGGGTCTTGAAGTACAAGAAAGATGACCAAGGGGTTATAATTCGGAATAAGGCTCGGCTTGTGGTTTAAGGATTCAGACAAGTCGAAGGCATTGATTACAATGAAGTGTTTGTACCTGTGGCTAGAATGGAAATCCGTATCTTCCTAGCCTTTGCATCTTACATGAAGATTAAAGTTTATCAACTAGATGTCAAAAGTGCCTTCCTTCATGGTGAAATCCGTGAGACCGTCTACGTCAGTCAACCCGAAGGATTCGAGGATCCTTATCATCAGGACAGAGTTTACAAGCTGGACAAGGCTCTCTACGGGCTCCATCAAGCCCCTAGAGCCTGGTATGAGAAGCTCTCGACTCATCTTGTGAAACACGGTTTTCGTAGAGGAGTGATTGATTGTACGTTATTCATCAAAGAAAAAGACGGTGATTTACTGCTGGTACATATATATGTAGATGACATAATCTTTGGTTCCAAGAATGAAGAATTATGTAAAGAATTTGAATCTGTAATGAAAGCAGAGTTCGAGATGAGTGCAATGGGAGAGATGAAGTTTTTCCTAGGACTACAGGTGGATCAGACACCAAAAGGAATCTTCCTGCATCAGACTAAATATGTAGGGGACATCCTTAGTCGGTTTGACATGGAGAATGTTTCTACTGCTGGAACTCCACTTGCCACGAATCATGATGTGGCACCCGACGAAAATGGTGATCTGGTTGATGCTACAATGTATAGAGGAATGATCAGATCCCTTATGTATCTCACAGCGTCTCGTCCTGATATCATGTACGCGACGTGTCTTTGTTCCAGATATCAAGCGAAACCGAAAGTCAACCATCTCATAGGTGTCAAATGGATTTTTCTCTATCTAAAGGGTACTCCAACACTCGGGTTGTGGTATCCTCATGACGATGATTTTGAGCTTACAGCGTATAGTGACTCGGATTATAGTGGTTGCAAGATGAATTACAAGTCAACTTCTGCAAGATGTCAATTCTTTGGTAGACGGTTAGTCACCTGGCAGTGTAAGAAGCAGACATCGGTTGCTCTGTCAACTTGTGAAGCTGAATACGTTGCTGCTGCAAGTTGCTGTTCGCAGATCATCTGGATTCAACAGCAAATGCGCGACTACGGTTTGCAATTCTCTAACACTCCTATTTTTGTTGATAATTCTGCTGCTATTGCTGTCACCAAAATTCCAATCCAACATCCTAAAACTAAACACATCGGTATTAAATATCACTTTATACGTGACTGTTTTGAAAAACAATTAATCGATGTTGTTAAAATAAATACGGATTTTCAACGCACAGACCTCTACAAAAAAGCATTTGATAAACCGAGGTTTTTATATCTCTTAGAGGTTAATGGTGTGAAAAAGAAAAGTGATGTGATTCTAGAGGAAGAAAGTGCATAGTCCGACATTTTTGTTATTTTCTTTTGTTTTATTTTATTTTCCTGTTTATTAAAATCCAAAAACACAAAAAGATTTTAGGTTTTAGAATTTTAGGGGGAGAATAGTTTAATTTAGTATTAAATTCGTGCAGTATTTAATTACTTAAAAAAACGAGGGAGGAAGGCAGCTTAGCTAAAAGAAATGAAATCAAATCTGTGATTCTTCTTCAACGCTAGATGGAAAATGATAGTACACAGGAAACAGATTGTTTGGGACTTTAAAAGTTTTAAATGATTAAGATGCAAAGTTCAAAGTATAAGTCTGAGAAGTCTAAGCAAAATAAAAGGAAAAATGATAGTAAAACTAGTCTGCTACTGAGGTAACATAGAGAAAATAGACCTAGAGGTTGCTAGTTCATTATATGATGTGTCGGTAGATTCAACACAATAGATGAGTAGACCTCATTGGTCATTTAAATTCAAACTAAGTTGTTTAACTTGCTGTGTGTTTCCATCTTATCCCTGGTTAACACAATCAACGTAGTTCCAATAAGGGGTGACGAGCAAAATAAACGCCACAAATGTGTGCGGATGACCATAAAAAGAGCAAAGCACGAGAAAAAAATGTAAGCACTATCAAGATAATAACAAATGTTGTTGGTGCGTTACGTGCAAAAAGAAAAGAAAAATGCTCTCACAAGAAGATAGGTTGTGTGCTTCTCTGCTGTGCGATGGCACTGACCTGAGGATAAGCATAACCTAAATATTCTAGAATTCATTGTTGTTTGCGCCTCTCTGCTGTGCGATGGCACTGACCTGAGGCTTGGCATCTCTTTGAAAGCTCTTAGAATAGTCTCTTCTTGTCAAATACCCGTAGACCGCTCAAAAATCTCCTGAGGAATGTTGATTACCATATAAGTGTGGGATCCACAAATGTTTGTTGAAATAATATAACCTAACTCATCACCAGTGTGAGTCAAAAATCTGTGTATGGATTTAAGAGGACAAATATACTGACAATCATCGTGGCTGCAATTCTTGACAGTCAAAATCATTGTATGCATCTTATAGCTCTAGTATGATTTCCTAAAATTGCTATTGACTCTCGGACAAAACAAGAATCTAGCATCAAAATAGTTTATTAAATGTCCCAAATGATTCTGATATACCTGTATGATTCCATAATGAATCGTTCCAGAAATGATCAAATTAACTTGAAGCTGTGCTGTTCAGGAAGAATAATCTATTAGACGATTTTCTAAAAGATTTCAATCCATCTGTTATCAAAAACCCCAAAAATATGTCTTTTTTAGTTTTTGATTTCAAGTTGTTTTTCTATTTTTCTAGTTTTGTTTTGTTAGGTAAAAGTCGGACATTACATCTGGATGAATTCTGTGAATCACTCACTAAAAGGGGTCACGTCTGAGGTGCCCAATCAGTTTCAAACTAAAAGGGGTCACGTCTGAGGTGACCAATCAGTTTCAAAGTAAAAGGGTCACGTCTGAGGTGACCAATCAATTTCAAATTAAAAGGATCACGTCTGAGGTGATCAACAGTTTTTCAAATTAAAAAGGTCATGTCTGAGATGATCATCGGTCATAACATCTTATCAATAGTTAATAGGTAAAGTGTTTGAAAGTGTATGAGGTCAAACTCATAAGTCTGAGCCATTCGCACGACTGGACCATAAGTATGGACCAGTCGCACTATTGGATCATGAGTATGAGCCAATCGCATGATTGAACCATACGTATGGACCAGACGTACGATTGGACCATAAGCATGGGTCAATCCATGGGATTGGATCACCAGAATGAACCAATTGCACGAATGGAAGGGAACGACTGAGTCAGTCGCACGACTGAACCTCAGTCGCACAAATGGATGTGACCGACTGACCCAGTCGCACGAATCAAACGTGCGAATAGGTCTAGTCGCACGATTGAAGTAAACCTAGTATAAATAGAGGGGAGTCGGTCGCACATTTTCATCACCCTTCAATCGCTCCCAAATCGCACGGAAGCAAAGTTACTCTACCAAAATTCGATTTGATTGATTTCGCACTGTGATTGTGATACTAACGTGTACTCTCTTCATCTACAGGTATTTAGTGACTGAAAACGCACAAAATGTTCGGTTTAATCAAGCCCTAATGACCTAAATTGGTCAAAACAAGAACCGAGACAAAGATGTCAAAATAAACCACCAAAATGGACTAAACTGTTAATTTAAAGAATATTAGGTGTTATTTTGAGTGTTTGCGAGTCTAATGAGTCTAACCACAACGTTTAACAAGAAGTATAGACCAAGAACTGATCTAACTGTGTCGAACAGAGACTCATGCGAATAGACATACTGATGAATTTCAATCGCACGACTGAGCTGGGCGAATGACTCAATCGCACGACTGAGCTGAGCGAATGGCTCAATCGCACGAATGAACTATGGGTATGAGTTTAGTCGTATGTCTGGTTCAACCGTATCGTATAGCATACGACTAAGCTCAGTCGCAAGCTCAATCGTACGAATGAGCTCAATCGCACGACTAAGACTCAATCGCATTGTCCATTCGCACGACTGAACAGAATGTTTCAAGTTCATTGCAATTCAAATGTCATTCACTTACCAAAATTCTAACATTTATGTGTCTTGTGTTACAACAACATGGCTAGTAGGTGGACGATGAGCACGAAGCACAACATCTGTGCTCATCTTGTGTTACTTTCTATGGAGATCGAGGATCTTCAAGGCTATCTTGACACCGTGCACGCCTTATAGATCGATTTAGTAGGCTTTCTGGGAAAGCGCTGTAGTAGACAGGTCCATTGAGCCTCATCGCATTCGGAGCTCTATTTTTGGTGAAGAGATTAAGATAAGCGAGGATGATCTGAGGATAGTTTTGGAGTTTGGAGAGGACGGAGATTGCTCGACCAGGCTACATCCCCTAACTGTGTGGGGATGTTTTCTTCGGATCAAGTACGCTGGGGACATAAATGCAGGTGCGCTCAACAAGAGCAACCTATGCCCCCAGTTCAAGTACTTGGCCCATGTGCTCCTCAAGTGCATAGCCTCACGGAAAGGTGGTTTTGATGAGATGTCGGATCAAATCCAGAATGCTTACGTAGCTCTGGTACTGAACCATCCGTTCAGTTTCTCCCGTATGATCTTCACGTACATGGTAGAGAACATAGAGGCCAAGGGCAAGGAAGGCTTCTGCATGTACCCTCGTTTCCTGCAGATGATTATTGACCAGAAGCTTCCTTTGCTGCTGAAGGAGAAAGATGATGCGGTCACTCTTGAGGTTATGGATGATACGACGCTTGGGCGGATGAAAGTATACCGGGGCAAGCAGGTGAAGCCCCCGGTGAGACGATTGTTTGGGCATCTGGCCCGAGAGGACTATGTGGCGCCCGCTCGCAGGAAGTGGCGTCACGATGACAGTGACTCAGATTCTGAGCCTATTGTTCTACCAGCTGACGACGACGATGATGATGACAGTGGTGATGGTGGAGATACAGGCCCCACTCCATCTAGGGCCATTGCCACTGATCAACCATCTCCACCATCCACCCAGGGTGGAACTGAAACTGTTGGATTCCACCAAGACTTCCTGCCTGATGAGGAGGAAGAGTCAGATGAGGAGCCTCTAGTGAGGACAGTAGGCAGCAAGGTTGTTGCCACTGAGAGGGGGATTGCGGCGGTTGGTGGACGCCAGGACGAGTCCAGGGATGCTGCTACTACTAATACTGATCCATCATACATCCCTGACTATCCTATGAGCCCAGGGGGAGCATCCTCTTCCAAGGGCTCAAGGAAGAAGATGATGGCTCAGCTCCACGGCATGAATGGCAAGAGGAGGAGGATTACACTGATCACCACCACGACCACAGCCATCACTACCTATACCACAGCTACCACCTCCACTACCACACCTCCCACTACCACTACCATACCTCCTACCACCACCACCACAGCCACCCTATCACCATCCACTCCTATACCACCTCCTATATTCACCACATCCACCACCACCACCACCACCCAATGAGCCGGGACATCTGTTCACGTCCCACTGAGCCATGGATCCACTCTGCCCTCCATCAGGGTAGAGGAACAACTAGCCAACCTAAACAAAATGATGCTAAAGCTGCTAGCTGCTGATGAGCAAAGAGCTACACAGCTAAACCAGCTTATGGAGCTTAATGCTGCTCACGCTCAGCAGATTGCACAGCTTCAAGAGCAAAATGCTCATTCGGTTAAGAGGATTGAGGATCTGGAGGAAAAGAACAAGAAGATCATGCTCAGGCTGAAAGGATCAAAAGATGAGCCCTTAAAGATAATAGAAGGTGATGATGATGATGATGATGATGATGATGATGATGATGATGATGATGATGATACTGGTGAAGAAGATGAGGATGATAAAGAGGGACTGAGTGGAAAGAAGAGAGGAAATGATGCTGCATTAGCCTCTGCTCAGGGTCAAGAAAGGCGTACTAGGAGAGCACAAGATCAAGAAGCATCGTCTTCAGCTCCTGTAGTTGAAGCATTGACCGATCAAGATAAAAGTAAAGATTAGATGTTTTATATTTAGAAAACTTTTATACTTGATTCAAATATTACATTAATGTAATTTGTGATTATCTATGTTCATCTATGTTTTAAATGTCTTGATTAACTACTAATGATTGATGTGTTAAATGTTTAAATCAACCAGATCAAACCTCTCAGCAAGATGAATATGATGTTGCTCCCCTGCAGCAACTCAAGTCTCAATTCACCATGATTCTTGATTTGCAAGAGATAGTTAGACGGTCAGTGAGCTACACTTTCGAAGAAGGAGAAATTATTCACGATCTGACTGATGAGCAACTTGCTGAGATGTTCAGACTGAATCCTGACGAGCTTGTTAAAGACGCTCCAGAGGTAGATGTCATTAGTGATGATGAGCTGAACGATGTTGATGAAATAAAGATTGAGGATGTCACGTCTGAACACTATCCAGAGTACACTGACCGAGAGGGCAATGTGATCCCCAACTTGGGTGAGACTCTCGGCAGTGCTACTACATATGAAAAGCTGGATGAAATGGAAAAGGAAAAGGATAAGGTTGAAATCCAAGCCCAAGCCTCGGATGCAGATGTTGATATAAGGAAGGCTGAATGGGCGGCTTGTTTTGCTGAAGTACGAGCCCAACGAACAGCTCCAAAGCAAAATGCCTACACTAAGCTCTACAAGATCAAGAAACATCAGAAGGTGTCTGGCAAGATCATAATGTGGGCATATTTTGAGGATTTAAATGTTTATGTTGTGAAAAGGGAGAAGGGAATAGAGTACTTCAGGTATCCTCATGATCTAAAGACTCTACCAGGCTTTGAGCTCAACCAACTGGCATGCTTAAATCTGCTGTATGCTGATCCCAGAAAGATGTCAGGTTGGTTTGAAGCTGCATTAAAGAAGGAATACCACACTAGGTGGGTAAACTTCAGACCTCAACAACTGAAGAGGTTTATTCGCAAGTCTGAGGTGGATCCCATTTCTGGAAAGCCTAAAGTAGTGTTGAAGTGGAGTCCCCCGCGTGCGATGTCGAAGATTCCCTTACGGGAAATGCCTCAGGACTTCACTCCACATTTCAAATGGTGGTATTATGACTGGAGGACGGGTGAAGCGGTCATAGTTCTAAATAGAGAGGGTAAAATGGAAACTATCAGGGTATTCGACCCAATGTGGCTTACCAACTTGTCTGCAAACGATGTCTACACTTTATACAAGTGGCCACTATTCTATGACGCGCAGGATATTGTACAAGCTCTCCAATTCCAGAATGTGATACGACTCTGCTTTGCGTATGAAATACATGTAGGAGTCATAATAGAGGAGAAGTACAAGAGGTTTGAAGAGCATATGAAGGATGTCAGATGTTAGAGTAAACTAGGTCCAAGGGGGAGTTTGTTGATACATATGTCCCTAGTTTATGTGCTTAATGTAAAAGTCTGTCATGGCTTACATATGTGTAATGATACAATGTAATAATATATGATTTGTGCTTTGATGTTTACTTATATCTGATTCATATATATAAACTTATTATATAGGTTTGAAGTTGTTATATGATGATTCATGCTAATGGACCATACTTATGGACCATACGCATGAATACATCATACTAATGAACCAGTCGCACGACTGAACCAGACGACTGGATCAGTCGTACGAGTGAGACATGAGATTGACTCAGTCGCACTACTGAACCTTCAGTCGTGCATATGAATCAGTCGCATGAGTCAATCGCACGACTGAACCATGCTAATGGTTCAGTCGCACGAATGAAGACTGCAAACCTATAAATACCACTTAATTCGTGAAAAAGCGGAACTTAGACACATACTCATAACCTAGCCGTCCAGAGCGTCCAGAAAGCCTATTCCAAGTTCATAGTCCGCATTTGATCGTTTTCTACTCGTTCTTAACGTTTCTTTAATCGTTAGATTGATCGGGATTGCGTTCTGACTGATTGGATCGCCAATCAAATAGGATTCCGCACTATTTGATCTGGTTTCATGCATTATCGGTTAGCATTCCGTACATACACGGTCCTGACAGTTCCTTGCTCCTTGTTCGAAAACTTCCAATTGCAATTCTGTAAGGTTTTATGTGAGGCTGATGCACCTAAAACATCCAAAGTCTTTCCTGCATGCATGCACTAAAGTACAGAGTAGAAATGCTTCGAAAGTTTTACAACATGCACTAGAAATATTCTGAGTGTAAAACCTTCCGAAGCCAAGACCAATATCTTCCGAAGCCAAAAGTGAAGTCTTCCAAAGCTTCAAAGACAAAGTCTTCCGAATCCAAGAAGTGAAGACAGATTTCTTCCGAAGACTTTTGAACACATGCTTTATCTAATGTACTTTACCATAAAGCTGGACCACTTTCCGCTGCAACTCTATTCAGTCACCAACTTACATAAGTTGGTGAAAAGGTCAATGCTTTTGGTAACTATACATTGAGGTCTAGAGTCCTTTTGCTTTCTACTTTATGTACTTTTATCCTTTTTGTAATATATTAGGATGTGAGCTATGGCATGTCATAGTCACTAGTCAAAAGGCAATCTGCCTTTTGACTCTACATTTGATTTTGTTGTCTAGTTTAAATGTTTCCAGCTGGCCTTCTAAGTATGGCCGACTGTAGGATGTAGTAAGTATCTCAGGTCCTTGTATCTTTTCTTATGCTTTGTAACACTTGTAAAAGAACTTGAGATCAATATACAACATTCTTGAAAACCAAATACTTGTGTTGTTTGTTCTTTTTCTGTCTCATATTTGCTTGTGTTCTTAGTATCAAACTATACTTGTTCCTAGTTCCCTATTTGATCTATTAAGTGTTCTAAAAACTTTTCACATTATGTGTTGTGTTGTAATTGACCATCTCTCAAACGGTCTTGCAATTGGTATCAGAGCATTCCAGGCTCTTGATTGTATGATCTTACCATTGTAAGATCCCTCATACACACAAAATACTTAACATCTCAAATGGCAGCTCTTACTAAACCTGATATGGAAACTAGAACCATGACAAAGTCCTCACTGATCACTCCTAAAGACTTTGACACTTGGTGCCAACAAATGGAAGGGTTCATCTAGTCACAAGACTTCATGATGTGGGAATCTATTGTCTTAGAGCCTCACATACCAAGCACCTCTTTAGCTGCTGCTGGAGGTGGTATGATTCCAAAGGCTGTGGCCGACTATTCTGAAGAAGACAGGAAGAGAATAGATATTAATCACAAAGCCATGACAACCCTTCAAACTGCTCTGCCCAACTCTATATACAGAGGCTTCAAGAAGTGCAAAAAACAGCTAAACAACTATGACATTGAAGATGATGTATGAGGGGTCAACTGAAGCCAAGGAGAACAAGAAGGATCTCCTGAAGCAGCAGTTTAAAAACTTCACCTTCAAAGCAGGTGAAACCATGACTCAACAATACTTCAGGTATGTTGAGATTGTGAACACTCTAATGGATGTTGGATTGACTCTTGAGAACAGGGACATTGTAAGGAAGTTCATGTCCTCTCTTCCTAGACAATGGGCACATTATTGTGTTGTTATCAAGAGAACTGAGAACCTTAAGACTCTTACTTTGATAGAGTTGTATGGTATTCCTAGTGGATACCAGATGGAGATGAATATGCAAGGTTCATCTGGTAACTCCAGCAATCAACTGAGTTCAACCCTCCATGCGGTTGAAAGGGATAGTAGAGAACCATAACATCATCTTATTTGCTACCCTGGAAACTCACAAAAGGGTCCTTTCATCATCTTCCCGAAGACACCAAGAGAAAGCTACACTTAAGGAAGCTCATTCCAAGAGACAAGCTCTTCACAAGCCTTTGTGTCTTCTGATGAAAGCACATGCAACTTTCTCTTCACCCTTGAAGACTTGGACTGTATTCATCCAGATGATCTGGTATACATGGAGATAGTTAAGAAAATGGCTCTTCTCACTCATAGAGCCAAGAAATTCTACAAGAGGACAAGAAGGAAGTTTCCAAGCAATACAACCAGTGGAAAGTTTGGGCTGGACAAAAGCAAAGTAAAGTGTTACAATTGTAACTAGATGGGTCACTTTGCAAGGGAGTGCAAGGCACCAAGGACAAATGGTGGCCAAGCACAAGCCAGGCCAAATTACACTAAGAGAGCCACCCAGAATGAGAAGCCAAAGTAGCAAGTTGCAGTTGCTATTGAAGACGGAGGCTTTGACTAGAGTTTTCAGGTGGAAGATGTATCTCCAAACCAAGAACTAATGGATGACCATGATGAAGCAAAGGTATTGGAACATCTCTGTACACCTAAATGTATTGTTAAAGTGAATAGATACAGGTCCTACAACATAGAGATGAGATCTGATCTTGAGTCTTTAAATATTTTAGAATTAGATTTCAAAAGAGCTGAAAATGATTAAAAACTAAAGATAGAGGACTTAGAGAAAACCATTTCAACTCTTAAACATGAACACACCAACTACAGGACTCAGATCAAAGATCTCATAACTAAGTTGACTGAATGCCAAGCTGAGCTGGTGATCAGCAAAGCCAGGGCAGAAAAATGTGTTCTTGAAGAAGAGACCTTCAAGAACATCATATCCTCATCCTTGCATGAAAAAGTTTGTTATCAAACTAAGCAGGGACTGGGATCTTGTGAGATAGCTCCTTCACACAAAATCATGTATGTAAGATCTCCTAGGTGTGGAACTTGTGAAGATGAGCTTCCTCTCATAGACCCCATATGTGAAGAGGATAAAGAAGAGATAGTGAAAGATGCCTCTGAGAAGAGTGAAGAAGAGCATTCTAAGAAGGGTCACTATCCCTCTGAGGAGAGTAAAAGGGTTGGGATGACCAAGTCAAAGAGAAAGAACTTGATCAAAAAGGCCAAGAGGAAGTCCAAGAAGGCTCAGGAGATAAGGCCACCTTAACTCTATGCAGCAACAAGTCTTTATCTCTGTAAGATTCAAGGTGGTTAAGGCTGAAGACACAAACTTGAACTCTAGTACCAGGAGTTCTTGTTCATGTTCAAATCATCCCAACAACATGAAGAAGGCTGATTAGTTGTGTACCACTGCTACACAACTTGAACAATCTAGCTCCAAAGGCAGCTCTCACCCTAAAAGAATTACCACATCATCTGCAAAGATGAATATGGAGATGGAAAATGATCAAGTTCAGTCTTGTTCTCAAAAGAAGACTCTCAGGAAGAAGAAGATGAACTGTGTTATATGTGGTAGTACTTCTCATTTTGTTAAGGATTGTTTTTACAATCCAAAATGTACTGTCAACATAACCAAGAAGGAAGCTTCTAAGAGTTTGAAGAATAAGAAAGCTTCGAAGGAAATTCCTTTCCTTTCGGAAGCTCCAAAATGAAGGAGAAGACAAGTAGTAATTTGCCTTTGGAAGAAAATTTGGTCTCGGAAGAAAGGAATACTTCCGAAGCACTGAAGACTGCTGCAGTCTTAGCAAGATCTTCCGAAGGTTCAGTCATCAAAACTTCCAAAGTTATCAAAACTTCCGAAGTGATGAAGGTCAAGTCTAAGCTTCCAAAGGTGGTATGGAAGACAAAGAAAGACCAAGTGAATGAAAATTCTTCATCAACATCAGCAAATGATCCTAAAAACATGACAATAGGATCAATTAGTGTTGCATTGTCTTCAACTTCTTTTGATGAGCCCAAGACTAATAAGGCTTGGGTTTCCAAATGTAACTAACCATATCTTTTGTGTAGGAACAACTCAAGACAAGCAGGAATGTATGGATCATTGATAGTGGTTGTTCCAGGCACATGACAGGCAATGGGTCACAACTTCAAAATTTTGAGAAATTTGATGGAGGACCAGTTGCCTTTTGGGGAGATGCTAGAGGTTACATAACTTGAAGGGGCAGGGTCACAAATGGTAAGCTCAGCATTGAGAAGGTAAACTTTGTCAAGGAGCTTGGGTACAATCTTTTGAGTGTATCCTAATTTTTTGATCAGAGTCATAACATGCTATTTACTGAGCATGAGTGCATTGTTCTCAAGCCCGGGGTGGTCATTCCTCATGTGCATATCCTACTCAGAGGCCCCAGGAAAGGGAACATGTACAAGATGGATTTGCAAGAAACATCTCCCTCAGGAGAAGTTTCATGCTTTCTATCTAAAGCAAATAATGATGAGTCTTTCCTCTAGCATAAAAGAATGTGCCATGTAAACTTTAAAAACATGAACAAATTAATTAAGAATGACTTGGTAACTGGAATGCTAAAGAAAGAGTTTACAAGTGATGACCAGTGTGTTGCATGCCTCAAAAGGAAGCAACACAAGGAATGTCACAAGCCAAAGGAAAGAAACTCCATCACTACACCCCTACACTTATTACATATGGATCTCTTTGGACTCACCAGTGTAATGAGTCTAGGAAGGACCTCTTATTGTTTGGTGATCACAGATGATTTTACAAGATTCACTTAAGTCTTCTTTCTTAGAACTAAGGATGAGACTGCTGGATCAAGTAAGGGTGGTGTAACCAAAACAAACACTTTGACAAATTTTATTACATCTGATGAAGAACTTCCTCAGGAAAAAGCTAAGCTTCCAAAGGTTAAGTCTGAAGGAGCTTCTGAAGAGAAACTCCAACTTCCGAAGACAAAGTCTCTCTTCTGAAGTTCAACACTTAGAAGAGTTCAAGACAATGACTTCCGAAGTATGAAGACATGAAGAAGGTCTAAAGCCTTGGAAAGAAGTAGCCTCTTCTGAAGTATAAGTGGCTTTCAAAAGAACTTGTTCTTCCGAAGCTAGTTAACCTTCGGAAGAACCTACTAGGAACCAGTGGACATAAGTATGGTCCTTCTGACACTCCGTTGAGAATCTCTAAGATACTGCATGGTGCTTTCCCACGCCCATGTAGTTGACCATACTTTATTTCACTGTTCATTCCTTATCAGTTAGTACAGTTGCCAACTTTAGTTGGTGACAAAAGGTAAGTCATGGACATGTCCTGACTACCATATCTTAGATAATATTTTATCTAAGATATCTTGTCTTTAGCATTGTAGTATTTGCTTTAGTCATAGGTTTCCAGTTGGTATCAAAGTATATCCAACTGTAGGATCTAGTATATATAGTTTCTCATTGTAACTATTGTAATATGCTTGTAAGAGTCTTGTAACACTTTGAGTTGAGAAGTAATATATACAAGTACCTTGAAAATTATCTTCTTGTGTTCTTAGTTACTTAGTATATTATTATCAACTCTCAGAAGGGATTCTGCATCATCATCTAAACCGAGTGTGATTTAAATGAGTTTGAGAGAAAAGAAAGTGTTAAGTGACAAAAACCGATCCTGCAATTGGTATCAGAGCTTTCTAGGCTCTTGATTGTGAGATCTTACCATCCAAATCAACCTTTTTCTTCACTCATTCTTTCACCACATTCAAAAATGGCCCTCAACCAAAAGTATGAAGTTGAGATGGGGACGATGACTAAAGCACCTATCATCACCCCTGAAAACTTTAGATCATGAAGCAGACGCATTGAAGGCTTCATCAGATATCAAGATAGCAAACTGTGGCAATCTATCGTCAATGGCCCTTACAAACCAAAGATGGCAGCACCAGGTGGAAATGGCGCCATGATAGAGAAGGCTATAGAAGACTACTCCAATGAAGACCGCAAGAAGTTGGACATTGATAGCAATGCTATGACTGTTCTAATGACTGCTATACCCAACTCCATTATGGTGGGGTTTGAGCATTGCAAGTCAGCTAAAGAACTGTTTGATGCCTTGTCCCAGATGTACTCAAGCTCTAATGACTCCAAGAAAGATTCCCTGAAGCAACAATTTGAGAACTTCACTTATATTGTTGGCGAGACCCTCAGCCAACAATACTTCAGGTACATGGATCTTATTTCCTCCCTTTAGTCTGTGGGAATTGCCCTTGAGTTGAGAGATCTCTAAAGAAAATTCATGAGTGCACTCCCAAATGAGTGGACGTTCTACTGTGTCTCTATCAAGAGGACAAAAAACCTGAACTCCCTCACCATGACTGAACTATATGGCATCCTTGATGGATACCGTCTAGAGATGGAGAACAAGAGAGGTACCAGATGAGCAGGCCCTCAAGCCTTCCTGCTAGCAACGCTTTAATGGTTGCTGAAGGCTCAAGACCCCCAACCTCAGCAGTATCTGACATACACCCAGCAGCCATCCTGTTCTTCTACGCCATACATCACATTCTCTGAGACTCCAAGGTCTCAACAGGCTCAGCAAAGTTCCTTCCCGAACAGCTGTGCCTTTATCTCAGGAAATGGGCACTCTAGTGACTTTCCGTATTGCTTTGATGATCTAGAGTGTTTTAGCCCAGATGATGTCGAGTATGTGGACATTGTCCAACAGATGGCTCTGTTAACTTATAGAGCAAAGATGTACTTCAAGAGAACTGGAAGACAGTTTCCCCAGAACCCAACTAACAGCAAGTTTGGGTTTGACAAGACAAAGGCCAAATATTACAACTGTAACCAACTTGGTCACTTTGCCGGGGAATGCAAGGCTCCCAAGTTAAATCCGGGAACCCCACAGGCATCCACACATCCCTCTACACCAAAGGCTTCTGGAAAGTCAACTGAGACAACTGTTGTGGCTCAAGAAGTTGACTGGAGCTTCATGGTATAGGATGTGACTCCTGCTCAAGCATTGATGGCTGGAACTGAAGACAACAAGGTATATGAACACCTCTGTGCTCCAGCTTGCATTGCTAAAGTTAAACTATAACAGGCTTACAATATGGAAATTAAATCTGATATTGAGTCTTTAAATATTTTAAAATCTGATTTTAAAAGGGCTGAATCTGACTATCAAAAGAAAATTGAAGAGTTAGAGAAAACTGTGTTCTTGTTAAAACATGAACATACAAACTACAAGACTAAAAAAAAAGTTTTAATCTCCAAATTGTCTGAGGCTCAAGCCCAGCTTGTCACAACTAAGGCTCAAGCCAGGAAGCATGCTATTTCTGAGCAAAACTTCCAAGCCATTCTTGCATCATCCTCTCACTCAAAACTTTTTATCAAAACAAAGGTGGGTTGGGAACCAATGATATTGCTTCACCGCACTCTTATGAGTCTATTAGACAACCAAGGTGTGGGACTGAAGAGCAAGAGGTTCCATCTACTGACCCACCTTCCCATGAGTCAAAGAGTGATGCAACTATGCAGACCATCACAGGGAAGGACCAGGTAAATCTACCTATTTCTACTAGTGATGACCAACCCCTTACCACCAAAGCCAGAAGAAACCGAGCTAAGGCAGCCATAAAAACTACCAAGAAAGTGGCTGAGTCCAAGCTAAATATTGACCCAAAACAAAAGGGTGTTTTCATCTCAGCTGGATTCCTGGTAGTGGGAAACTCTGGTTCAGGAAAGGAGTGTAGTACCAGCACTCCTGTCCTACCAAAGGATCAGATGTTAAAAGGAAAGACTGTTGAGGAAAGCAAGAAAGGCAAGAAACAACAGTCACATCCCTCAAAAGTTAACATTGCATGCATAATGTGTGGTTTGCAAAATCATATGGCTAAAGATTGTTACTATAATCCTGCAAGCACACATTATGCGAATAATGTTAAGAAAGAAGTGTTGGGTTTGTGACAAGTTTATCAAAGATTGTTTAACCATTTAAACAAAAACGCAGCGGATATATGAACATATATATTATGTTTAGATTCTGAAAATTAAACATTTTATATGTCAAGATAACAAACCCAAGAACAAGGATCAAATATATGTGAAAAGAAATGCTATCAAACATAAACAACCATAGGGTGTTTTAGAATACAACCTTTCTAAGAGCAAGAAGATAAGATGGATGTTAGATGAAGGAGATGATGTTCTTGAATGGAAGCCTCCAAAGAAGAAGACCTCAAGCTTGTATACCCACAAGCTCTTGCAAAACACCTAACTTGTTAGGAAGTTGAACACCAAATCTCTTCTCCTTCTTGCAAATCCAAAAATCAGCCAAGAGAAACTTCAAAATCAGCCAACAAATTCGAATTTTTCAGCCAAGAGAAGGAAGAAGAGAGAGCTTTTTGCATGTGTGTGAGAGAGAGTGTGTTAGGATGGAGTGCAAGAGTGTTTAAGTCTTGTATTAAAACAAGAAAATGAATCCCAAGGAGGGCAACCAAGGGCTGCCGAAAGTTAAGTTTAAAATTGGGTTCCCACCCGTTTTAATTTTATAAATATATCACACTCTTTAACCCATAAGTTTGTAAAATTAAACCCTTTTAATTTTATAACTTGAACACATTTTTATTTCTTATTATTTAACCCACTTAAATAATAAAACAAATAATTTGTCATGAAAAAATTATACGTATAATGTTGTTCTATTTCAAAAGCAATGTTTTAGAAAACCCATTTTCTAAATTGGTGTCAATATTTATTTGTTTGATCTTATCAACAAATAAATATTTATTGGTGTTTGTTTAGCTTGTTATTGGGTATGACCCGACTTGGATCATAACGTACTAACCACATCAATCTTGCATGTGTCTTGGGCATACAATATCCAACAATCTCCCACTTGCACAAGATTCATAGAAGATTGATGAAAGCAGTAAATACCGCCTAACAACGGTTTACTACCCTTAATACGTATGACTAAGTGCCATTCAATAACATCATCCCCTTCAAGTACCTTACTCGAATTCTTTTAGGTGAATCAATCATCTATCCTTTTGTCACAGATGTCATGTTAAATCCCAAAGACACAGAGTGATCATTCTTCATTGATTTAACTTCATCAGGCCTTAGACATCTTACTCTCAACGAATAAGAGGGACAAATCCCATCTTGACTACATAAGTCTCTTACAATCACCTCGTATTATACCTGAACTCAGCCTTATGTACTACCATGTTTCAGAACAGTGAAGAACTAAGTCAAAGTACAATATTCGGTAAATATCAAGACCCAATATGTATCTCAGGTCAGAGGATACCAAATGATATTCGCCTTCACTCAAATTTACTTATGATCAATCAAGAAGATTCCATGTAGTAATATTTGAGATGCGGGTCAGTCCAATATTTGTATCCCACAAATATCTATGAACCTTGGCAGCAATTCTTTGCTCTATATTCATCCATATGAATATCTACCAATCCAAGTTCATAATAGTCTTACCCTCGTACTTGTTCACACAAGTATGAACGACTATGGACGTTCAGAGTAAATGATTTACTCATGGATTTTAAACATGCGAAATAGGAATATTAGTTGAACCATTATAACCAAATAATTCATTCAAGTAATAAAGGGTTACAATATCTAAATACAAAATTAAAGATCAAATCCAGTCACTAGAATATTGAAGTCCCATGGCACAAGTATGACTTTCATGCTTTGCCTTTTCAAGAAGCTTCGTGAGCGGATCCGCAATATTTTGATCTGTGTTAACTTTGTGAATACATATCTTTCCCTTTTCACCTTCATCCCTTATGTAGTTGAATCTTCTTTCAATGTGCCTAGTCTTTTGATGTGCACGAGGTTCCTTGATTTGAGCAATCGCAACCTCGTTATCACAAAAAATTTCTAGGGGGTCCTGAATGGAAGGGACCACCCCTAGATCGGCAATGAATTTCTTCAACCATGCAGCTTCTTGAGCTGCTAATGAAGCGGTGATGTATTCTGACTCTGTAGTTGATAATGCCACCACATCTTTCTTAGAGCTCTTCCAAGAGACCGCTCCTCCATTCAAGATGAAAATGTATCCCGATTGTGATCGTGAATCATCCCGATCTGTTTGGAAACTTGCATCCGTGTAACCTTTTACCACGAGTTCCTCCTCACCAGAACCATAGATTAGGAACATATCTTTAGTCCTCCTTAGGTACTTAAGTATGTTCTTGACAGCCATCCAATGACTATTTCCAGGATTTTGTTGGTATCGGCTTGTCATGCTCAAAGCGCATGACACGTCCGGCCTAGTGCATATCATTGCATACATGATGGACCCAATAGCAGACGCATATGGGATACCCTTCATTTTGTCTTGCTCATCCTTTGAGCTTGGACATTGAGTCGTACTCAGTATCGTTCCTCTTTGAATAGGTACGATACCTTTCTTAGAGTTTTCCATCTTGAACCTTTTCAAGATCTTATCAATGTATACACTTTGATTCAAACCTATCAACCGCCTTGATCTATCCCTATAGATCTTTATTCCTAAAATATAGGCGGCTTCACCAAGATCCTTAATGGAAAAACAGCTTCGAAGCCAGGTTTTTACACCTTCCAAGGTTGGAATGTCATTTCCAAATAGTAGATGTCATCGACATACAATACTAGGAAAGTTATAATGCTCCCACTAGCTTTCTTATACACACATGCTTCATCAGCATTTTTGATGAACCCAAATTTGAGTACTTCATCATCAAAATGGTGATTCCAACTTCTTGATGCTTGCTTCAATCCATAGATTGATTTCTTTAACTTGCATACTTTGTTAGGATGTTTTGGATTGACAAAACCTTCGGGCTGAACCATATAGACATCTTCCTCAAGATATCCATTTAGAAAAGCGGTTTTGACATCCATTTGCCAAATCTCATAATCATAATGAGCAGCTATGGCAAATAATATCCTAATAGACTTTAGCATTGCAACCGGCGAGAAGGTCTCATCATAATCAACTCCTTGAGTTTGAGTGAAACCTTTTGCTACAAGTCTAGCTTTATAAGTACCAAGTTTCCATGCATATCGGTTTTCTTCTTGAAAACCCACTTACTTCCAACTATCTTGGAGTTAAGAGGTGGTTCAACCAGGTCCCACACTTGGTTGTCATACATGGATTGCATCTCAACGTTCATGGTTTCAAGCCATTTATCACAATCTAAATTGGACATCGCATCATGGTATGTGGTTGGTTCATCGAAATCTACCACATAGCATCCATCCATGAAAAATCCATATCTTTCAGGTGGATTACTAGTTCTACCAGATCTGCGAACGTTTTGTGTGTATTGATCAACCATTTGATCATCCTCAACATCCACATGTTGAGAGCTAGTGTCAACCAAACGTGTATCGGGTTGTGGTTCTTGATCTTCCTCAAGATCCACTATTCTAGTGCTAGTCCCTTCCATAAGGAATTTAGCTTCTAAGAACTCAGCTTTCTTGGTAACAAACTCCTTTTGTTCCAATGGATCATAGAAATAATATCCCATAGAATCTCTAGGATATCCAATAAAGATACACTTAGTGGAACGGATTTCTAACTTGTTTAAGGTGGGAGTCTTAACATAAGCCTCACAACCCCACACCTTTAAATATGATAGAGATGGAACCCTTTCATGCCATATTTCAAAAGGTGTCCTTTCCACTTTCTTGGTTGGGGCCATATTCAAAATATGGGTCGCAGAGAGCAAAGCGAAACCCCAAAATGATAGAGGCAATGAGTTTCTAGCCATGATAGATCGAACCATATCCAATAGAGTTCGATTTCTCCTCTCGGAAACACCACTGTGTTGTGGTGTTCCAGGTGGAGATAGTTATGAGACAATCCCACAACTTCTAAGATGATTTTTAAAAGCATCACTTAGGTATTCACCTCCTCTATCGGTGCGGAGAATATTTATTGACTTGTTGAGTTGATTTTCTACTTCATGCTGGAAGATTTTGAGCATTTCAAAAGCTTCATCTTTGAGTCTTAACAAGTACACATACCCATATCGACTATAGTCGTCGGTAAAGGTAATGAAGTATTTTTCATTGTACCTAGTCATTGGCTTAAAAGGACCACATACATCCGAATGTATGATACCTAATAAATCTTTTGCCTTTTCGGATTTGCCACTAAAAGGTGCCTTAGTCATTTTACCTTGTAAACAAGATTCACATACATAAAATGAATCATATTCACTTGCTTTTAAAAGACCATTCTTTTGAAGTGTTTGTATGCGCTTCTTGTTTATATGACCAAGACGGCAATGCCAAAGATAGGTGTCACTCAGATCCAATTTGAGCCTTTTGGTGGTGGTTTGGTACAATGAGCTATCATATATTGTGTTTTCACGAACCAATTCATAAATACCATTAATAGGAATAGCTTTAAAATAAAAGATGTCATTTAAAGAAACATGAATTTCATTTTCAATAAATGACATAACATAACCATATTGTCTTAATTGGGAAACTGAAATAATGTTCCTAGTCAAACTAGGAGCATACAAAACATTGTTCAAAATTTCCTCCAAACCATTTGGAAGCTTCAAGATGTAATCTCCTCGGTCTTCAAATTGAACTTTTGCCCCATTCCCCATGTAGAGGCTTACATCCCCTTTCTTGAAGTCGTTACTTCTTTTGAACCCCTGCAACAAATTGCAAATATGAGTTCCACATCCGGTATCCAATAACCATGTGTTAGAGGATATTAAATTGAGATCAATATGAATCATGAAAATTGTACCTGAGGTTTGCCCGGCATCCCTCTTAGCTTGCAACTCTTTGAGATGGACAGGACAATTTCTTGCCCAATGTCCAATCTCCCCACACTTAAAGCATGGGTCATTCGAAGCAACCTTTTGCTTCTTCTCCGCTGATTTTGGTGGTGGCGCTTTTACCACTCCCTTTCCCTTTCCCCGAACGTACCCTTTACCCTTGGCAACACTTGCTTTCGGTGCGGGGTGAGGCCTCTTCTTGTTCCCACCTTCATTGATGGTGAGAACGGGTAAAACCTTTTTACCCATGGCCGCCTCGGTAGTTTTGAGCATAGAGTGAAGCTCACTTATGTTTTTGTCCCACCCGTTCATGTTATAATTCATAACAAAGTTGTCAAACTTTTTTGACAAAGAGTTGAGGATCAAATCCGTAGCCAACTCTTTCGAGACGAGACAATTCAGCCTTTTGAGGCGGTCAATGTGGCTCTTCATCTTAGGTACATAAGATGAGACCGATTGGATGTCATCCATACGACATGCATGGAGTGCTCGAACCGTTTCGTAGCGCTCTACCCTTGCTTGTTATTGGAACGTTTCCTTCAACTGGGTAATCATGTCGTACGCTACGTGATGTTCGTACTCCTTTTGGAGATCCGGAGTCATACTTGCCAACATGAGGCAAGACACTTGGACCGAGTCCTCAGTGTATTTCACCCAATTATTGAAGGCCTCCTCATCTTCCTCATTGGGTTGATCCGGAATCGGATCGTCTAAAATATATGACTGTTTCTCTTTCTTGAGAACAATTCTTAAGTTTTGAAACCAATCTATAAAGTTATTATGGTTTAGATGCTCCTTTTGGAGAATGGTCCTTAGTGATAGTGAGTGAGTGGACGGGATATCATTATTTTCATTGTTGTTGGTGGCCATCTACAAAATTAAAAAAGTTCAATTTTAGTATTTCCGATATTATCATATTTTAATTATTAATACCCTTTAATGTGTCTTACACAATTTTAAAATTCTAGAATCCAACGTTACATTTAAATAGTGGTTAGGTGACCTTTATCCCATTATTTAAATTAACAAGGTAGTCAACGTTTGACAATTGCAACCCTTTGCAACTTCTAGAGATATGGGATTGACTTAAACATCATATGTATAGTCGGCATGTTAATCCCATTAACACTTGTAAACCACATTGTAGGTGATCCATTTAACATGGTTTTCAAATCAAGTCACCCTACTTACACACACATGTGGGTTTCCAACACAAGTGGTTAGGTGACCTTTATCCCACAAATATGGTATTCCCACCTCAAATCACAAGTTCCCTTAAAATGGTTAGGTGACCTTTATCCCATTAAGAGTTTCCAAGTGACTCAAGTGTTGTGCAAAAGGACGGTGTTAAACTTGTTTTCAAAAGCAATTTTAAGTTTTCATAATTCTAGTTTAGAAAACTCTATGTACCTTGTATTTGCATGCTTTCAAACACATGGTACTTTATGGTTCTCTTTTTAATAAAACCCCTTTTATTAAAATCATTAATCCTTTTAATAACCTTTTATTAACCACTTAATGATAAGGAACCATAATTTTTCAGCTTGTTATGTTTGTTAATAAGTTTGTTATGCATATCCATATATCAAACAACAACCATAAAACAAACAACCAAACAAGCATAATCATACAATCACAAGTGCATAACCATAGCCACTAAGTTGACTACACTTGTTTGCCATCACAAGTGTTTTCATTAGGTTTTTCCTAAGGGTTAACAATGACACATCAAAATGTGTCCATGAACTCCCACTTGAATCCACATCCAAATGCTTCAAGTGTCCATGTCTTTTGTGTCCTTCCTTTGGTCTCCAACTTGTGCATCTTCTTTTACAAAATTCATATCCTAATACAATTTTTCTAATAAAAGAAATGCACCTAATCTATTTATTACATAACCAAAGAATAAATAAATTACAACCCAAAGATACAAACACAAAATTATAATTACAACCCTTTTGAAAGAATAAAACCAAACATGACAAAACATTCAACCAAATACAAAACACACTTGGTCAAGGCTATGTTATGCACTAAAACATGTATCCAAATACAATATCCAAGAACAAAATGAACCCTTTTTTAACCCTAAAATTTCAGCCAACACAAACCAAAATTTTAGGGTTTTTTGTCCAAACAACATAATCAACCACTTGACTTTAATCTTTCAAGTTTTATTCTAAAGCATGTAAAATAAAACTTGAAAGACAAGGGATTCATATATCCATAACAAATCAGCCCCTAATGGGTTGAAAAAGTCCAACAAAACTAACTTTTCTTGGACTTTTGAAGCAAGTTTTCCACATAACCGGCTCTAGATGCCATTGTTGGGTTTGTGACAAGTTTATCAAAGATTGTTTAACCATCTAAACAAAAACGCAGCGGATATATGAACATATATATTATGTTTAGATTCTGAAAATTAAACATTTTTATGTCAAGATAACAAACCCAAGAACAAGGATCAAATATATGTGAAAAGAAATGCTATCAAACATAAACAACCATAGGGTGTTTTAGAATACAACCTTTCTAAGAGCAAGAAGATGAGATGGATGTTAGATGAAGGAGATGATGTTCTTGAATGGAAGCCTCCAAAGAAGAAGACCTCAAGCTTGTATACCCACAAGCTCTTGCAAAACACCTAACTTGTTAGGAAGTTGAACACCAAATCTCTTCTCCTTCTTGCAAATCCGAAAATCAGCCAAGAGAAACTTCAAAATCAGCCAACAAATTCGAATTTTTCAGCCAAGAGAAGGAAGAAGAGAGAGCTTTTTGCATGTTTGTGAGAGAGAGTGTGTTAGGATGGAGTGAAAGAGTGTTTAAGTCTTGTATTAAAACAAGAAAATGAATCCCAAGGAGGGCAACCAAGGGCTGCCGAAAATTAAGTTTAAAATTGGGTTCCCACCCAATTTAATTTTATAAATATATCACACTTTTTAACCCATAAGTTTGTAAAATTAAAACCCTTTTAATTTTATAACTTGAACACAGTTTTATTTGTTATTATTTAACCCACTTAAATAATAAAACAAATAATTTCTCATGAACAAATTATCCATATAATGTTGTTCTATTTCAAAAGCAATGTTTTAGAAAACCCATTTTCTAAATTGGTGTCAATATGTTTTTTTTGATCTTATCAACAAATAAATATTTATTGGTGTTTGTTTAGCTTGTTATTGGGTATGACCCGACTTGGATCATAACATACTAAGCACATCAATCTTGTATGTGTCTTGGGCATACAATATCCAACAAGAAGGAGTCAAGGAGGGTTTCACATTTGGACCATATCACATGGCCCAAATGATGAGGATAGGCAAACTTGTCTCGGAAGCAAAGTTGCTTTTAGAAGAAACTCATTTTTCCGAAGGGAAAATTGCTTCGGAAGACAAGGCTACGAAAATTCAAAAGAACAAGAGAGTTCCTTTGAAACCTTCCGAGAAGAAGACTGCTTCGGAAGAAAAGGTGGTGAAGACTTCTTCTGAAAAGAAAAAAGCTTCGAAAGAATGCCATGTTGTACAAGCTTCACCAAGCTCATCTACTATGATCAACCAAGGGATGGAATGGAAGATCAAAGAAGATGTTGCAGCCCAAACCTCTTGTTTAAAGACATCCATTGAACCCCATACATAAATTTTGGTTAAATTACTACATCATCATTGGAAGAACCCAAGACCAACAAGGCTTGGGTTTCCAATAAAAACTAATCTTTCTCACCTTATGTGCAGGGACATCCATATGACAAGAACAACAATGTATGGATTGTGGATAGTAGATGCTCCAGGCAGATGACAAGGAACAGATCTCTCATTCAACAATTTCAACATTTTGATGGAGGTCCTGTTCAGTTTGGAGGTGAGGCCGCATGATATATTTCTGGCAGAGGGAGTATATCCAGTGGTAATTTAAAAGTTGACAAAGTACACTTTGTCAAACAGCTTGAACACAACCTGTTAAGTGTTTTCTTAGTTTTATGATCAAAAGCCCCAAATGCTTTTCAAACAACATGAGTGCATTATCCTCAAACCCGGGATGAAAATTCCTCAGGAATTGGTGCTTCTTAGATCTCCCAGAAAAGGGGATATGTACAAGCTAGATATGAACAATGCTTCCCCACTAGGTGAAGTATCATGCTTTCTTTCCAAAGCTGATGGTGATGAGTCAACACTATGGCATAAATGAATGTGTCATGTCAATTTTAAAACCATGAATAAATTGGTTAAAAATAACTTGGTATATGGTTTGCCTAAAAAGGAATTTTTCTGTAAAGATAACTGTGTTGCATGTCTAAAAGGCAAGCAACACAGCGCATCTCATAAATCCAAAGTTGTTAACTCTATCACCGCTCCATTACACTTATTGCACATGGATCTTTTTGGTCCACAAGTATAATAAGCATTGGAAGAAAATCATATTGCCTTGTGATTGTTGATGATTTTACAAGATTTACATGGGTATTCTTTTTAAGAACTAAAGATGAAACTACTGAAACTTTAAAATCTTTTGTTCTTAAAATAGAAAATCAAATTGATCACAAGGTTAAAATAATTAGAAGTGATCAAGGGACTGAGTATCAAGTTCTTGACTCATTCTGTAACTCAAAAGGGATTGCCAGACAATACAGTTCTCCTAGAACTCCTAAGAAAAATGGTGTTGCAAAGAGGAGAAATAGGACACTTATTGAGGCTGCTCGGACTATGTTAGCTAATTCAAAGCTGCCTCTAACATTCTGGGCAGAGGCAGTCACCACTACATGCTATATGCAAAACAGAATTCTTGTAGTAAAGCCACATGGAAAAACCCCTTATGAGCTATGGAACAAGAGGCCACCGTTCATTGGCTTTCTAAGGTCCTTTGGCAGCAGGTGTACTATACTTAACAAAAAAGACAATTTAGCAAAATTTGCTGAAAAGTCAGATGATGCTATCTTTGTTGGCTATTCCTCAAACTCTATTGCTTATAGAGTTTATAATATTAAAAATCAACAATTTGAGGAATCAACCAACATTGTTGTTAATGAGTACACTCCTTGTGTTAATGGGAATGGCCCTGATCATATTTTTGATATAGAATTGTTTCCAAACTATTCTAGACCCTCTTGTGAGAATGTTTCAGCTGGAACAGGTACTCAGAGTGATTCTGATGATGATCAGCGGTTTGAGTTACCCAGACCTCTTCCAAGTTCTCCAAGAATTGCTGCAAACCAAGCTCCCACTATTGGCAGATCTGATAGTATAACTATCTCAAGAGATAGTGGAGCTTTAACCAGTTGTCAACCTAATGAGCCTCAAAACTCATCCGGTGACACTGCAAAACACCAAGATGATGGAAGTAGCACTTTCAAGGAACATGCAACTGTTAATGCTGCTACACAGCCAACTAATGATGATGCTGTTTCTCATTCATTCAATTAGTCCTCATTAAATGAGTATGAAACAACAGCTGGTCCAAGTGTTCAACCTCCAGACAGTGGCGTATCCAGAAATTTTTTTCATGGGGGGCGGAAACTTCTTAAAGGTCGGTTGACTAACGCGGTAACGCTATATAATAAATTTTTTCGAACCATTTTGGGTCCATGACGGGTTGGATCGGGTCGGCTCATTTTATAAAAAAGAAGACAATCAAACTAAATTTCATAAAACCAATAAAATCACGTCAAATGTCATTACAAAAACAGAATAAAGGTACAATATACCTAAAGTTGTTCTCTACGAGGTTTTATTTTTTGAAATCTTTCCATAACAAAATCTATGGAGACATTCCTAAGTAAATCTTTCTCCATAAAGCAAATACAACTATCGCTTAAATTTTTATCACCCATCCGATTACACAAATCGGACTTCATGTACTTTATTGCCGAAAAACATCTTTCAATTGTTGCGGTTGCAACGAGTAATACGAGAAGTAGGTTCAATAAACGATATACAAATGCAAATGAAAGGTGTTTCTTTGTTTGAACCATTAAGTGTACAAGACTTGATAAACCATCCAAGTTGGCAAATCGACTACCCGCTTTTAAATTATTGTTAGGACCTGGTATTTGAACGAAATACCGAGTGATTGCGTGTTAAGCCAACTCAAATAGTGCGGAATCCTATTTGATTGGCGATCCAATCAGTGAGAACACACGATGAATCAATCAAGAATTGAAATCAACGTCAGAAATCGATTAGGAACCGATCTGATGTGTTCTATGAACTTGGAGAACGATTTGGGAGGCTTCTGGACGGCTAGGGTACGTCTGGAATCGTAATGGGATGAATGCTTACGTTTTCCCACGAATTGGGTCTATTTATAGGTTAGTATTGTTCAATCGTGCGACTGGGCCATAAGTATGGTTCAGTCGTGCGATTGAACCATGCGGTTGATTCATCCGCACGACTGAGTGTTCAGTCGTGCGATTGAGTCAATCTTATGTGTCAATCATACGACTGATCCAGTCTCCTGATTCAGTCGTGCGATTGAGTCAATCGTATGAAGTTATTCATGCGTGTGGTCCATTCGCATGGGCCATTCGCATAAGAACTTCATTACGTTAAGTTTGAATGTTTTAATTAATATAACATAATGTGCAATCATTCAAATAATCATAAACCCAATCAATTCAATCACAACTCATTAATGAAATATTAAACATCACAAGTAACAACCAATTCATATCATTTCATTAACCGATACAATTACATCATAATCAGACAGACAAGTTCATTACATTACAAATCATGATCTAGGGACATACATGCATCAACAAACTCCCCCTTGGACCTAGATCTATCTATTCTCTTGTCTTCTGCATCACCTCCTTATACTTTTTGTACTTCTCCTCTTTAGTGACTCCTGCGTGTATCTCAAACGCAAAGCAGAGTCTTATGACATTTTGGAATTGGAGGGCTTGTACAATATCTTGCGTGTCATAGAATAGTGGCCACTTGTATAATGTGTAGACATCATTAGCAGACAAGTTGGTTAGCCACATTGGATCGAATACCCTGATAGTATCCATTTGTCCCTCTTTATTCAACACTATGACAGCTTCAGCGGTTCTCCAATCATAGTACCACCATTTGAAGTGGGGAGTGAAGTCCTGTGGCATTTCCCTGAGAGGGATTCTTGACATAGTGCGCGGAGGACTCCACTTCAGCACAATCTTTGGTTTGCACGTAATGGCATCAACCTCAGACCTTCTTATATACCTCGTAGGCTGTTGTGGTCTGAAGTTAACCCATCGGGTGTGGTACTCCTTCTTCAGGGCAGCCTCAAACCAGCCTGACATCTTTCTCGGGTCAGCATACAGCAGCTTTAGCTTAGCCAGCTGGTTGAGCTCAAAACCAGGTAGAGTCTTCAGATCATGTGGGAACCTGAAGTACTCTATGCCCTGCTCCCTCTTAACTGCATAAGCGTTAAGGTCTTCAAAATATGCCCATGAGATAATCCTGCCTGACACCTTATGGTGTTTCTTGACTCTGTAGAGCTTGGTGTAGGCATCTCTCTTTGGTGCAGCACGCTGGGCTCTTACTTCTTCAAAACAGGCAGCCCATTCAGCCTTGCGAATATCTACGTCTGCATTGGAGGCTTGGGCTGTTCCTTCAGTCTTTTCTGTTTCCTGCTCCATCTTGTCTAGTACCTCAAAAGTATCACTGACTAGGGATTCACCCAGATTGGGGACCACATTTCCCTCGGCGTCAGCGTACTGAGGATACTCTTCTGCAGTAATGTCTTCAACCTCAACTTCATCAATGTCATTCAGTTCCTCATCACTGGTTGAATCAACTGTTGGAGCGTCCTTCACTATTTCATCGGGATTGAGTCTGAACATTTCTGCCAGTTGCTCATCAGACAGGTCATGAATTATCTCCCCTTCTTCAGGGGTATAACTCACAGACCGTCTCACTATCCCTTGTAGGTCAAGAATCATGGTTAATTGAGTCTTGACCATTTGAAGGGGAGCAAAGTCAAACTCATCCCTTTGAAAGTTTGGATCTGTTTGATATAAACATTCAACACATAAACCATTAGTAATTAATCAAACAAACTTATATTAACTTAATATATATAAACATTTAATACACTTGGTTTCCATTACATGATTTCAAGTACAAAATAAATAAATACATAAAACATCTAATCAGTACTTTTGTCTTGAATCTGGGGCGTGTCGCTCGGTGGAGCAGAAGTAGTGGATGACTGGTCTTGTCGATGCTTAGATCTCCGCTCTTGACCTGAAGCAGAGGCCGATGCAGCCGCATCCCCTCCTTCTGCCTTGTCATCATCATCACGTCCTTCTGTCCTGTCTTCTTCAGTCTCCTCATCATCATCATCTTTCTCATCATCATCCTCATCTTCATCATCGTCATCTCCATCATCCCCGTCACCTTCCTTTAGCTTCAGGGGCTCATCCTTCGACCCCTTCAACCTCAGCATAATGGTCTTGTTGGTCGTCTCCAACTCCTCTATACGTTTGACGGACTGAGCCTGCATGTCCTGGAGTTGGGACACCTCGACTCTCTGCTGGTCTATCACCCGAGCCTGCTCTGCCAGTTGCAGAGACTGGGCAGCAGTCAGGTCGGTCAGCTGGCGGATCTGCGCCGCCTTCTCCTCATCCGCAGCAAGCAGACGCATCACCATACGGTTTAGCGCTGAGAGCTGCTCCTCTACCCCGATGTGAGGTAGAGTGAATCCATAAGCATGTGAAGGCTGGGCTGAAGGTCCAGCATGATGTGTGGTGGTGGTGGCAGTGGCAGTGGTGAATATGGGTCGGTGAGCTGATGCTGGTGAAGTGGGGGTGAATGGTCTGGTGATGGATGGGAAGGATACAGTGGTGGTAGGTAAGGTGGTGGATGTGGTAGTGGGAGTAGTGGCTGTGGTAGCTGTGGTGATGGGTGGTATGTCAGTAGTGGTGGTAGTGGTGGCTGTGGTGCTGGAAGTAGTAGTCACGAAGGTCAAGCGACGCTTCTTCTTCTTCAATCCATGGGGTTGAGCCATCCGCTTCCTCCTAGTCCCGGAGGAAGTAGATGCTCCCCCTGCAGCTCTGCTACTGACCCCGGAACATAGTTCGGGTCAGTGTCTCTCTCCGAGGAGTCCCTAGGGTTTTCACCAACCACCCTAAGCCCGTGGTCTGTGGGAACTACTTTACTTCCCACAGTCCTGGTGAGGGGCTCCTCATTTGACTCCTCCTCCTCTATATCATCAGTAACAAACTCTTGATGGAAACCGGCCATCTCTGCGACCTCTCCGGCAGTGGCTGACCCCGGGGGAATAACGTCTGAATCTGTGCCTCTAGATGGGGCAGGCATGTCATCCCCGGCGTCGCCGCTATCATCATCATCAGAGTCAGTCTCTGGTATAGCAATATGCTCTACATCCGAATCACTGTCCTCGTGGCGCCACTTTCTCTTGGCTGGCACCACATAATCAGCACGGGCTAGATGCCCAAACAACCTTCTGACAGGGGGCTTCACCTGCTTCCCCCTGTATACCTTCATCCTGCCGAGTGTAGTGTCGTCCATAACCTCAAGAACAACAGCGTCCTCCTTCTCCTTCGGCAGGGAGGGAAGCTTCTGGTCAATGATCATCTGTAGAAATCTGGGGTACATACAGAAGCCTTCCTTCCCTTTCCCCTCGAGGTTCTCCACCAAGTAAGTGAATATCATCTTGGAGAAGCTGAACGGGTGGTTCAGCACCAACGCAGCATATGCGTTCTGGATCTGGTCGGAGAGCTCGTCAAAACCTCCCTTCCTGGATGCAATACACTTCAGCAGCACATGCGCAAGGTACTTAAACTGGGGACAGAGGTTACTCTTGTTGAGTACCCCGGCATTGATGTCCCCAGAGTACTTGGCTCTCATGAAACATCCTCTGACAGTGAGGGGGTGTAGACGAGTGGGACACTCAGCATCGTCTCCAAACTGTAGAACAATCCTCAGATCCTCCTCAGATACAGTGATAGCCTCACCAAAAATCGAGCTCCTGATGCAATGAGGGTCGGTGGATCTATCTACAGATGCGCCTTCCCAGAAGGCCTGCTGCACTGATCTGTATGGTGTGCAAGGAGTGGATATAGCATGAGCGATCCTGGATCTCTGTAGAAATGTAATAATGCCTGTGAAGTCAGCTGCATTCCTGGATGTCAAGTCCAGGTGAGCACATATGTTGTGCTTGGTGCTCATATTCCATCGACTCGCCATCTGTAACACAAATAATATAAACGTTAGTTTCGTTGGCTAAGAGTATAATGCAACACTTAGACTTTGAATGAAAACTATCTGTCATGCGATTGAGGTTGTACGACTGAAGACAGTCGTGCGACTGAATCGTGCGATTGAGATTCAGACGTGCGATTGACCTCATGCGCACGACTGAGTGTGCGACTGGACTCATGCGCATGTATCCTTGTGCGGTTACACCAGTCGTGCGACTGAGTCTCATTCGCATGGTTCAGTCGTGCGGTTAAGTGAATCGTTCCCTTCAGTCGTGCGACTGAAGTTCATCCGGACGACCAGTCGTCTGTCTCAGGTGTTCAGTCGTCCAACGTTCGAATCTACACAAACTAAGTCATATAACTCAATTAACCGGTTCTTTAGTGTCGCATTCTCTTTACTAACAACCTATTTTACTCAATTTTAACATATTGCTTAGATTTAATAGGTTATTAGGGTGTGCAAGTCTCGGTTCGCATTTCACAGTCGGGTTAGCCCATTTAGGGTTCCAATCTTTCGGTTTTTGATGGAAGAAGACTTCAAAATACCTGTACGATGATTAGAGAACGTCAGTAACACACAATCAATGAGACAACTAAGGCAAATCAAATTTTGGCAGAGTAACGGTAGGATGTGCGATTTAGGGGCGATTTGAGGGTGATGATCTCTGCGACCGACTCCACCTCTATTTATATCAACCCTAGATCCAATCGTGCGACTGAGTTCATACGCACCTTTCAGTCGTGCGAGTGGGACTCAGTCGTGCGATTGGGTCAGTCGCCCTTTTTCAGTCGTCCGACTGAAGTTCAGTCGTGCGACTGACTCACTCGTTCGTACTTAATCCTCCGACTGGACCAATCGTATGGTCCAATCGGTTGGATGGTCCATACTCATAATTCATTCGTGCGAATGGACTTCATTCGTATGGTTAGTCCATACGTATGGTCCATTCGTGCGAATGGGTCATACTTAGTTAATTTTCTGCTATTTTTACCAATTTACCTTTAAACTCTTTTATATTAATTAAGTTAACGTTATGAACTTTTGATCATCTCAGACATGATCCTTTTATCTTGACAACACTTTGATCACCTCAGACGTGATCCTTTTAACCACTTTGGTCACCTCAGACGTGACCCTTTTTTAAAACATTTTGTCACGTCAGACGTGACTGATATAACCTTTCAAAGCACATATGGTCATCTCAGACATGACCCTTTTAGTGAGTTTATTCCTTCTGATTTTCCTGATGTAGCCCGACACTTGACTCAAATTAAGACTTAAAATGACTAACTAATTTAAGAATTTAAACTAATTACTTAATCAGACATAATTTTTTTTTTCTTTTGTGAGAGATAAATCCAGAGATTGATATCTACGGGATTTGGTTCGGGAGTAGATAGCTTCAACTTAGGTTGATCACACCTGGACCAATTCAATTTTTGGAATCATACAGGCAATTCAAATCATTTGGGACTCGTTATTAAACCTTTTGATGCTCAAGTTCTCGGTGTTCATCCAGAGTCGTTAGCAACATAAGGAAATCATACTGAAACTCTTAGGTTTTCACATTGATTTGAACCTTTGAGGATGTAGCCACAATGATTGTCAGTATGTTTGTCCACTTAAATCCATACACAGACTTTTGACACAGGCTGGTGACTTATTTAGGTTTAATTTATTTCAACTAACACTTGTGGATCCCACACTTATATGGTAATCAACATTCCTCAGGAGCTTTTGAGCGGTCTACGGGTATTATTACAAGAAGAGACTATTCTTAGAGCTTTCAAAGAGAAGCCTGTCCTCAGGTCAGTGCCATCGCACAGCAGAGAGGCGGCAAACAACAATGAATTCTAGAATATCTAGGTTATGCTTATCCTCAGGTCAGTGCCATCGCACAGCAGAGAGGCACATAACCTATCTCCTTGTTAGAGCAGCTTATTTTATTTTGCACAAAATGCACCAACAACATAAGTCATTAGCTTTATTGCATTTGTCTTTCATTTTTTCTTGCTTTGCTCTAGTTATGTTCATCCGCACACATTTGTGGCGTTTACTTGCTCATTACACCTTATTGGAATATTGTTGATTGTGTTAACCAGTGATAAGATGGAAGCCCACAGTCAGTTGAACACTTTAGTTTTATCTTGAAATCACCAATCCGGTCTATTTGTCTATTGTGTTGAATCTACCAACATATCATATTGGTCTAGCAACCTCTAAGTCTACTTTCTTGTGTCACCTTAGGAATTGCCAGTTTTCTATCATCTTTCCTTTTAGTATTGCTTAGACTACACAGGTTTATTACTTTGAACTTTTGCATCTTACTAAAACTTAAATTTTAAAGTCCCTCTTGATTTGATCCTGTGTACTATCATTTTCCAAAGGTATTTAATCGGTATCACAGGCACAATCTACCTTATTTCAGCTAGCTACTCCTTCTTTTTTTTTTTTTTTTTTTTTTTTTTTTTTTTTTAATGTTAACTTGCTGACATATTCTCCCCCTAAAATACTAAAATCATTGCTGGTTTAATTATTTTAGGATTTTAATTAACAGCAAAATAACATGAGTTAAATAAAATAAAATCAAAAAGACAAATCAAATTAAATAAAATAATTTTAACTAAACGACATCGGACTACACATTTCATCATCAGGAATTACCTCACTTTTCTTTTTAACGCCGTTGACCTCTAATAAATATTGAAAACGTGGTTTATCAAAGGCTTTAGTATAGAGGTCAGCGCGTTGAAAATCAGTATTAATTTTAACCACATCAATTAAGTTCTTTTCAAAACAATCTCTTATGAAATGGTATTTAATACCGATGTGTTTGGTCTTAGGATGTTGAACCGGATTTTTAGTTACTGCAATTGCAGCAGAGTTATCAACAAAAATAGGAGTAGATGAGAATTTTAAACCGTAATCCCGCATTTGCTGTTGAATCCAGATGATTTGTGAACAGCAACTTGCAGCAGCAACATATTCGGCTTCACAGGTTGACAATGCAACCGATGTCTGCTTCTTACACTGCCAGGTAACTAATCTTCTCCCAAAGAATTGACACCCTGCTGATGTAGACTTGTAGTTCATCTTGCAGCCCCCGTAATCCGAGTCACTATACGCACGGGTAAGCTCAAAGTCATCATCATGAGGGTACCACAATCCAAGTGTGGGTGTACCCTTCAGATAACGAAAAAATCCTCTTGACCCCGATCAGATGGTTGACCTTTGGTTTAGCCTGATATCTTGAACATAGACAAGTAGCATACATAATATCAGGTCTTGAGGCAGTGAGATACATGAGGGATCCGATCATTCCTCGGTACATAGTGGCATCTACTAGATCTCCATTCTCATCAGGTGCTATATCATGATTCGTAGCAAGTGGAGTCCCAGCAGCAGAAGCATTCTCCATGTCAAAGCGACTGAGAATGTCTCCTACATACTTGGTCTGATGTAGAAAGATTCCATTAGGTGTCTGATCCACCTGTAACCCGAGAAAGAACTTCATCTCCCCCATGGCACTCATCTCAAATTCTTTCTTCATTACTGCTTCAAATTCTTTACATAACTCTTCGTTCTTTGACCCGAAGATTATGTCATCAACATATATTTGTACAAGCAGTAGGTCGCCATCCTTTTCCTTAATAAACAGTGTACAGTCAATTACTCCCCTGCGAAAGCCGTGTTTCACCAGATGAGTTGAGAGTTTCTCATACCAAGCTCGAGGAGCTTGATGAAGCCCATACAAAGCTTTGTCGAGCTTGTAAACTCTATCCCGATGGTAAGGATCTTCAAAACCCTCGGGTTGACTTACGTAGACTGTTTCTCTGATTTCCCATGAAGGAATGCACTCTTTACATCTAATTGGTAGACTTTGATCTTCATGTACGATGCATAGGCAAGGAAGATACGAATAGCTTCCATCCTTGCCACGGGTGCAAACACCTCATTATAGTCAATTCCCTCGACTTGGCGAAAACCTTGAACCACCAGTCGAGCTTTGTTCCTGATAATGACCCCTTGGTCATCCTTCTTGCATTTTAGTACCCATTTAGTGCCAATGACTTTAGCACCTTTAGGTTTATCAACCAGAGTCCATACACCTAACTTCTTAAACTGCAGAAGTTCTTCTTGCATGGCACTCACCCACGCCTCATCATTGAGTGCCTCACTGACATATTTGGCTCAACCTGCGAGACAAAACATCGATAGGCACCATCATGAATGTAACCTTTCCATAACCGAGGCGGTAATAGCTGAGTATAACTGATTTCGGGTTTGTACTCCTGATCTGACATCCCCAATAACATTGTCAAGGGGATGATAGACGTTTTAGTCGTGATCCTGGAGTAGTAGGAACAGCTACCTCAGAACCAAGATTATGAACATTGGGTTCTGCATCTGAGGTAGTTGGAGTTTGTGGTTCTGAAGTCGAAGGTGCATCACTCGTAGATGCTTGTGGACTTTCAGGAACTGGAACCTGTTCCTCCTGACTGTTCTGGTCATCTGCTTCAGCTTCATCTTCAGAGGAGGAGTCACTGTCGTCGACTACCCCCCCTGACTGAGTAGATGATTCTCCCTGTGTGCTAGATGGTGTATTCAGAATATCATAAAGCATCGTAGTAGCTAGCTCATCATCCGAGGGAGAGAGAGGTATGTTGAAGGATTTGAAGAATCCATCATAATCGAAGAAGTAGGTAGGTCCTTTGCCTGTAGGAGGCGTGGTATATCTCTGAACGTCGACATTACACCACACTTCTACAAGACCCGTTGAGTTATTGTAAACTCGCTTATTCGGTATGTTGTATCCTAGAAAGATTCCTTCATCTGCCTTCTCGCTGAATTTTCCTTTTGCGTCTTCTTCAGAAGTGTACACGGCGCGCCAAAGGGTTCAAGATACTCCAAATTCGGTTTGCGTCTTTGTAGTAGCTCATAACATGTCTTTCCGTGGCGCTTGACAATTAGGACTCGATTCAGTGTATAGCATGCATTTGCTACTGCCTCATTCCAGAATTGGATAGGCAGTTTCGAGTCAGCCAGCATAGTCCGTGCAGTCTCTATCAAGCTCCTATTTTTCCTCTCAGCAACACCATTCATCTGAGGCGTGTATGCTGAAGTGAATTGATGAACAATTCCCTTTTCCTTGCAGTATGCCTCCATCCATTGATTCTTGAATTCTATCCCGTTGTCTGAGCGTACTTGTCTCACTTTTAGCTTGTAGAGGGATTCCAGAGTGGTGACTAATTCCTTGAATGACTCAAATGTTTCTGATTTGGATTTCAGAAACATTACCCAAGTGAACCTTGAGTAGTCATCAGTGACCACAAAACAGTACAAATCGCCTGCAATGCTCCTTGTACTGACTGGACCAAACAGATCCATGTGAAGAAGTTCAAGAGGAAGTTCTATTGAATGAACTTTCTTCTCCTTATGAGACTTCTTTGTCTGTTTGCCTTTCTTGCAAGCTACACAAAAGTCAGGAAGTTGGAAGTTCTTGACATTTACTCCTCTCACTAAGTCCTTCTGAATCAAGTGATTCATCTTCCTTTGACTAATGTGTCCCATTCTCCTATGCCAGGAGATTGAGTCCTTCTCAGTAGCTTTAGATAGAAAGCACTGCACCTCATGATCCGTTGGAGCAGCTGTTGACAGATCCAAGACATATAGGTCCTTATATCTTGAAGCAGTCATCAGAACTTGGTCCTCCGGAATCATATAGTCTTTCTTCAGCACGTAACACTTCTTGTTGTCGAAGATGACTTTAAATCCTTTATCGCAGATTTGGGAAACAGAAAGCAAGTTATTTTGAAGTTGTTGAACGTAGTTCACCTTATCAAACTTAACTTTCTGATTTCCCACTTCTCCCTGTGCTGTGATGTATCCTCCCTTGTTTCCTGCAAAGGAAACATGCCCTCCTTTTATTTGTTTGACATTTGATAAAAGGGCTCTATTTCCTGTCATGTGCCTGGATGCTCCGCTGTCTATAATCCACGTGTTAGTCTCAGCGCTATACTGAACACCCTGCACATATCAAGTAAATGTATTAGTTTAGGTTAGGAACCCAAGCCTTTACTGTCTTGGGTTTCCCAGAGGCATCACACATCATAAACTCTACCCATTGACCTTTAGAAGGTGAGGGTAACTCAGATTCCTTCTTGTCATCAGTATCAGACACACAGGATGACTTCTCTTTCCATAAGCCAGATTTGTGCAATGCCTGTTTATGATAAACAGTCGTCTGGCTTACAGGTTGGACTTTAGGTTCACTAGATCTTCTAGGTGGAGTTTGAGAACTCCTCTTAGAAGACCTAGGTCTAGAGTCCTGAAGATCAATCTTCTTCCTAGGTGTTTGATAGAAAGGACAATAGGAGGCAATACGTCCACATTCTCCACAGTTGTAGCACAATCTGCTATCAACTTTATGAGTAGACTTTCTTTGTGGAGAAATGCGTGACACTTTAGTAACATCAATCACTCTAGATTTTGACTCTTGCATGTTTGATGTTTTCTCTGGTTTAACAAATTTAACTGTTTTCACCTGTTTAACTTGTTCCACCTTTTGGTTAACCGGTTTTTGACTTGTAGCATGTGAAAAATTAACGACTGAAGTCTTTTTAGGTTCTGGTTTGACTCTGTTTGACCCTGACTTTAAGTTAACTTTTTCAAATTCATTTTCCAAATTAACACAAGGCAATTTACCCTTTGCCTTTGAAATGGCCTCCTTTTGTTTCTGTTCAGATTCAGTAGATGAACATGATGTGTCTGGATCAGTAACAAGAGGAGTGGTCACCACATGATCCTTGATTGGGTTGTTGTTTACTGGTTTAGACTTGGTGTTCATCAAGGTCTCAGGTGGTGGTGGAACCACTTTGTAGCCTAATCCCTCCCCATTATTCCTTTCTCTCACTAAGTGTTGAACTATGTGTGAAGAACTAGTCCAACTATGCAGTTTCTGTTTTAAGGAATTAACTTCTACTTCTAGAACTGCCTTTTGTTTCTTAGTGTCCTCTAGGGAGTTTAGATAGTACCTAATGTCATTTGCTTGATTAAAGGCAACTACTTCGGTTTCCCTAAGTTGTTTAGTCAATAGGTCTATCTTTTCTTTATAACTATGCTCATTTTGTTTTAGAACTCTATTGGCCTCAGTGCATAGTTGTAAATCTTTTACTAAGTTATCATTGTGATCTAATAACCTAGCAAATTTTTCATCAATGCTATTCCTAAACATATCACATTTAGAACAAGCATGATTATTAAACATTTGGTCAGTTGTACTTACCTGTGTTGTTTCAGAAGAGTTAGCCATCAACGCAGCATCAGATGTCTCTGGTTCTGGTGATTCTGACTTTTCTGTTTCTGACGTGGAAGTCTCCTCCTTTGTTTTGTAACTGACCTCAGCTGCAGTTGTTTCTTCACTGTGTGACATCGCTATCTCAACTGCCAAATCACCTTCACTCGCAGAATCATCATCAATATCTTCAACACTGGCAATGTTAGATTCTGGGGAGACAAATCTAAAGCTCCAGTCCTGTCCTTCATCATCATGAGCAGTCAAGGCTTTTGGGTCCTTGTTTGATGAAGTAGAACTAGAGGCTTGCTTGTCTTGGCGAGTAAAGGATGAGAACGGGTTCCCATTACCCGTCTTCTTTGGCTTGACACATTCCCTCTTAAAGTGCCCTTTCTCTCCACAGTTGAAGCAGGTCACTTTGCTCTTGTCAAAACCAAATGTGGTATCCTTAGTAGCTATCAAATTTTGTCCTGTCTTCTTAACAAACTTCTTCGCCCTTCGGACAGCGCTAGCTAAGGCCCACATTATATCCATTCTTTCAAGCTCCATTTCATCTACCTGCTCGTAGTCTTCATCTGCCAAATGACAGTTTCCAATCTTCCCAGCCACAAGTCCATCATATGAATGAACTACTGCGGCGAGAAGATCCATATGCTCTCGTGCTACTTCTACGGTCACATTACCGAGGTTCTCGGTCTTCAATTTGGTAGCACTTGCTTCTGATCCAATATAATGGGTACATGACGACCCTGACGTGTCTGATCCAGAAGGAGAAGCATGTGAAGGACCTGACGAGCTAGACACAAATGCTGTCTGGAGAGGTGCTCCAGATGTCTTAGCTTGAGGCGTGGCATTGTATAAAGCTGGGTTTTGTGTATACGAAGACTTCTGTGCTCTATACTTCATCCTTAGTGCTTCTTCACGCAGCTTGAGAATAAAGTCATTTATATCCAGCTTTACAAGCATTCCATTCTGTCTAAGATTAGACACGAATGAAGCCCACTTATCAGGCAATCCATCTGCGAAGTTGCTTACTTTCTCTTCCATAGTCGTTTCCACTCCATGTGTATGCAACTCGCTCATCAAGTGGTAGAATCTGTCTATGACTTCATCTAAACTCTCGTTACCAATCGATGAGAAGTTATCGAATTCCTTCTTTAACTCCTTTGCCTTGATTGCCTTTAACGATGCATTCCCATCATATCTTTTCTCTAGCTCATCCCACAGTTTCTTGGACTGCTTGTTCTCTGAGTACTGGTGGAATATGTCTTTGGGAATTGACTGAGTGATCAATGCATAAACCCTTTTCTCTGCATTGTACTTTACTTTCTGTGCGTCAGTCATCCCACTTAACGTTAATTTTACTCCATCTGCTCCCACCGGTGTACTATAACCAACCTCGATAGCTTCCCACAGATTAGGATCTACTCCATTGAGGTAGATCTCAAAACGTTGTTTCCAGTGGGGAAACTCATCTAAAGTCAAAAGCTTTGGTGGTTTATTGTGATTACCCACCTCACTCTCAAGCAACAGCAGGTTCTGAATTCTTGAGTCCTTCCCAGCAGTAAAGGCTGACATCTGATCTTCCATGGCTAATAAACTTAGAATCTAATCAAATAAACTTTAACTGATGCGACTGAAGGATGCGAATGGTCTTATCGTGCGTATGAACTCTGTGATTGGTTCAACCGTGCGACTGAACAGGGCGAATGGTTCAGTCGTGCGAATGAATCTGGTGCGTATGAGCTATGCGAACGAACGGTTCAGTCGGCCAAATGATGGTGCGACTAGGTCCAGTCGTGCGAATGAGCACTGCGAATGGAGTCCAGTCGTGCGAATGGGTCACTCGTGCGACTGAAGCTGCTGTTTTGCGAAAATTTCTAGGTTTGACGGGTTTCAGCCGTAAAAATTCGAAATTTTGCAAGTCCAAATCGTCTAAGTCCGTAGAAACTGAACTTCAATGAGCAGGGAACGTCCAAGATCACTTTTGATGCTAAAGATTGCGTTTTTCGTGCAAAAACACAAACTTTTATGCAATCTTGATTGAATCAACACGAAATCAAGAGCCAAAGCTCTGATACCACTTGTTAGGACCTGGTATTTGAACGAAATACCGAGTGATTGCGTGTTAAGCCAACTCAAATAGTGCGGAATCCTATTTGATTGGCGATCCAATCAGTGAGAACACACGATGAATCAATCAAGAATTGAAATCAACGTCAGAAATCGATTAGGAACCGATCTGATGTGTTCTATGAACTTGGAGAACGATTTGGGAGGCTTCTGGACGGCTAGGGTACGTCTGGAATCGTAATGGGATGAATGCTTACGTTTTCCCACGAATTGGGTCTATTTATAGGTTAGTATTGTTCAATCGTGCGACTGGGCCATAAGTATGGTTCAGTCGTGCGATTGAACCATGCGGTTGATTCATCCGCACGACTGAGTGTTCAGTCGTGCGATTGAGTCAATCTTATGTGTCAATCATACAACTGATCCAGTCTCCTGATTCAGTCGTGCGATTGAGTCAATCGTATGAAGTTATTCATGCGTGTGGTCCATGCGCATGGGCCATTCGCATAAGAACTTCATTACGTTAAGTTTGAATGTTTTAATTAATATAACATAATGTGCAATCATTCAAATAATCATAAACCCAATCAATTCAATCACAACTCATTAATGAAATATTAAACATCACAAGTAACAACCAATTCATATAATTTCATTAACCGATACAATTACATCATAATCAGACAGACAAGTTCATTACATTACAAATCATGATCTAGGGACATACATGCATCAACAATTATCAATATAAATCTCTAGTTCAATCGGAAGTCTTCTTTTATCATTTCATCGAAATCATTCGGGTACAACTCGGATAATCGTAGTATTATTGAAATGTCAAACCTAGCAAAATTATCACAAGGACTCAAACTACTCAAACAAACAATTAAGTTGGATGTTACCTCGTTAAAACGACTCCCAAACTCTTGTATTTGCATATCTAAAACCGCATTGAAGCAATCGTACTAAAAAAAGTGCTGATATGTGATATTTGTCTTTTGTCTTGGCTTCTTTGGGAATGTACTCATCATCCATGTTTATCACTTCAAGTTTATATTTTTCACAAAAAGAGTTAATATTATCAAAGAACTTATGAAACCCTTCATTCTAAATTTCTCAAGTTGACGTTTGGTAAAAGAAACCAATGAAACTGCATTCAATAAATCTTGCTCTTTTCTTTGAAGACTTTAAGACAACGTGTTTGTGATATCTAGAATATGCGACATCAAGTGTAAGTAGAAGACAAAGTTGTATTTTTTTCATTTCCGATTGAAGTCCATCCGCTTGTTTGACAGGGGGCGATTGCAAAATTGTACAGGGGGCGGTCGAGAATTGAGCGTATATATAACATTAAAAAAAAATTAGGGTGGGCGGCCGCCCCCCTCCCCTGGGGGTAGGTCCGCCCCTGCCTCCAGAGCAAAATATGTCCAATCTGGATCTATCTTTGCAACTGGATGTGATTCCCAGGCTTAGGATTCACAACACTCATCCAACTGAGAACATCATTGGAGATGTCTCTAAAGGTGTGAGAACAAGGGGACAAACTCACAATGGGAATGTCTGCTTGTACTCATGCTTTTTATCCCAGATGGAACCCAAGAAGGTAGAAGATGCCTTGAAAGATAGTAGCTGGGTTGAATCAATGCAAGAGGAGTTGCTTCAATTCAAAACACAAAAGGTTTGGAACCTATGTTCGCTACCATCCGGTCAAGTATCTATAGGCACCAAATGGGTTTTCAGGAACAAGAGAGATGATAGAGGCTTGATCATCAAGAATAAGGCAAGACTAGTAGTTCAAGGATACACTCAAGAGGAAGGAATTGATTACACTGATGTCTTAGCACCAGTTGCAAGACTTGAGGCAGTGAGGATCTTTCTTGCTTATGCTGCATCCAAGAATTTTATTGTCTACCAACTTGATGTCAAGTGTGCCTTTCTATATTGGGATATAGATAGGGAAGTCTATGTGTGCCAGTCTCCAGGATTTGAAGACCCACAATACGCCGACTATATGCGCAAACTGGATAAAGCTCTCTATGGGCTGCACCAGGCACCTAGGTTGTGGTATGAGACATTGTCTTAGTTTCTCCTGAAAAATGGATACACTAGAGGTACCATTGACAAGACTTTATTCATAAGGAAGTCTGGGAAGGACATTTTGCTTGTACAAGTCTATATTGATGACATCATATTTGGTTCCTCAAATGACCAAATGTGCAAAGACTTTGAGAGCATTATGAAGAAGAAATTTGAGATGAGTTCCATGGGGAAGATGGACTTTTTCCATGGAGTTCAAGTGAAGCAGATGAAGGAAGGGTTCTTTATCAATCAATCTAAATATGTCAATGACATTTTAGAAAGATTTGATATGAAATATATTAAGCCAGCCAAGACACCCATACATAGAAACCCCAATCTTTGTCCTGACTCTGAGAGGGAGGATACTGATCAACATCGGTATAGGGCAATCATTGGTTCTCTGATGTATCTCATAGCAAGTAGACCTGATATCATGTTTGCAACTTGCATTTGTGCAAGATATCAGGCTGCTCCGCAGGTGTGTCACCTAGTTGTTGCCAAGAGAATCCTCAGATACCTCAAAGGAGCACCTAAATTGGGTCTCTGGTATCCAAGGAACAACAATTTCAATCTCTATGGCTATTTTGATAGTGATTATGGTGGCTGCAATATCAACAAGAAATCAACATCACGTGGATGTCAATTTCTTGGTGGAAGGATCATCTCATGGCAATGCAAGAGGCAATCCTGCGTTTAAACATCTACTGTTGAAGCTAAATACATTCCTGCTGCTAGTTGTTGTGCTCAACTGTTGTGGATTCAAAACCAGATGATAGACTATGGATTCAACTTCATGAGCACTCCTATCCATATTGACAACAACAGTGCTATCTCAATAATAGAAAATCCTGTTAAGCACTCCAAGACAAAGCACATTGACATCTGGTACCATTTCATTAGAGATATTCATGAGAAAAATCTGATTAAACTATTCAAAGTTGATTCACAGCCCTAACTGTTAACCCCACAGTTTATTCGAACCATATGGCCGAATTCTGGAGAAATGCTCAGGTTGAAACCCTGAATGGAGCTAGGGTTTTGAGGTCAAGCATATGTGATTAGGAATTGATCATACTAGAAAAAATCATCAGGGAGCATCTTGAGCTTCATGATGAAGGCTCTCCTACTGAGTTCCCCAAAACAGACCTGGATGACACATATACCCAAATAGGATATGGTGGTGATGTGAGCAGGTCCATGGTGTACAAGTTCAACTTCTCTTACCAGTGGAAGTTCCTGCTGCACATAGTCCTTCACTGCTTGTCTAACAAGTTTGGGGGATGGGATCGAATCCCATACGAACTAGGATGCTTAGTTCATGGGTTGGTAAAAGGCCTCTGCTTCAACTATTCAAGATTTGTGCTGATCAACTTATTGGGGAACCTTCAAAGGAAAACATTTAATATGAATCCGTGGTTCATCCAACACATCATAGACTATGAGCTGGACCAGAGCAAGCTTGTCTGTGGAGTTGCTCTGCCTGTCCCTCACATGAGGCCGGCCATCTTCAAAGTTCTGAAGAGGATGTCCACCAACTTCACTAGAAGACACACTAAGCTGCTTTCAGGTATGATTGTGCGCATAGCTCCTGCTGACATCCCTATTAATCCCACAAGTGATGAACCACACAAGCAATAACCCTCACAATGCCAAATCTACCTTCCCACCCCATCAAATGTACTTATCAGAGACTTCCCAAACGAATCCTTGGTCAATCTACTCTAATTGAACAAGTTCCCCTTGTTCAAGCCAAAAAGACTAGAGTGGAAACATGGGCTCCCACTCAGTTAGAGGTCACACCTTCCTTCACTTTTGACCTTAATATGGGTATTGAGTCTCCTTAGTCTCAATCCCATGAGCCCGAGACCCAAGCTGGAACCACTCAGGATGAGTCTCTATACTCTCCTGAGCATCCAAAAAGGGACAGCCCTCTTAAAATCTCAATGCCATTAGACATTGATCAAAGTCCCATGTCATTAGGCTTAACCCCAATATCCTTTACTGACCTACTTATTGGAACTGATGAGGAGATTATGTCTCTTCATGCAATGAAGTTGATCCATAACACCCTCTCAAGGATCAACTAAGCCTAGAGAGACCTCTTATCTCTAGACCCCATCAGCAAGCCCAAACTAAGGTGAGTCCCACTGATATGGAGGGGACTCATGTAGATTCAGTTGCCACTACTAAAGGAGCCTCATTGGACTTTCAGGACAATGGTAACATCTCTGAGACTGAATCTAAAGCAACCATGCCCTATGATGACTCTAGACACCATTAGGCAAGGGAAACCAGGGTGCCAAGAAACCACATCTGGTAGTAAGGATGAACATACTAGGTATGTTACCTCATCTCCCCATGATTCTTCAAAAGAAGATGAGGGAAGTATGCAACTCACCATTCAAGACCTACTTTCTAAAGTCTCAAACCTTGAACTTCGAGTAAAGACTTTAGAGGATAGGTCTGCCACTCAGCAACTTGAGATTGAAAATCTCAAGGCCAAACTAGCTGAGAAACAGATTGAGAGATCTGTTAGGCATGTACCAGTTCAGGTCTCCTCCTCTAGCTCATCAAGCTCTCAGGATGATGCTACCAAAAAGGGGGAGAATGTTCATAGACAAACAGATGATGAACCACAAAGTCTAGCACTTTCAACTCTAACTTCAAGATATCCCTCTCAACAAGCTTCAGTTTTCCCTGAGCCTCCTCCAATTGTTATTCAAATGGACAAAGGATGCTCCAAGATCTAAACAGGTTCTTTTCCAAGTTCTTGATGGGATCTTCCATTGAACAGCCAAGCCCTGATGTTTTTGTGGTGTACTTTGGAGCTGAAGAGCTTCAGAGGTTGAGTGCACCTTCTACCACTGTCCAAGAAGTTGGTCAACCTAAGGTCCAATTTGAACATGAGATTGAATTCGAAGGGGAAATGAGGATGATGGCCTAGGAACTGAAACAGTTGGGACAGAAAGTGCAATTCCACAGACTTCCGAAGCTGAAGTCAAAGCCTCGGAAGAATTTATTCAAACTTCCGAAGCTGAGATTGAAGCTGCGGAAGGGTTATTTTCTTTATCCGATGATCTAGTTGTCACAGATGCAATTCTAGAACTAGCATCTGAGGTCAATAGGGAGGACTTTCTCACCCAACCCCTCACTCAAACATCATCACTATCTCTTGCTTCCATCATCACCTCTTAACTTGAAACCTCTACATAAGAACCTCCCAAGTCTAAAGCTTCCGAAGACACAAAAGGGAAGAGTAAGATGACTGGGGAAGAACTTATGGAGGAAGAAAGATTGGAGAAACTGAAAAGAAAAGGTAGACTCCCAACTGGGAAGTTGCTAGCTTTAAGTAGTAAAGCAGCTGCAGCCAACCAGGAGGCTATCAATAATAGAAGAAGGGTGGAGATCACTGACAAGCTTGTCAATCTTGGAGCTGTCAGTGAAGATGTGATCCTGCTATCACTAAAGGAGCTAATTAAGCTAGAAAAGGTAACTCTGCTACAGATTCAGCAAAAAGAAGAAGCAACAAGGTTGGCCTTGGAGGAGGAAAGGAGGAGAAAGAAAGAAGAAGCTGACCAACAGTTGAGGTGTAAGGCCCTGTTCCCGGGACGCCTACAGTTGGTCATTCATCGCACATAAACATATATTTACATTCATATTTCATAAGCATCGCAACAGAACATTAAAATAAGCTTTGACAGGATCAACGATCACAAGTTTGAAGTATTAGAGTGTAATGCAGCGGAGTGAAGAGAAGAATTAGTCAAATTATAGCAAGAGTTTGTTACTTGTAAACAAATGCGAGAGAATATTTTTCTGTGATTAGGAATGTTTCAATAATGCCCAATATTATTGCAAAATCATTCACAGTTACAATAAGGTTGGCACTCCTTATATAGAGTGCAATCACTGCTGTAATCACGGGATGGTGATTACTAGCAGATCTAGTACAAAAATAACTAATTCTTAATAAACTACTGAAATGTTCACAACTACTGAGAACATGTCAGAGTGCTAAGTATAAAACATGAAACAACTGAAAAGAAACTACTGATACTACAACGACTGAAGAACAAACTCTTCAGTCGTTTTACAAAACTACTGAAAAGAGAAAATATAAAACTACTGAAAGCAAACCGTCACAACTACTGAAGAAGTCCTCTTCAGCTGTTGTGACAACGTCTGATACTTTGTCTTCAGCACTTGTCTTCAGACTTTGTCTTCAGCACTTGTGTCTTCAGACTTTGTCTTCAGCACTTGTCTTCAGACTTTGTAATCAGTTGTTGTCTTCAGCTGTTGTGGACTTCAGTAGTTGTTGTGACGTCTGTGGGACTTAAAGGTTTTTCTGATCCGGCTCATTGGTTCTTTTGGTCCAACAAACTCCCCCTGAACCAATGCAGCCAAAACCTTTAACTTTATTGAGGTCCCACTTATTGTTGGCAAAATGGATGGTCTTTTTCCTTCTTGATCAGTTGAGAAGATGACCCATATAAGTACCGGCCTGGAAGTAAGTCTCTGATGATTTGGTTGGCAAAGTGTGGATGGGAGCTCTGTATTGGGGAATTGGACACTGAGCTGTTCCCCCATCCATGAAACTCACTTCCCATGTATAAGCCTGTAGGATTCTCTGGTGTATGCTCTGAGAAACATGATTTGTTCTTCCATAGTGAGATTCTCTGGTTCACCATCGAACAATCCTTCACGCCCATACAGCTCTGAGATGTATTTGGCCTGTTTGCCATTTTTGAGCTCAACTGTTGTGATCTATCTGTAGGCAAACTCATCTGGATGATTACCTTCAAGTAACAGACTGAGCTCATTTTGTTTGAAGTTCTCAAGCTTCTTGTAGACTAACCCCTTCTTGATTACTCTGTTTTCTAACATCTTTTGGGGAGGCTGTTTAGTCTCATAAGCCTTCTTGAAGTCTTCTACAATCTCCCAGGGTGATACTACAAGGACCACTGTGATCTCTTCATCTACGATCCTTTTGATCTGGCCCTTGTATCGTGCAGGAATGTCCTTCTTCACAATTCTGTGAGCCACCCTAGGATCAGGCCACATCCTCACCTTTTCCTTTTGATATTGAAATGTGTTGGCGAGGGTGTACAGTCTCAGAGCTTCCTTCTTCATACTTATTATTGATGAAGAAGCAGCATAAGTTTTATCTATACTCTTTAGCATCTCCTCATCATGAAGCCTTTGCAATTGCTCTTCTTCGATCTTTACTCTCACAGTTTCCATCTGTGAGGTGGGAGTGATGGGCATAGATTTGGCTTTAGGTAAAGTTAGGACTGCAGAAAGAGGCAGCCTATCTTCTTCCTCATCATCCTCTTCTTCTTCTTCTTCTAGCCGCAACATCCTTCTCTTCTTCTTCTTGGATGCATCATCGGCTGTTGGTTTTGAGGGTAAAGGAGTTGGTTTAATGGGTTGTGGTAGTGGTGATTTTGAAGTGGTAGGTTTTGCAGGTTGTTCTAGCATTCTTGTAATGAGTGAGGCTTTGGAGTATTTTGCTAGTTCGTTTCTTTTTCCAGCACCTGCTTCATTTAATGCTTCAATCACTAATCCCTTTGTGTATGCTTCAGACGTACAGATCTTGGTGGTTATTGCCAAGATACTGTCCCTGGTCCATGACTTAATCTCTATCAATGATCTTCCAAGATACTTTGCAATGAATCTGATCATGATCTCCAGTCTTTCTCTTTCTAGCACATCATAACTTGCCCATCTTGAGTTAATTTCTTCAACTTCAAGTCTTCTAATCTCTGAGTCAAGCTGTGCAGTATCGAACCCTTGTCTGTATAGTTGGTCAATAATGGAGTCCATAGATTTACTATGTGTAGCATCCGCCATTTTGACCATCTCATCAAGTTGGAGTTCTTTTTCTTTTCTTTCAATCTTCCTCTTCTTATATGTGATGTGAAAGTCTTTGTGACTTTCACTCACTTGATCAGTGTCAGCTCCCTTCATATACTCTTCCTCCTTCTCAGTCTCTTTCTCAACAACCTCTTCTTCAACAACCTCTTCTTCCTCCTGTTCTCTCTCTATCAATATGCGCTTCCCTTTGTCTTTCACTGACTGACTCTCCCCCTTTTTGGTTGCATTGGTTGCAAGGGTTTGAGTAGTAGAAAGCCTTGTGCTCACAATCTCCTCCACCAGTGGCTGTATGATTGAGGGAAGTTTGTCATCCAAGGTTTTGATCACAATGTCGGTGATCATTGGAGTGATGAGAGGTAGGGATTTGTGGAATATAGCAGCTGTTTGCTCAGAGGGGTTTTGTCCCTGAGAAACAGTGCCAGAAGTAGAGGCTGGTGGATTGAATGTTTTTAGTGGCTGAGTGTTTAGGAGACCTTCAGGTGAAGGTTCCATCTGTGGGTGTATGGTGGTATCAGATGGACTTGCTTCTTGAGAGAATTGGTCAAGTAGTCTTTGTAGTCTACTGACTTCTTCCTCAAGAATTGTGAACATCATAAAAGAAGCCCAGGTCATCATCAGCAGATGCTGAATCACCTGACCTCCTGCTAGTAGCAAGATCTACATGCTCTGGGTGTAGACCAGATGTAGCATGTGCCCCTTTTTCTTGGAACTGGGGACTTCCAGCCTCAGGACGATGTCCTTCATCAGCTGTTGCCTCTGATGAGGTCTTAGCCATGTTACCAGCCTCAGTCTGATCATGTGCTGATGCAGAAGAGGTGGCAGCCTCACCAGATATTCTTGTCCCCGTATCTACACTAGGAGACTGAACATTTAAACCCCTGTGCTGTGGGTTGTCAGAAGCATGTTGATCCTCTACCTCAATATCTGTGGTTTTCCCTTTAGGTAGTTGTCGGGGAGGAGGAGAGGCATGCAGCTGAGTCAGCACATTTGCAATTATAAGTGTTGGGCTTTGGGGGGCATTTTCATTGGGAGATAGGGTATTATGCACCTGGGGAGAATGGTGAGTTTCAATGGCAATCTCCTCAAATGAGGAAGATTCCAGATTTGTGGGTACCCCTTCTTTGGTTGTTTCAGGTTCCTTTTGAGAGGAATCCTGAGCGGCTGTGGCTGGGTGAGTCTCTGATACTACTGGGGGGTTTACACCAGTAAGTATATCCTGTCTTGGTGGTACAGGAGCATCTTCAGGGGACTCATCTTCCTGAATAGCTGTTTTGGTTCGTTTTGTTTTTGGTTTGGTGGGGACTTTGGATTTTGTGGTGGTGGCTGTGGGTTCCAGCTGCGTGGGTTTGCGCAGCTTGGCAGCCATTTTGAGTGATTGGTCAGAGTTGTGCCGGGAGTATACTTCAGGCAATACAGCCATAGCAGGGACTCCCAGGCCAACAAGTCCCTCAGCTTGAAGCTGGTTTTCAATTATGGCCATTATAAACCGAGGATATAATATCCAACGGTTAGAAAGTTGTTTTTGGGCCATATCCTTGAGCTCTAAGAATAATATTTCAGAAAAATTTAAAGGTTGTTGCTCAAGGATAGAGTACAGTACCTGTTGCCACCTTGTGGACATTTGATCCCATGATGAAGTCTTTGGAGCCAGGCAGACATTTACCATATGAAAGATAAGCCGTTCAGCATCCTGGAAATGTTTCTTCAATATGGTAGAGGCACTCAGGTTGCCTTCGTATCCATGGTGGGCAAATGATAGATCAGTGGTGCCCTTTGGATAGCTAGTCGGGAAAGTGGCATCATCCAGATTGAGGGTTTGGCGAAGAATCTCTGGATTGATGACCACCTTTTGGCTATGGACAAACGAATGAAGTGACTCTGTGTCATTCTCCTCAGAGACAAGAGTTACGTTTGTCCAGAATTGGCTAAGGGATTCGGCATATATGGTGGGGTTTATCAGAAAGGCTGTTTGGTAAGGTGACTGGACCATTAAGTCAATGGCGTTGTGAAACTTTGTCCAGAATGGTGATTTAGTAAGGTGAGCGACACAGTTGTGTCGAGGTTTTAGTTGCATGGTCGCCATGGATGAAGAGAGGGTACAGAGTTTTTGAACGTTAGGTTTGAGAGTAAAGGTGAGAAAAACTCTGGTGAGATAAGGGATTTATAGGGTAGGGTTATGAACCGACTGAAGGTTTTGGTGAGTCATCATTTGGTGAAACTGGTGATGACGTGGCATTAACTTTTAGAGGATGAAATGACTGACCGTATGGGTGTGATCATCAGTTGTTATAAAACAACTGAAGACTTGGTTTTAACCGTCAGACATTGAAACAGCTGAAGTTTTTGATTTAGTCTTCAGTAGTTATAAAACTACTGAGGACAATTCCGACTTAAGGTGGTGAAACAACTGAGGACATGGTGTTTGTCATCAGTAGTTATGTAACTACTGAAGATAGTGGTTTTGTCATCAGTTGGTGTAAACATCTGAAGACTTAGTGGTAGTCTTCAGTAGTTGTAAACTACTGAAGACATAGCTATGGCTTCAGTTGTTTAGAAACAGCAGTTGTAAAAACAACTGAAGAGAAATTACTCATCAGCTGTTGTCGTCAATTCTTAGCTTTTCAGCTGTTTCAGTCTGACCTCCACATTTAAATCCGAGTTTGTTTCATTGGTCATCAGTACTTATCTGCATTTCTGACATCAGCAGTTGTAGTTACATCAGCTGTTGTGATTTCATCAGCTGTTATAACTACATCAGCTGTTTTAACAAATGAAGTACTTATATATGACATGGTTACCAATGATCATCAGTATTTACTACTGAGATTATCGGTAGTTGTCACTTATTCTAGCTGCAGCATACCAAGCCTTAACACCAGGTTGTGGAAAGTTGAACTATCCAAAGGCTTAGTAAAAATGTCTGCAAGCTCATCAGCACTAGGAACAAATTTTGGATCAATCAAACCTTTTTCAAAACATTCTCTAATAAAGTGATGTCTGATTTCAATATGTTTAGTCCTAGAATGCTGGACAGGATTCTTGACAATACAAAGAGCTGAAGAACTGTCCATTAACAATGGAGTCTTAGTCTCAGTTATGCCATAATCCAATAATTGGTTTTGAAGCCATAATACCTGAGATGTACAACTTGCAGCAGCAATGTACTCGGCTTCAGCAGTTGATGTAGCAACTGAGGTTTGTTTCTTACTCTGCCAAGAAATCAAACAGTTGCCTAGGAATTGGCATCCACCAGAAGTTGATTTCCTGGTCAACTTACACCCTGCATAGTCACTGTCAGAAAAAGCAACTAATTTACCAGAATGTCTAGTAGAATACCATAAACCTAGAGATGGAGTGCCTTGCAAATATCTAAAGATCCTCTTGACTGCAATCAAATGAGACTCCTTAGGTGCAGCCTGAAATCTAGCACAAACACATGTAGCAAACATAATATCTGGTCTAGAAGCTGTTAGGTACATCAAGGACCCAATCATACATCTGTAAAGTGTTTCATCAACCACTTTACCTTTCTGATCTGTATCCAGTTGTGTGGTGTTGCACATGGGAGTAGAACAGGGTTTACAATTTTTGTAAATCAAATTTTTCCAAAAGATTTTTTGTATATTTGGACTGATGAATGAAAATTCCATCAGCCTTTTGTTTGATTTGCAAACCCAGAAAGAATTGTAATTCCCCCATTGCACTCATTTCAAACTTTTGTTGCATCAGCTTTGTAAAGTCATCACACAACTGTGGATCAGAGGATGCAAAAATAATATCATCTACATAAATTTGAACAAGTAGATTATGCTGCCCTGCTTTCTTAATGAACAAAGTTTTATCTATGGTGCCTCTAGTAAAATTATTTTCAAGAAGAAAGTTTGATAATGTCTCATACCAGGCCCTAGGAGCTTGTTTCAACCCATAAAGAGCCTTATCAAGCTTATACACCCAATTAGGATGTTTGTTGTCCTCAAAACCTGGTGGTTGACATACATAAACCTCTTCTTTAATTTTCCCATACAGAAAAGCACTTTTGACATCCATTTGAAAAACTTTAAGATTTTGATAAGCAGCATAGGCTAAAAACAATCGAATTGCTTCCAGTCTGGCTACAGGAGCAAAGGTTTCATCATAATCAATACCTTCTTCTTGTGCAAACCCCTGAACCACCAGTCTGGCCTTGTTCTTAACAATAAGCCCATTTTCATCAGTCTTATTCCTAAACACCCATTTAGTGCCTATTGCACACTTACCTGGAGGTAGAGGAACAAGTTCCCACACTTGTTGTTTCTTGAACTGAAGAAGCTCAAGCTGCATGGCATCAACCCATCCATTGTCTTTTAATGCAATATGATAATTCTTTGGCTCTTGCTGACTAATGAAGAGAGCATAGAAGCAGAAATTTGACAATTGACTTCTTGTTGATACTCCAGCAGTGATATCACCAATGATTTGAGACATAGGGTGATTCTTCAGATCTTGATACACAATGAGATCAGTGCAAGTGTTTGTAGCAGGCTCAGCAGCAACAGATGGTGATGGTGAAGAGTTTCCTTGAAACCAATCAGTTGATGGTAGTTCAAAGGAAGTTGAAGTTGTAGAAATCTCATCAGCATTTGTTGTGGATTGTGCTGCTGTAGCTGCAGGAACATCAGGTCTAGCTGAATCAGGCAGTTGATCAGTAAATCTGAAGAGGTGAGTACTACTATCATCATCATCAGTACCAGCAGTACTACCAGGTGGAGAACTGTTGACATGAGCAACAGTAGGAGTTTGATGAGGAGCATATTGTAGTATGTCCAAATCAAATATCTCCACAGGATTTTGTGGAATCTTGTCCTTTGGAGATTCATTAAACTTAACATGTAGAGTCTCTTCAACCATCTTTGTTCTACAGTTGAAGACTCTGTATGCTTTGCAAGTTGATGAATAACCAACAAAATATCCTGCATCCACCTTAGAATCAAATTTCTAGAGTTGATCCCTTGTGTTGAGAATGAAACAAGGACATCCAAAAGCTCTAAAGAATGAATTAGAGGGGCCAAATGATGAAGAACTTCATATGGAGTTTTCATCAACCTCTTATTCACTAGAGCTCTATTTTGTACATAACAAGCAGTATTGATAGCTTCAGCCCAAAAAGTCATTGGCAATCCAGAGTCAGCCAACATGGACCTTGCAGCTTCAATAAGGGTCCTGTTCTTTCTCTCCACTACTCCATTTTGTTCAGGAGTTCTTGGAATGCTAAAATGCCTCTTGATTCCCTTTGAGAGGTAGAACTCATCAAGTGTATTGTTTCTAAATTCAGTTCCATTATCACTTCTAATACACTTGTCTGAGAGGGAATACTGCTTCTCAACATACAACACAAAGTTGATAATCTTCTGAGGTGCTTCATCCTTTGAATGCAAAAAGAAAGTCCATACAAATCTGGAGTAATCATCCACAATTACTAGACAGTATTTCTTCTTAGCCATACTCATCACTCTCACAGGACCAAAGAGATCCATGTGAAGAAGCTGTAAGCAGGCTGTGGACTTAGGTTCTTCTATGGAAGGAAATGAAACTTTGTGCTGTTTTCCTTTTAGACAAGCAGTGCAGTCATCTTCACATTTAAACTCCTTCATAGGCAATCCCCTTACTAAACCATGGTTAATCAGCTGATTTATGTTTTTGAGATTAACATGACCCAGCCTTCTATGCCATAGTGTAGATTCTTGAGGGGAAGCCTTGGAAAATAGGCAAGGATGGCCTTTGAGATCTATTTTCTTAGAAAGATCTAAGGCATACACTCTTCCTGTCCTGTTGGCCTTAAGGAGAGTGTGTTTATCCAACACCTTGTCAATCAAACTCAGAACTTTGGATGACAGAATCCGGCAGTTCTGACTTGTGAAAAGAGCAACATGGCCTTTGTCACACATTTGACTGACACTCAAGAGGTTGTACTTGAGATTTTCCACATGGTTAACATCATCAAACTTTATTTCCCCATTGGAAACAAAGCCTTTGCCGATGATGTAACCCTTTGCATCATTGCCAAAAGATACAAATCCCTTCCTTCCTTGAGAGTAGTCATTAAGAAGTGATCTGTTTCATGTCATATGCATGGATCCTCCACTGTCTACATACCAGATGCCTCTGTGGCATGTTGAAGAACCCTGCAGAACAAAGCAAATTAGTTAGATTTTGAGACCCAAACCTTTTTGGTTTTGGGCCTATTCACATCAACAGATGGTGGACTAACAAGTTTGCTAGAAATAACAGCTTGAGAGGAAGAAGATGGTGGAAAAGAGGAATCCTTTGGCTTGGACCTCCTTTTCTGTGGATTCAACATAGGAACATCTAATTGGTTGACTCTTCCCAATAGATGTTGAACCATCATAACCAGCTGTGTCTGATTTTGTGATAAAGCTTTCAGCTCTTCAGACACATTAGCACTGGAGTTTGATAAGTTCTTATGTTGCACCTTCTTCTTTTGAGCAACCTCAGCTGTTACCTGTTTAACCCCTTCCTTTTTGGATTTCTTTTTGGACTTAAGGATTACAGGATTTGATGTTGCTGGTACAAATGTGGCTTTAAACTCATTTTTCATTTTAACCATTTTCTCTTTAATTTCATCTTTATGTTTGAGTTTGGATCCTCTTTTGTACCAACAATCATCAGTGAGATGATTAAACAAACCACATACTTCACATGGTTTCTTTTTCATCTTATGTTGATCATCAACTAAAGAGGATGAAACTACTGAAGACTTGCTCTTCAGTACTTTGGAAGCACTATTTGCTTTCTTGGCTTCCTCTTTAGTAGTCTTCAAACTCTTTCTACTGACAGTTTTCTTCTTTTCAGTGCTGTCAGTAGTTGGAGCTTGAACTTCAGGAGTTAAATCTTGCTCTCCAGTCCTTTCAGGACTTTCAGAAATAACTCCTGAGTTGACCAACTCTTTGATCATGTGAGTGTCAGCAATTGAACTATCAACATTAGCTGATAGGTTCTGAGAGGGCTTATTGCTGACTTCAACTTTTGATGATGCTTTATCAGAAAGTGAATCACATGATGAGGTGGATTGGTTATTGCTTTCTCCATCAGATTTCACCTCTACTCTTGGAGCAAAATCTGTAGGAGGAGCAGTGTGATTATAACCAATGCCAAACTTCACATTGGAAGCTGATTGCTTACTAAGAAGCATCTCAAAACCTTTGCATGATTTCACCCATCGATCACACTCTACTTGGGTGACTGCAAGGGTTTCTTTAAGACTTTTCTGGTCCTCCAGAATAACCTCTAGCTTAGCCTTTTCATCATTTAATTGGCATTTAAGCTTATAAATCTCATCATTTTTACTATTAAGAGCAGACTCATACTCAGCTTGTCTTTTGGAATTGTTTTCTCAAACTCAAGTTTTTCATTTATTAATGCTACATTTGCCTCTCTAATAGAGACAAAGGCAGCAATGCAAGATTCAGAACATAACTTGGCTTTGGCCTCTGAAGATACCTGAGTTACCTGTGAAGATGATGCAGTTGAGCAGGAACCCTCAGTTGATTCCAGAGCCATAAGTGCCAGATTTCCAAAAGGACTATCACCACCATGTTGATCAGCACTTGTGAACAGTTGTTCATGACCAGACATGTCATCTGGCAAGCTGCTCCAATCAACAACTTCTGGGGTGAAGAAGCTATGTTGTTGAGGTTGAGGGGGTTGATGAGATGGTTGAGGTTCTGGAAGTGCATGAGGTTGTGGTACCATAGGAGCTTGAACTTGACTGGTTTGTGGCATGTAATAACACGGGTAAGGGTAAGGCATTTGACCCTGAGGAACAAAATATGCAGGAGATTGTAGTTGAGACTGATGACTAGAATTGACAGGATGTTGCCCTTTGTTTTGTTGACTATTGCTAGGAAAAGTCACAAAAGGTGCAGAGGAATTAGATCCAGATGATCTACATTCTCTAGCAAAGTGTCCAAGCCTTTGGCATCTGTGACACCTCAACTTACTCTTGTCAAAACCAACTTTGGTTTTGCCAGAGAGTCCTGGGAACTTTCTTCCAGTTCTTTTGTAGAACTTCTGAGATCTGATATTTATCAAGGCCATTTGGCTCAAAATATCCATCTCTTCTAAGTCATCATCAGCAATCCCCTTGAGATCATCCATGATGAAGCATAGATTGTCATTATTACACCCAGAAAATTGACTATCAACACTCACAAATGCTGAATCAGAAATATTTGAAGAGAAATCAATATGCTCATCATACTGGCATTCAGATGAAGCATATTCTGACTCATGACTAACCAGAGCAGTATTGCCTGGTACAAAGTCCTCAGTGAGCTTACCAGATGAAGACAGTTTTCTCTTTTGTTCTATCTCTCTCTCAAATGTGAGCAATTTCCCATGAAGTTGGGTGAGAGATAGTTTGTCCAAATTTGCACTGGAGCGTAGGACAATGGTATATGTATCCCATCTCTCAGGCAGTGATCTGAGAAATCTGTTATTCATCTGAACATTAGTATACTCATGTTTGACCATTTTCAATTCAGAGATCAAACAAGAGAACCGCTCAAACTGTTGAGTCAGTGTCTCACCCTTCCTATGAGAGAATGTCTCATATTGTTGGGCAAGGATCTCTCTATTATTTGCCAAGACCTCATCTGTTCCTCCAAATTGTTCTTTCAAGGCATTCCAGAGGTCATGGGCAGATTCATAATGCATTAACCCAGAATAAATTTCATTTGGTAGTGCCATGGCTAGAATTCCATGAGCTTTTGCATCTATCTCAAATAATTTCTTATCCTCATCTGAGTATTGATCCTTCCTCTTCGGAACCATTTGATTGGTTTCCGGGTTATTCACCATAGGCTTGTGTGGACCATGTACCACTGATGTCCAACAACCTGAGCTGTTAACAGACAGGTGATGGAGCATACGACGTTGCCATATGTTATACTCATTCCTAACCAGCATTGGAGGCTTGGTTGAGGAACCAGTATTGTGAGGATCATTGGAAGGAGTAGTCATTTTGAAACCAAAAACAATTTTATTCAAGCAAAAATTTAAGACACACCACAACAAACTCAATGAAAACCAAGAATAAGTCTCAGGATGAATGATTAAAAGCACAGAAAATTCAATCTCTATAACAGTTTCTTGCAAAGGATACTAATTCACTCAAACTTGGATCTTGAAGAGCAGTTTCAATGATCAATTATTAGATCGATCAATGATTAACCTGCTCTGATACCATTTGACAGGATCAACGATCACAAGTTTGAAGTATTAGAGTGTAATGCAGCGGAATGAAAGAGAAGAATTAGTCAAATTATAGCAAGAGTTTGTTACTTGTAAACAAATGCGAGAGAATATTTTTCTGTGATTAGGAATGTTTCAATAATGCCCAATATTATTGCTAAATCATTCACAGTTACAATAAGGTTGGCACTCCTTATATAGAGTGCAATCACTGCTGTAATCACGGGATGGTGATTACTAGCAGATCTAGTACAAAAATAACTAATTCTTAATAAACTACTGAAATGTTCACAACTACTGAGAACATGTCAGAGTGCTAAGTATAAAACATGAAACAACTGAAAAGAAACTACTGATACTACAACGACTGAAGAACAAACTCTTCAGTCGTTTTACAAAACTACTGAAAAGAGAAAATATAAAACTACTGAAAGCAAACCGTCACAACTACTGAAGAAGTCCTCTTCAGCTGTTGTGACAACGTCTGATACTTTGTCTTCAGCACTTGTCTTCAGACTTTGTCTTCAGCACTTGTGTCTTCAGACTTTGTCTTCAGCACTTGTCTTCAGACTTTGTAATCAGTTGTTGTCTTCAGCTGTTGTGGACTTCAGTAGTTGTTGTGACGTCTGTGGGACTTAAAGGTTTTTCTGATCCGGCTCATTGGTTCTTTTGGTCCAACAAGCTTTCATTCTATATAATGCTTGCAAGTTAAACAACATTCATTACAAAACAATTTGTTTGCATTATAATGCAAAAACATAATCAAAAGAATGCCATCCAAAAGAGCCGAGTAGCCTCCGGTGCCATCCTCAGCAATCATTACCTGCCAACTGGAAAAACATATAAAGTCAGCGTTGCTGAGTGAGTTCTAGTTTTATAATAAAACATACTTTACTTTCATAAAAACTATTCCTTTTCTATGCGATCATTCATCATACGTATACACAGATATATCATTATTATCTTCATTACATTCGTAACTTTCGTTCCTTTTATACTTTCGTGTCTGTTGCGACAAAAGGGTCGCTCACCTCATTAGCAATCTCAACGATTGCATGCTTCCGAGTCTTTTGCAACAATAGTGGTGCTAAACCTCATGCCAATCTCAATGATAGCACGCTATCCTAGTCTCTTACAACAACAGGGTTGCTCACCTCATGGCAACCTCAACGATAGCACGTATCCGAGTCTCTTGCACACAGGGTTGCTTATCTCAGGGCAATCTCAACGATGCACGCTATCCGAGTCTCTTGCAACAACAGGGTGCTCACCTCATATATGTGCTGCAAGCCTTTCCTTCGTTCATCTCATTTAATGCAGCATCTTACTTCATGTTCCTCGTTGTTATCTTTCACTTTACGTTACATAATACTTCATCATTCATTAACATGACACGTAAAGCAACAAGAAAGATAAACATACATCATAATAAGGAACATATCATACAAAGACATATCATCATACAGGGCACATCATACATACATAACATGCTTAAACATGCAACATCATCATAATATCATGCCCAACATACTCTCAGCCATAACAGTCATCTTACAGGCTCTTATGGGACCTTTACGTGCAAAACTTACATCTGCACCTTCCCCGAACAGTCAGAATCAAACTACACTTTCCTTAGTGCAACAGCCCTATTCGGGCGTATGGACAGCCTTCAGTCGCCTGGCCTCATGCGATGAACATCATGCGATTGGACTCATGCGAGAAATCTATGCGATGAACACCCAGTCGTGCGTATGGACATCTGAGGATGGAACTAATGCCAATGAGCACCTATGGACTAACCTCATGCGAATGACTCATGCGACTAAGCACCTATGCGACTGGACCCTCAGTCGTATGGACTCCCCTGCGACTGGACTCCCAATCATGGAATGAAACCTTAGTCGTGCGAATGAACCTCATCGTGCGAATGAATCCCAATCGTGCGAATGAACCTCATCGCCTCTCAATCGCCGTAGGCCTCAATTCGGTCGCTAGCCCTAGTGATGCAGAATGGAGTTCATCCCAAAACCCAATCTGCCATTTTCGGCCTCAAGCTCACCAAACCCATTCTAGCCAAATCAACAATCTTAGACCTTAGGAATGCTCCACAACACCATACAGCACACACAAGCCGGAACAAACTCTAACAACATAACACGCAAAAAAACCCAAATGGGTCATAAACACACACATACAAAAACGGTTTTTCATGCTTTCCAGCCCTAAAATCGGTTAAAAACTAGTAAAGTGGGGTCCTAGAAATCACACAAACGAGCACAAGACAAGGGCTTCGATTTGACTCGCTCCTCAACGATTTTGGCCCCTGAACCAACCCGAACTGACACTTTTCTCTTTTCTTTCTTTCTCTCTTCTTTCTCTCTTCGTGGCTGATTTGTGAGGGGGGGAAAGGGAAGGGTGCCCTCTCCCTTATATATTCCCACCACCCGACTTTCTTCGTTGGCGAGTTTGGTCCCTCGATTTGAACTTTATTCTTTTCTTCCTTCGTCGGCTTCAAAATAATAAATAAATGGGTGTTACAAGTCCACCCCTCAAATAGGTTTCGTCCCTGAAACTGTTATTCTTCGCAACAAACGGGATAATGAGTCTCAATTCCCTCAGTCTCCCACGTTGACTCGGATCCCCTCCTGTGCTTCCACTGTACACGCACAAAAGGAACCACTTTATTTCTCAGTCTTTTCTCTTTTCTATCGATGATTCCCACTGGTTGCTTCACGTAATTGAGCCTTTCGTCTATTTTGATATCTTCCAATGGAACATCATATCTTCATCTGTCAAGCACTTCCTTAGATGAGATACATGGAATGTGGGTGAATTCCACTTAACTCATCCGGTAACTCCAGTCTATAGGCCACCTCCTACTCGAGCGATGATTCGGAAAGGGCCTATATATCTTGGGCTCAACTTACCCCGCTTTCGAAAGCGGATGATACCCTTCCAAGGTGAGACTTCAACATAACCGGGTCACCACCCGGAACTCAATCGGCCTGTGTCGTTTATCAGCATACGACTTCTGTCTGTCTTTGGATGCCTTCATGAAGGCTTTAATCTTTTCTCAAGCTTCTCAGTCGTAGCCTCAATTACCTCGACGCTTCCCAATTCCTCTGACCAATATCACCCCAACATACGAGTGTTGTGCATCTCCTACCGTATAGCATCTTCATATGATGGCATACAATGTTGGCATGATAGCTGTTGTTGTATGAGAATTCGGCTAACGGTAGGTGGTTCATCCCAACTTCCCCCAAAATCAATCACACATGCCCGAAGCATGTCTTCCAGTGTCTGAATGGTCCTTTCTGACTGACCATCAGTCTGGGGATGATAAAGCCGTGCTAATATGTAACCTCGTCCCCATAGCGTCGTGGAATTTCTTCCAAAATTTAGATGTAAACCGGGTGTCGCGATCAGATACAATAGACACCGGCACACCATGATGAGTTACATTTCCATGATGAACAGATCAACCACCCCTCTTAGATGAATATGTCTCGCGGATGGTAGGAAGTGAGCACTCTTCATCAAACGGTCAAAATCACCCATATGGCATCATACCCTTTCGGGGTACGCGGCAACCTTGTATGAAATCCATGGTGATGTGCTCCCACTTCCATTCCTGTATATCAAAGGTTGGATCTTCCCATACGACTTTTGATGCTCAGCCTTCACCTGTAAGCAAGTAAGGCACTTACTCACATACTCCACCACATCACGCTTCATACCCGGCCACCAATAATCCTTCTTCATGTCTTGGACATTTCGTGGCACCTGGGTGAATGGAGTATCGAGTCTTGCGAGCTTCATCCATGATCTTCACGCGTAAATCCCAAATGAGGAATCCACACACGTCCAAATCGGGTTCTAACACCGAGTGTGATTCACCCATTCCCCAACCAGACCTCTCATTCTTCAGAGTTAAGATGATCTTCTTTCAGTGCCTCATCTTGAAACTCTTTGACTTGCTTCATTACATCAGAGGTCATGATCAGTGATTTGTTTCACCTGAATCGCTCAGGCCTCTCTTTCGGCTAAGGGCATCAGCCACCACATTGGCCTTGCCCGGATGGTAGTGGATCTCATAATCATAATCTTTATAAGTTCCAACCACCGTCTGTGCCTCATGTTCAGATCCTTCTGCTCGAAGAAGTATTTCAAGCTTGTGGTCCGTGAATATGTGCACTTCGTCCCGTAGAGGTAGTGCCTCCAAATCTTAAAACGCAAAGACCACGGCTGCCAGCTCCAAGTCTGAGTAGGACAATTGACCTCATGAACCTTCAACTGTCGGGATGCATAGGCGATAACCTTTCCTCTCGCATTAACACACAGCCCACCCCGAGTAGGAAGCATCAGAATAAACCACAAGATCTCCGCTTCCATCGGGTATGACAGAACAGGAGCCTTGAGTCATCTCGCCTTAAATCAAGTCATGAGTAGGACAATTGACCTCATGAACCTTCAACTGTCGGGATGCATAGGCTATAACCTTTCCTCTCTGCATTAACACACAGCCCACCCCGAGTAGGAAGCATCAGAATAAACCACCAGATCTCCGCTTCCATCGGGTAATGACAGAACAGGAGCTTGAGTCAATCTCGCCTTAAATTCTTAAAATGCCTTCTCTTGAGCCTAACCCCATACAAACTTTACATCTTCCGGGTCAACTTAGTCAGTGGAGAAGCAATCTTAGAGAAGTCTTGGATAAATCTTCTGTAGTAGCCCGCCAAACCCAAGAAGTTACGAATCTCGGATGGCGTCTTTGGTGACTTCCATTGCATAACCGCCTCCACTTTTGCCGGGTACACCATAATCCCGTTGGGATTTACCACATGACGCAAGAACTGAACTTCGCGCAACCAGAACGCGCACTTGGAGAATTTAGCATACAACTTCTCCCTCCTCAGCGTCTCCAGAACCTCCCGAATGTGATCGGCATGCTCAATCTCGCTCCTCGAATAAGTCAGGATATCATCAATAAACACAATCACTGATTTATCCAGCATCGGCCGACACACACGGTTCATCAAATCCATAAAAGCAGCTGGCGCATTGGTCAAACCAAAGGACATGACAAGAAACTTGTAGTGACCATAGCGCATACGGAAAGCTGTTTTAGGGATATCTTATTCCTTCACCTTCAACTGATGATAACCAGATCAAAGATCTATCCTTGAAAACCAACTGGCACCCTGAAGCTGATCGAACAAATCATCTATCCTCGGTAAGGGGTATCGGTTCTTTACCGTCAACTTGTTCAGCTCACGGTAGTCAAAACACATTCTGATGCTACCGTCTTTCTTCTTCACAAACAATATCAGAGCACCCCAAGGAGAGATACTCGGTCTAATGAACCCCTCATCAAGTAGCTCTTGCAACTACTACATCAACTCTTTCATCTCTGTCGGAGCCAACAGATACGATGCCTTGGCAACAGGTTGGACACCCGGTATCAGATCAATCTGAAACTCGATCTCTCTGTCAGGTGGCACTCCTGATAAGTCTTCTGGGAACACGTCTGGAAAGTCACACACAACCGGTACATAGGCTAGTTGTGGTGTTGGCGTATCCACATCCTTTACATAGGCCAAGTAAGCGCTACATCCACGCCTCATACACTTTCCCGCCACCGCCATCGAAATTACATTCGGAATCATCGTGACCCGATCACCATAAACCCTCGTAGTCTACCAATCATCCCAAGAAAATCGAAACCACCTAAGGTCATCACAAACGGTCTAACAGGAAACTTATGACCCTCTAGCTCCACATCACAGTTCTCTATCATCTCAGAAATCCTGGTAGACTTACCTATGGCAGTTTCTACATCAAAGGGCGCATAAACACGTCTATTACTAACAGGCAGCTTAGCACATAAGGCAGCAGAAATAAAACTTTTACTGGCACCCGAATCAAATAACACAGAAGCTAAAGTTTGGTTCACCAGAAACGTACCGGACACGACATCAGGGTCTGTCCTAGCTTCCTCCTATGTCATGGTGAATGCCCTGGCGCTCGCCTTCGATCCTTCACCTCCTGTTTTCTTCGCCCCGGAGCTCTCGCCCTCGGCCTCTTACAATCTTTGCTCATATGACCCTCTTCACCACAGTTATAGCATCGGACTATACGACAGTCCTTTGCCATGTGCCCCGCCTTCCCACATTTGAAGCACAAGTTCGACCCAAACCTGCACTCCCCGCTATGCTCCCTTCCACCCTTGCCACACCTTCTCGATCCCGCACTCGACGTGACCACACGGCGGTCATCCACCCATGCCTTCTTATTACCCGTCGAGGCATCACCCCGACCAAACCTCTTCCTCTGCCAGTTTTGATCACCACCGCTCTTCTTGCCACCTTCAGTCACCACCACCGTTCTCTCATCATACAGTCTCCCCGCCAAATCCACCGCCGACCTAAACGTGCTCGGCCGGGCAGCGATCATGTGCCTGCGAATATCCGCTGGCAAACCCTGAATATACCTCTTGATCTTTCGGGACAGAGGTGTCACCTGATCCGGCACCAGATGTGCAATCTCGTTGAATTTCATGGAGTACTATTGGTGTGTCATGGTTCCCGCCTCCAGTTGCAAGAACTCCCTTTCGACCTTGTCCATTTCCCGATGAGGACAAAACTCCTCAATCACCAACTTTTTCAGCTTAGACCATCTCATCCTCCCAATGGCCCTGCTACCCTCGACTTGGACAATGTTGTCCCACCAACACGAACCGAATCCACAAAAGAGTGGGTAACGAACTTCACCTTCTGGTCTTCATGGCATTCACTGATATCAAGAACAACCTCCATTTCCCTCACCCACCGGTGAGCAGCAGCAGCAGTGCCGTTTCCATCAAAAGTTGGGGGCTTGCATCTCATAAACGCCCCGTAGTTATAGCCTCGTACCACCTCTTGCACGGGCTCATCTTCTTCATCTTCCTCATTATCAGAGAAAATCGTTTTAGGCTCCGGTTGCTCCTGCTCCCCCGAGGCCCTATTTTTCTCCTTTCTTTCTCCCTCTTTCACAGCCTTGATGACTTCGGTCACCACAGACAGTAAGATTGTCTGCATGACCTGATGTACTTCCTCAACAACAGCCTCCTTTACCGAGGCCCTCAAGTTTGCACTCTCATCCCCAGCCTCCGGATGAGGGGTCTCAGGTTCTTCAGGAACCACTTTCTCCACTCTAGGCCTTCCTCTTTTAGGTCGCAGATTAGCATCAGGCCCACCACGACCTCCACCCCTAGAAGCTTTAGAGGATCTACCACCAGCCATTCTCTATATCACTCTGAAAGATTCAAACACCAACACGGTCATTCAAGGAAACAGCTCAGTTTATGTCAAGTATAGTAAGTCCCTAATTACAGTGGCCAGTTGTGATTAGCCACTTACTTTACTCTTCATACCCCAAGCATTACCTGTCCTGACTACATCAGTATTTAAATCTACATACAACACATAACCACATACCATGCGCACATAAAACCGGTTAACTTTACGAAAATACCTGATGGCACGCAGCTACTCAGATTGGCATCCCATTCCCTTTTCGTCCCATTCTCAGTTTAAGTTAAGGTTTATTTGAAAATTTTACCCATTTCACTTAAACTTTGGCTTTAATACCAACTTGTATGGCCCCGTTCCCGGGACGCCTACAGTTGGTCATTCATCGCACATAAAACATATATTTACATTCATATTTCATAAGCATCGCAGCGGAACATTAAAATAAGTTTTCATTTCTATATAAATGCTTTTGCAAGTTAATACAACATTCATTACAAAACAGTTTGTTTGCATTACAATGCAAAAACATTAATCAAAAGAATGCCATTCCAAAAGAGCCGAGTAGCCTCGCGGTGCCATCCTCAGCAATCATTACCTGCCAACTGGAAAACATATAAAAAGTCAGTGTTGCTGAGTGAGTTTTAATGTTATAATAAAACATACTTTACTTTCATTAAAAACTATTCCTTTTCTTATGCGATCATTCATCATACGTATACACAGATAATATCATTATTATCATTCATTACATTCGTTAACTTTCGTTCCTTTTATACTTTCGTTCTTCCGAGTCTGTTGCGACAACAGGGTGGCTCACCTCATTAGCAATCTCAACGATTGCACGCTATCTGAGTCTGTTGCAACAATAGGGTTGCGCACCTCATTGCCAATCTCAATGATAGCATGCTATCCGAGTCTCTTGCAACAACAGGGTTGCTCACCTCATGGCAACCTCAACGATAGCACGATATCCGAGTCTCTTGCAACAACAGGGTTGCTCACCTCATGGGCAATCTCAACGATTGCACGCTATCCGAGTCTCTTGCAACAACAGGGTTGCTCACCTCATATATGTGCTTGCAAGCCTTTCCTTCGTTCATTCATCATTCATTAATGCATGCATTCTTACTTCATGTTCCTCTTTCGTTATCTTTCACTTTACGTTACATAATACTTCATTCATTCATTAACATGACACGTAAAGCCACAAGAAAGATAAACATACATCATAATAAGGAACATATCATACACAGACACCATCATCATATAGGGCAACATCATACATACATAACATGCAAAAACATGCAACATCATCATCATCATCATGCCTAACATACTCTCTAAGGCCATAACAGTCATCTTACATGCTCTTACGGGAACCTTTATGTCAAAACTTACATCTGCACCTTCCCCTGAAAGTCAGAAGTCGAAATATACTTTCCTTCGAGTGCAACAGCCCTATTCGGGCGTATGGACACCCTTTAGTCGCATGGCCTCCATGCGACTGAACATCATGCGATTGGACTCATGCGAATGAACATCTATACGAATGAACACCCAGTCATGCGTATGGACCTCATGTGGATGGAACTAATGCAAATGAGCACCTATGCGACTGACCTCATGCGAATGGACTCATGCGACTAAGCACCTATGTGACTGGACCGTCAGTCGTATGACTCCCCATGCGACTGGACTCCCAGTCGTGCGAATGAAACCTTAGTCGTGCGAATGAACCCTCAATCGTGCGAATGAATCCCAATCGTGCGAATGAACCTCAATCGCCTCTCAATCGGCCGTATGGCCTCCATTCGGTAGCCTAGCCCTAGCTGATGCAGAATGGAGTTCATCCCGAACCCAATCTGCCATTTTCGGCCTCCAAACTCATCCAAACCCATTCTAAGCCTAAATCAACCATCTTAGACCTTAGGAATGCATACCACAACACCATATAAGCACACACAAGCCCGGAACAAACTCTAAACACATCACACGCAACACACCCAAATGGGTCATAAACACACACATACAAAAACGGGTTTTTCATGCTTTCCAGCCCCAAAATCGGTTGAAAACAAGTAAAAGTGGGGTTCTAGAACTCAGACAAACAAGCACAACGACAAGGGCTTCGATTTGACTTGCTCCTCAACGATTTTGGCCACCCGAACCAACCCGAACTGACACTTTTCCTCTTTTCTTCTTCTTTCTCTCTTCTTTCTCTCTTCTTGGCTGATTTGTGAGTTTGGGGGAGAGGGTAAGGGCTGCCCTCTCCCTTATATACTCCCACTCACCTGACTTTCTTTCGTTGGCGAGTTTGGTCCCTCAACTTTGGACTTTATTTCTTTTTCTTCCTTCGTCGGCTTTAAAATAATAAATAACCGGGTGTTACATGAGGAGTGAAAGGATTGCTTTCCTAAACTGCAGGGGATTCTCTCTTGAGGAACTAACTCCTCACAACAATGACACGATCTTGTGGCTTTTTAAGAAAGAGCAAGATCAAATGGAGAAAGAGAGAAAGAAGGCTGCAAAGGAGAAGCTGAGAGAGAGAAAGAAGAAGGAGGAAGAAGCTGGACTTGCTGTTGTCAAGAAGCTAGGAGACAAGGCCTGGATGAAAGACTATCTCCGGGCTCATGGCTTCTCTGGCAGGTAGGTGGGTCCAATGTTTGAGATGACCCTGCAGCGACATGTCAGTGACATCAAGGCTGACATTCGTGTAGGAAGAAGGAATGAGACGTAGAAGGAAAGAGATGTACCGGAGAGTACAGGGGATGACTTCCAGACCTACACCTCAACCCCAACCTCAACCTGAACCAATCCATTTCTCTTTCCCCATCAAAACTAAGCCAACCTCTGAGCCTTACACCCCTGAACCTACACCATCAAAACTTTAGTTGGTGACAAAAGGTAAGTCATGGACATGTCATGACTACCATATCTTAGATAATATTTTATCTAAGATACCTTGTCTTTAGCATTGTAGTATTTGCTTTAGTCATAGGTTTCCAGTTGGTATCAAAGTATATCCGACTGTAGATCTAGTATATATAGTTTCTCATTGTAACTTTTGTAACATGCTTGTAAGAGTCTTGTAACACTTTGAGTTGAGAAGTAATATATACAAGTACCTTGAAAATTATCTTATTGTGTTCTTAGTTACTTAGTATATTATTATCAACTCTTAAAAGGGATTCTGCAGCATCATCTAAACCAAGTGTGATTTAAGTGAGTTTGAGAGAAAAGAAAGTGTTAAGTGCCAAAAATCAATCTTGCAGAGACCCTTGAGATTCTGAAGAATTTCATCTTAAAGACTGAGAATCAATGTGATCACAAGGTCAAAACCATAAGATGTGATCAAGAAACTGAATTCAAGAACCAAATCATTGATACATTTTGTGATGAAAAAGGTATTACAAGACCATATATTGCTCCAAGGACTCCTCAGCAAAATGGTGTTGCTGAGAGGAGAACAAGACACTTATTGAAGCTGCAAGAACTATGTTGTTAAACTGCCCATCACCTTCTGGGCAGAGGCAGTGAACACTATCTGCTATGTGCAAAACAGAGTTTTAGTAGTCAAGACACATGGTAAGACTCCTTATGAACTTTGGCACAAGAGGAAACCTTTCATTGGTTTTCTCAGGTCATTTGGATGTCCTTGCACTATCTTGAATACCAAGGATCAAATTGCCAAGTTTGATGAGAAATCAGATGATAGACATTTTATTAGATACTCCTCTCAAGCTAAGGCTTATAGAGTATACAATCTTAGTACTAGAGTAGTTGAGGAGTCAGCCAATGTGACTTTCAATGAGCACACTCCCAGTATGAAAGGTACTGGTCCTGATTGTCTATTTGATCTTGATTTAGTTACTGACTGTTTTAACAAATCTTGTGAGCATGTTTCAGGATCTACAGGTATACTACCTACAGGTGATCCTGATCCAAGATTTGAGCTGAGAAGACCTTCAAGCTATACTACTTCAGCTCCACTTGTAACTAACCCTGCAAATAGAGTCCCTATCAGCACAATGACAAACTCAGCTGCTACTTCTGGGGTGCCTTCAAATTCCAGCATAGAGGTACAAAACTCAGATGAAGGAACTTCAAATGTAGGAGGAAATGGTGGTGGTGAAAGTGATCAAGAGTTTCTTGATGCTGATAACCACTCTATTAAAGACAACATCAATGATGTCACACACTCATTGGATCAAGTTGTACTTGATAGTATGCTAATGTGGTGGGAGAAACTTCAATGCCAGATCTAAATTTCTCTAATTTAGATCTCTCCAAGTAACTTGTTGTGATCCCTCAACTAAGGATCCACAAGTCTCACCCTACCACAAACATCATTGGGTAAGAACAAGAGGACAAACCTATGATGCAAATATTTGTCTCCACTCTTGCTTTCTATCACAAACAGAGCCAAAGAAAGTTGATAAGGCTTTAAAGGATGGAAGTTGGGTTGAAGCCATGCAAGAGGAGCTGCTTCAATTCAAAAGGCAAAAGGTTTGGAAACTATGTCCTCTTCCTCAAGGGAAGACTACCATAGGAACCAAATGGGTGTTTAGGAATAAGTAGGATGATAGAGGACTTGTCATCAAAAACAAGGCTAGACTAGTTGTTCAAGGATACACACAAGAAGAAGGAGTTGACTACACAGATGTCTTTGCTCCTGTTGCAAGACTTGAAGCTGTTAGAATATTCTTAGCTTTTGATGCATCCAAGGATTTCAAGTCTACCAACTTGATGTCAAGTATGCTTTTCTATATGGTGTGATTGATGATGAGGTGTATGTCAAACAACCTTCTGGGTTTACAAATCCTGAACATCCTAATTATGTCTGCAAGATTGATAAAGCTCTTTATGGGCTACACCAAGCTCCTAGGAAGTGGTATGAGACTCTATCTCAGTATCTCTGTCGACATGGATACAAAAAAGGTACTATAGATGGAACTCTCTTCATCAAAAGAACAGGGAATGATTTAATGCTAGTACAAGTATATATAGATGATATTATTTTTGGGTCAACCAATCCAAAGCTCTGCAAAGACTTTGAGAGGATGATGAAGAATAGATTTGAAATGAGTGTAATGGGAGAACTCAATTTCTTTCTAGGAATTCAAGTGAAGCAGGTTGACAGTGGCATCTTCATAAGTCAGTAAAAGTATGTGCAAGACATACTTACAAGATTCAACATGACTGACTATAAGGTTGCTAAGACACCCATAGCAAGAAACCACTCCCTTGGACCTGATCTTGAGGGGGGAGTGTGTGGATGAACACCTTTACAGGGTTTTGATTGGGTCTCTTATATACCTCACAGCTAGCAGGCCTGATATCATGTTTTCCACATGTATTTGTGCAATATATCAAGCCAACCCCAAGATGTCATACCTGGTTACTGTCAAAAGGATTTTAAGATATCTTAAAGGTACCTCAACACTTGGCCTTTGGTATTCAAAGAATTCTGACTTCAATCTGTATGCATATACAGATAGTGACTATGGTGGCTGCAATATGGCTGCAAAGTCTACATCAAAGGGATGTCAGTTCCTTATTAGAAGGATAGTCTCATGGTAATGCATGAAACAATCCTGTGTATCTGTATCAACTGCTGAAGCTGAATACATTGCTGCTGCAAGCTATTGTGCTCAAGTGCTTTGGATTCATAATCAGATGCTGGACTATGTATTCAACTTTAAAGAGACTCCCATTCACATAGACAACAACAATGCTATCTCTATTACAAAGAATCCTGTGTAGCACTCAAGGACAAAACACATCAATATCAGGTTTCATTTTATTAGAGATAACTTTGAAAAAGGATTAATCAAACTAGTCAAAGTTAACACAAATGAACAATATGCTAATCTGTTCACCAAAGCCTTTGATGAGCAAAGATTTAAGTATCTTATATCAGTTATTGGGATGATTAACTTTGAGTAGCTTTTCTTAAACTAACTCATATTATTTCTAAAACCTGTGTGTCCTAAGTTATCAATTTTATCATCTTCATAAGCCCTTGTGTCCTCTGGAAGAAAAAATCTTTTAAATGATATTCCTTAGATTTTTGAAATTTTTTATCTTTTTATACTTCGGAAGATATGCATTTACCTTCGGAAGAAATTTATGTCTTCAAAACAAACAACTACTTAAATGAATTTACCTTCGGAAGAAATTATCAAAATATCTTCCGAAGCTTAAAACTGATCTTAAATACTTGTAGGTTTTAAAAAACAAATTTCTTACGAAAGCAATTAAGTCTCGGAAGCTTTATTCTTCTTAGAATAAAACTTCTTAAATCTAATTCTCTTCCGAAGCAAAATTCTCTAAACTCTTTGGAATATCTTCCGAAGTCATTTTGGCTTCGGAAGCTTTTTATCAAAACTTCTGAAGTAAAATTACCTTCAGAATATTTTAGACTTCCAAGAAAACTACTTTTTGGGCAAAACAAAACTACTTTTTCAGAGGTGGGACCGACATACGGATTTCAAAGTTTATCCACTTTCATTAACTTCGTCTGAGATCCATTTCATATATATACCCAACGGTTCCCCCCTCTTTCAGTCTCTTCTTCATCTGCACTATTCCAAAACCTAAATTCTCCCACAAACCGCCTTTGTTCTTCACTTTCTTCACCTTTAAGCTTTCTAAAATGGCCAACCTAAACCGCAGAAACGACCCTAATTTCTCCATGCAACTTCAAAGGCAGCACAATCAGGTTGCTCTGTTGAACTTTGAGAAAGATTCTAATTTCTCAGAGGTTTGCCAATTTCTGACTCTATCCAACTACTTCACCTCCCTAACCATTGATCCTCCACTCTATGAGGATCATCTGCTTGAATTCTAGAAGACCTGTCAAGAGGTCATAATGGATGGGGAGAAGGAACTATCTGCTACAGTGTAGGGGAGGACAACCTTCATCACTCCGGCCATTATCAACACTCATCTACAGCTTGTCCAACAAGCATAGGGGCTAGGACCAGATTCCTGAGGATCTCTCCTTCATTGTGCATGGAATGGTTCAAGGGTTCAAGTTCAGATACTCTCAATTTGTCTATACAAATTTACTTGCAAACTTGGACTCCTTAGAGTATTACATGTTTCCTAGATATGTTCAATACATTCTCAACTGTGAACTTGGCTCACAGTTGAGGGAAACATGTAATATTCTTAAATTGGGACAGATGAAGCCCGACATCTTTAAATAATAAAGAAGCCAACTGTTGGCTTCTCTAGGGTAGAAACAACCCTTGTCCCCTAAAATGTTAGAGCTCATTGCTCAAGGTGACAACCTAGCAACACAAGCTAGTGTTGAACCCACACCTTCTACTTCTCAACCACCTTCACAGCCTAAAATACTCCTCACCTACCAAAAAAAATCCAAACAAACCCCTACATTAGCTATTCAGTTTGTGCAGGCCCCCATATCATCACCAATACAGGAGGAAGTGGACACTAGAGCTCCCACATCTCCTGAGGAGCAAACCACTCCCATCTCATCAACAAAGAGTGTTGAGGTTCCTCATGCTCAGTCTGATGAGCTCATTAGCCCACCAACCTTAAGCCTTCACTCTGAATCTCAACACTCAAGTGAACAACCTTTAGGGGAAAGTGTTGGATCTAGAAAGGCTAGTGCAACCAAAATCAAATCACTTAGCCATATGGTTGACCATACTTTATTCCACTGTTTACCTTTATCAGTTAGTACAGTTGCCAACTTTAGTTGGTGACAAAACGTAAGTCATGGACATGTCATGACTACCATATCTCAGATAATACTTATCTAAGATACCTTAACTTTAGCATTGTAGTATATGCTTTAGTCTTAGGTTTCCAGCTGGTATCAAAGTATATCCGGTTGTAGGATCTACTATATATAGTTTCTCATTGTAACTCTTGTTTTATGCTTGTAAGAGTCTTGTAATACTTTGAGTTGAGAAGTAATATATACAAGTGCCTTGAAAATTTATTTCTTTGTGTTCTTTGCTACTTATTATATTATTATCAACTCTTAGAAGAGACTCTACTTCATCTGATCTGAGTGTAGTATAAGTGAGTTTGAGAGAAATTCAAGTCTTAAGTGACAAAACCCGATCCTAGAATTGGTATCAAAGCTTTTTAGGCTCTTGATTATGAGATCTTACCATCCTAATCAACCTATTTTTTACTCCTCCTTACACCACACTCAAAATGGCCCTCAACAAGTATGAAGTAGAGATGGGGACGATGACTAAAGCACCTATCATCACCCCTGAAAACTTCCGGTCATGGAGCAGACACATGAAAGGCTTTATCAGGTATCAAGACAGCAAGATGTAGCAATCTATTGTCAATGGCCCGTATAAGCCAAAGGTGGCAGGTGGAAATGGTGCCATGATAGAGAAAGCCGTTGAAGACTACTCTGATGAGGATCGAAAGAAGCTGGATATTGACAGCAATGCTATGACTGTTCTCATGAATGCAATTCCCAACTCCATCATGGTGGGGTTTGAGCATTGCAAGTCAGCCAAAGAACTGTTTGATGCACTTGCTCACATGTACTCTAGCTCCAATGACTCCAAGAAGGACTCACTGAAACAGCAGTTCGAGAACTTCACCTACATTGCTGGAGAGACCCTTAGCCAGCAATACTTCAGGTACATGGACCTCATTTCTTCCCTTCAGTCTGTGGGAATTGCCCTTGAACTTAGAGACCTCACTAGAAAGTTCATGAGTGCACTCCCCAATGAGTGGACGTTCTACCGTGTCTCTATCAAGAGAACAGAAAATTTGAACACCCTCACCATGACCGAACTCTATGGCATCCTTGATGGATACCGTTTGGAAATGGAGAACAAGAGAGGCCATCAGACAAGCAGACCCTTGAGTCTTCCTGCCAGCAATGCTTTAATGGTTGCTGAAGGCTCATGACCCTCCAGTACCTGACTTACACCCAGCAGCCATCCTGTTCTTTTGGGCCACACATCACATTTCCAGAGACTCCAAGGTCTCAACAAGCTCAGAAAAGTTCCTTTTCAGGATAGCTGTGCTTTTGTCTTAGGAAGTGGGCACTCTAGTGACTATCAGTATTGTTTTGATGATCTAGAGTGCTTCAGCCCAGATGACGTGGAATATGTGGACATAGTCCAACAAATGGCTTTCTTAACCTACAGAGCAAAGAAGTTTTTCAAGAGAACTGGAAGGCAATTTCCCCAGAACCCAATCAACTGCAAATTTGGGTTTGACAAAACCAAGGCCAAATGTTACAACTGTAACCAACTTGGTCATTTTACAAGGGAATGCAAGGCTCCCAAGTCTAATCCGGGAACCCCACAGGCCTCCACACATCCCTCTACACCAAAGCCCACTGGAAAGTCAATAGAAACAACTGCAATGGCTCAAGAAGTTGACTGGAGCTTCATGGTACAGGATGTGACTCCTGCTCAAGCACTCATCGCCGGAACAGATGATAATAAGGTATATGAACATCTTTGTACTCCTGCCTGTATTGCTAAGGTTAAATTGTATCAAGACTACAATATAGAGATTACATCCGATATTGAGTCTTTATGTGTTTTAAAATCTGATTTTAAAAGGGCTGAATCTGACTATCAAAGAAAAATTAAGGAGTTGGAGAAAACTGTGTCCTTATTAAAACATGAACACACAAACTATAAGACTCAAATAAAGGATTTAATATCCAAATTGTTTGAGGCTCAAGCCCAGCTTGTCACAGCTGAGGCTAAAGCCAGGAAGTATGCTATTTCTGAGCAAAACTTCCAAGCCATTCTTGCATCATCCTCTCACTCAAAACTTTGTTACCAAAACAAAGGTGGGTTGGGAACCAATTAAATTGCTCCACCACACTCTTATGAGTCTATAAGACAACCAAGGTGTGGTACTGAAGAGCAAGAGGTCCCATCTGCTAACCCACCTTCTCATGAGTCAAAGAGTGATGCAACCATGAAGACCATCACAGGGAAGAACCAGGTAATTTTACCCACTCCTATCGGTGATGATCAACCCCTGACCACCAAAGCCAGAAGAAGCAGAGCTAAGGCAGCCAGAAAAACTACCAAGAAAGTGGTTGAGTCTAAGGTGAAGATAGACCCAAAGCAAAAGGGTGTATTGTCAGGACCGTGTACGTACGGAATACTAACTGATAATGCGTGAAACCAGATCGAATAGTGCAGAATCCTATTTGATTGGCGATCCAATCAGTGAGAACGCAATCCCTATCAATCTAACGATTAAAGAAACGTTAAGAACGAGTAGAAAACGATCAGATGCGAACTATGAACTTGGAATAGGCTTTCTGGACGCTCTGGACAGCTAGGTTATGAGTATGTGTCAAAAGTTACGTTTTCCACGAATTAAGTGGTATTTATAGGTTTGAAGTCTTCATTCGTGCGACAGAACCATTAGCATGGTTCAGTCGTGTGACTGACCCATGCGACTGGTTCATACGCAAGACTGAAAGTTCAGTCGTGCGACTGAGTCAATCTCATGTCTCACTCGTACGACTGATCCAGTTGTCTGGTTCAGTCGTGCGACTGGTTCATTAGCATGATGTATTCATGCGTATGGTCCATAAGTATGGTCCATTGGCATGAATCATCATATAACAACTTCAAACCTATATAATAAGTTTTTATATATATGAATCAGATACAATTAAACATCAAAGCACAAATCATATATTATTACAACGTTTCATTACACATATGTAAGCCATGACAAACTTTTACATTAAGCACATAAAGTAGGGACATATGTATTAACAAACTCCCCCTTGGACCTAGATTACTCTAACATCTGACATTCTTCATATGCTCTTAAAACCTCTTCTACTTCTCTTCTGTTGTGACTCCTACTTGTATTCCAAACGCAAAGTAGAGCCGTATCACATTCTGGAATTGGAGAGCTTGTACAATATCTTGCGTGTCATAGAACAGTGGCCACTTGTATAAAGTGTAGACATCTTCAGCTGACAAGTTGGTAAGCCACATTGGGTCAAACACCCTGATAGTTTCCATTTTGCCCTCTTTGTTTAGAACTATGGCCGCTTCACCCGTCCTCCAGTCATAATACCACCATTTGATATGTGAAGTGTAGTCCTGAGGCATTCCCCGTAAGGGAACCTTCGACATCGTGCGCGGGGGACTCCACTTCAACACTACTTTGGGCTTTCCAGATATGGGATCCACTTCAGACTTGCAAATAAACCTCTTTGGTTGTTGAGGTCTGAAGTTTACCCACCTGGTGTGGTATTCCTTCTTTAATGCAGCTTCAAACCAACCTGACATCTTTCTGGGATCAGCATTCAGCAGATTTAAGCATGCCAGTCGGTTGAGCTCAAAGCCTGGTAGAGTCTTCAGATCATGAGGATACCTGAAGTACTCTATTCCCTTCTCCCTTTTTACAGCATAATCGTTTAAGTCTTCAAAATAAGCCCACGTTATGATCTTGCCAGACGCCTTCTGATGTTTCTTAACTTTGTAGAGTTTGGTGTAGGCATTTTGCTTTGGAGCTGTGCGCTGGGCTCTTATTTCAGCAAAACAAGCTGCCCATTCAGCCTTCTTTATATCAACATCTGCATCCAAGGCTTGGGCTTGGCTTTCATCATTATCTTTTTCTTTCTCCATCCCATCCAGTTTTTCAAATGTAGCACTGCCAAGAGTGTCACCCAAGTTGGGGATTACATTTCCCTTTTGGTCAGTGTACTCTGGATAGTGGTCAGACGTGACATCCTCTATCTCTATTTCATCAACATCGTTCAGCTCATCATCACTCATAACATCGACCTTTGGAGTGTCTTTGACGAGCTCATCGGGATTCAGTCTAAACATCTAAGCAAGTTGTTCATGGTCAGATCGTGAATAATTTCTCCTTCTTCAGGAGTGTAGCTCACTGACATTCTCACAATCCCTTGCAAATCAAGAATCATTGTGAATTGAGACTTGATTTGCTGAAGGGGAGAAATATCATATTCATCTTGTTGTGATGTTTTATCTGCTTGATTTAAACATTTAACACATCAATCATTAGTATTTAATCAAGACATTTAAACATAGATAAACATAAATAACCATAAATTACATTAATATAATATTCGAATCAAGTACAAAAGTTTATAAATATAAAACATCTAATCTTTACTTTTATCTTGATCGGTCAATGCTTCAACTGGAGGAGCTGAGGATGAGTCTCTTTGATCTTGAGTTCTCTTAGAGCGCCTCTCCTAAGCCTGGGTAGAAGCTGATGCAGCAGCATCACCTTCTTCGTCATCATCATCTCCTCTCTTCTTTCCACTTAGTCCATCTTCATCACCCTCATCTTCTTCACCAGAATCATCATCATCAACATCATCATCATCATCATCATCATCATCACCTTCCTTGATCTTTAAAGGCTCATCTTAGGATCCTTCAGCCTGAGCATGATCTTCTTGTTCTTTGCCTCCAAATCCTCAATCCTCTTAACCGAATGAGCATTCTGCTCCCTGAGCTGTGTAATATGGTCAGCCTGAGCAGCATTTAGCTCCATAAGCTGATTGAGTTGTGCAGCTTCGTGCTCATCAGTGGCCAGCACCTTTAGCACCATCCGGTTGAGGTTGGCTAGTTGTTCCTATACCCCGATGGATGGTAGAGTGGATCCATGGATCAGTGGGACTTGAGCAGATGTCCCGGCTCGTTGGGTGGTGGTAGTGGTGGTGGATGTGGTGAATATGGGGGGTGGAATAGGAGTGGATGGTGAAGGGGTGGTTGTAGTGGTGGTGGTAGGAGGTGTGGTAGTGGTGGTAGGAGGTATGGTAGCGGTGGTAGGAGGTGTGGTAGTGGTGGTGGTAGCTGTGGTAGAGGTGGTGGATGTGGTAGTAATCAGGGTAATCCTCCTCCTCTTGCTTTTCATTCTGTGGGGCTGAGCCATTTTCTTCTTCCTTGAGCCTTTGGAAGAGGATGCTCCCCCTGGGCTGATAGGATAGTCAGGGATGTATGATGGATCAGTATCAGTAGTAGCAGCATCCCTGGACTCACCCTGGCGTCCACAAACCACCACAATCCCTCTCTCAGTGGCAACAACCTTGCTGCCCACTGTCCTCACTAGAGGCTCCTCATCTGACTCTTCCTCCTCATCAGGCAGGAAGTCTTGGTGGAATCCAGCAGTCTCAGTTCCACCCTGGGTGGATGGTGGAGATGGTAGATCAGTGGCAGTGGCCCTAGATGGAGTGGGGCCTGTATCTCTACCATCAAAACTGTCATCATCATCGTCATCGTCAGCTGGTAGAACAATAGGCTCAGAATCTGAGTCACTGTCATCGTAACGCCACTTCCTGCGAGTGGGCGCCACATAGTCCTCTCGGGCCAGATGCCCAAACAATCGTCTCACCGGGGGCTTCACCTGCTTGCCCCGGTATACTTTCATCCGCCCAAGCGTCGTATCATCCATAACCTCAAGAGTGACCGCATCATCTCTCTCCTTCGGGAGCAAAGGAAGCTTCTGGTCAATAATTATTTGCAGGAAATGAGGGTACATGCAGAAGGCTTCCTTGCCCTTGGCCTCTATGTTCTCTACCATGTACGTGAAGATCATACGGGAGAAACTGAATGGATGGTTCAGTACCAGAGCTACGTAAGCATTCTGGATTTTATCAAACATCTCATCAAAGCCACCTTTCCGTGAGGCTATGCACTTAAGGAGCACATGGGCCAAGTACTTGAACTGGGGGCATAGGTTGCTCTTGTTGAGCACACCTGCATTTATGTCCCCAACGTACTTGATCCGAAGAAAACATCCCGCACAGTCAGGGGATGTAGCCTGTTCGGGCAGTCTCCGTCCTCTCCAAACTCCAAAACTCTCCTCAGATCATCCTCGCTGATCTCAATCTCTTCACCAAAAATAGAGCTCCGAATGCAATGAGGCTCAGTGGACTTGTCTACTACAGCGCTTTCCCAGAAAGCCTGCTGAATCAATCTATAAGGCGTGCACGGTGTCGAGATAGCCTTGAAGATCCTCGATCTCCGTAGAAAGGTAATAATACCCGAGAACTCAGAAGCGTTCCGGGACGTGACGTCAAGATGAGCAGAGATGTGCTTTGTGCTCATCGTCCACCTACTAGCCATGTTGCTGTAACACAAGAAACATAAACGTTAGAATTTTGGTAAGTGAATGACATTTGAATTGCAATGAACTTGAAACATTTTTTTATTCGTGCAAATGGACAATGCTACTCAGTCTTAGTCGTGCGATTGAGCTCATTCGTACGATTGAGCCTGCGACTGAGCTTAGTCGTATGATATACCATACGGTTGAACCGAACGTGCGACTGAACTCATACGCACAGTACATTCGTGCGATTGAGCCATTCGCTCAGCTCAGTCGTGCGATTGAGTCATTCGCCCAGCTGAGTCGTGCGATTGAGTCATTCGCCCAGCTCAGTCGTGCGATTGAAATTCATCAGTATGTCCATTCGCATGAGTCTCTGTTCGACACTGTTAGATCAATTCTTGGTCTATACTTATTGTTTAATGTTGTGGTTAGGCTCATTAGACTCGCAAACACTCAAAATAACACCTAATATTCTTTAAATTAACAGTTTAGTCCATTTTGGTGGTTTTTTTTGACATCTTTGTCTCGCTTCTTGTTTTGACCAATTTAGGTCATTAGGACTTGATTAAACCGAACATTTTGTGCGTTTACAGTCACTAAATACCTGTAGATGAAGAGAGTACATGTTAGTGTCACAAACAAGATGCTAAATCACTTAAACGAGATTCGGGCAGAGTAACTTTGCTTACGTGCGATTTGAGTGCGATTGAGGGGTGATGAGAATGTGCGACCGACTCCTCTCTATTTATACTAGGTTTACCTACATTCGTGCGACTGGACATATTCGTACGTTTGATTCGTGCGACTGGGTCTCAGTCGTGCGACTGGCTCAGTCGGTCACATCCATTCGTGCGATTGGTTCATTCTGGTGATCCAATCGCATGGATTGACTCATGCTTATGGTCCAATCGTACGTCTGGTCCATACGTATGGTTCAATCGTGCGATTGGCTCATACTCATGATCCAATCATGCGACTGGTCCATACTTATGGTCCAGTCGTGCCAATGGCTCAGATTTATGAGTTTGACCTCATACACTTTCAAACACTTTACTTGTTAACTATTTATAAGACGTTATGACTGATGATCATCTCAGACATGACCTTTTTAATTTGAAAAACTGTTGATCACCTCAGACGTGATCCTTTTAATTTGAAAACCTTTGATCACCTCAAGCGTGATCCCTTTTAATTTAAAACCCGATTGGTCACCTCAGGCGTGACCCCTTTTAGTGAGTGATTCACAGAATTCATCCAGTTGTATAGTCCGACTGTTACGTAACAAATTACTAGAAAGAAGAAATTTGAAAACACTTTGAAATTTAAAACAAAACAGGACATATTTTTGTATTTTTGATTCGAGATGGAATTAAACCTATTAGAGTACATCTAACCGATTTTACTTCTTGGACAGCATAGCTTCAAGTTAATTTGATCATTTCTAAAACGATTCATTATGGAATCATACAGGTATATCAGAATCATTTGGGATATTTTAATAAAACATTTTGATGCTAGATTCTTGTTTTGACCGAGAGTCAATAGCAATTTTAGGAAATCATACTAGAGTTATAAGATGCACACAATGATTTTGACTGTCAAGAATTGCAGCCACGATGATTGTCAGTATATTTGTCCTCTTAAATTCATACACAGATTTTTGACCCACACTGGTGATGAGTTAGGTTATATTATTTCAACAAGCATTTGTGGATCCCACACTTATATGGTAATCAACATTCCTCAGGAGATTTTTTGAGCGGTCTACGGGTATTTGACAAGAACAGACTATTCTAAGAGCTTTCAAAGAGATGCCAAGCCTCAGGTCAGTGCCATCGCACAACAGAGAGGCGCAAACAACAATGAATTCTAGAATATTTAGGTTATGCTTATCCTCAGGTTAGTGCCATCGCACAGCAGAGAGGCACACAACCTATCTTCTTGTGAGAGCATTTTTCTTTTCTTTTTGCACGTAACGCACCAACAACATTTGTTATTAGCTTGATAGCGCTTACATTATTTTTCTCATGCTTTGCTCTTTTTATGATCATCCGCGCACATTTGTGGCGTTTATTTTGCTCGTCACCCCTTATTGGAACTACGTTGATTGTGTTAACCAGGGATAAGATGGGAACCCACAGCAAGTTAAACAACTTAGTTTGAATTTATATCACAAATGAGTTCTACTCATCTATTGTGTTGAATCTACCGACACATCATATAATAAACTAGCAACCTCTAGGTCTATTTTCTCTATGTTACCTCAATAGCAGACTAGTTTTACTATCATTTTTCCTTTTATTTTGCTTAGACTTCTCAGATTTATACTTTGAATTTTGCATCTTAATCATTTAAAACTTTTAAAGTCCCAAACTATTTGTTCCCTGTGTACTATCATTTTCCATAAGTATTGAATCAGAATCACAGATTTGATTTCATTTCTTTTTAGCTACGCTGCCCTCCTCCCTCGTTTTCTTTTTTTTTAAGTAATTAAATACTACACGAATTAAATACTAAACTAACCTATTCTCCCCCTAAAATTCTAAAACCGAAAATCTTTTTGTGTTTTTGGATTTTAATAAACAGGAAAATAAAATAAAACAAAAGAAAATAAAAAAACATGTCAGACTATGCACTTTCTTCCTCTAGAATCACATCACTTTTCTTTTTCACGCCATTAACCTCTAAAAGATATAAAATCCTCGGTTTATCAAATGCTTTTGTGTAGAGGTCGGCGCGTTGAAAATCTGTATTTATTTTAACAACATTGATTAATTGTTTTTCAAAACAGTCACGTATAAAGTGATACTTAATACCGATGTGTTTAGTTTTAGGATGTTGGACTGGATTTTTTGTGACAGCAATAGCAGCAGAATTATCAATAAAAATAAGAGTGTTAGAGAATTGCAAACCGTAGTCGCGCATTTGCTGTTGAATCCAAATGATCTGCGAAAAGCAACTTGCAGCAGCAACGTATTCAGCTTCACAAGTTGACAGAGCAACCGATGTCTACTTCTTACACTGCCAGGTGACTAACCGTCTACCAAAGAATTGACATCCTGTAGAAGTTGACTTGTAATTCATCTTGCAACCACATAATCCGAGTCACTATACGTTGTAAGCTTAAACTCATCGTCATGAGGATACCACAACTCGAGTGTTGGAGTACCCTTCAAATAGCGAAAAATCCGTTTAACACCTATGAGATGGTTGACATTCGGTTTCACCTGATATCTGGAACAAAGACACGTCGCATACATGATATCAGGACGAGACGCTGTGATACATAAGGAATCCGATCATTCCTCTATACATTGTAGCATCAACCATATCACCATTTTCGTCGGGTGCCACATCATGATTCGTGGCAAGTGGAGTTCCAGCAGCTGAAGGATTCTCCATGTCAAACCGACTGAGGATGTCCCCTACATATTTAGTCTGATGCAGGAAGATTCCTTTTGGTGTCTGATCCACTTGTAGTCCTAGGAAGAACTTCATCTCCCCCATTGCACTCATCTCGAATTCTGCTTTCATGACAGATTCAAATTCTTTACATAACTCTTCGTTTCTGGAACCGAAGATTATGTCATCAACACAAATCTGTACTAGCAGTAAGTCGCCATCCTTTTCTTTGATGAACAGTGTACAATCAATAACTCCTCTGCGAAAACCGTGTTTCACCAGATGAGTTGAGAGTTTTTCATACCATGCTCTAGGGGCTTGATGGAGCCCGTAGAGAGCCTTATCCAGCTTGTAAACTCTGTCCCGATGATAAGGATCCTCAAATCCTTCGGGTTGACTGACGTATACTGTCTCGCGAATTTCCCCATGAAGGAACGCACTCTTTACATCTAGTTGATCAACTTTAATATTCATGTAAGATGCATAGGCTAGGAAGATACGAATTGCTTCCATTCTAGCCACAGCTGCAAACACTTCATTGTAATCAATGCCTTCGACTTGTCTAAACCCTTGAACCACAAGTCGAGCCTTGTTTCTGATTATAACCCCTTGGTTATCTTTCTTGCACTTCAAGACCCATTTTGTGCCAATCACCTTAGCACCTTTTTGTCTGTCCACAAGGGTCCATACTCCTAGCTTCTTGAACTGTAGGAGTTCTTCTTGAATCGCACTTACCCATGCCTCATCGTTTAATGCTTCACTAACATATTTTGGCTCAAACTGAGACACAAAACATCGATATGCGCCATCGTGAAGATATCCCTTTTCCATTACCGAGGCATAGTCAGCTGAGTATAGCTGATTTCTGGTCTGTACTCCTGATAATGTGTGATAGCACTATAACGGACACCCTGCACATTAAAAGGAAATGATCAGTTTAGGTTTGGGACCCAAGGCTTAACTGGCTTGGGTGACCTAGAGGAATCACACATCATAAACTCAACCCACTGTCTATTTAAGGGTGAGGGCATATCATTCTTCTTATTGTTCTCATTATCAGACAATGGACTTGACTTTTCTTTCCATAAGCCAGTTTTGTGTAAGGCATGTTTGTGATAAACAGACGACTGGCTTACAGTGTGAACTTTAGGTTCATTAATTCTCTTTGGTGGAGTAATAGAACTCCTTTTCGAAGAACTTGGTTTTGTATCATAAAGTTCAATTTTCTGTCTGGGAGTCTGATAATAAGAACAGTTAGAAGAAATGTGTCTTGTCTTTCCACAACTGTAGCATGATCTCCCTTCTACATGTTGAGGAAACTGTTTATGTGGAGTTGAGTGTGATACAGGTGTGACATGAGTCTGGTTGGATTTGTTCACTACTCGTTTAGATGTTTCTGCTTCTTTAACAAAATTAATTGTATGCACATTCTTACCATCATTAACCTTTAGTTTATTTGGACTTTGATGTGACGCACGTGTTCGGTTAACTGATTTGGTCATTTTGGGTTCAGAAGTAGACATGTGTGAACCTGACTTTCCATTAACCTTTTCAAATTGATTATCCAAATTTTCAATGGGCATCTTTCCTTTTGATTTTAAAGTAGACTCCTTCTGTTTAGTAACAGAGTTCACCGGTTTACTAGTGGAAACTGGATCACTAACCAGAGGAGCGGACACCACATGATCCTTAATTGGGTTGTTATTTACAAAATATCGATATGCGCCATCGTGAAGATATCCCTTTTCCATTACCGAGGCATAGTCAGCTGAGTATAGCTGATTCTGGTATGTACTCCTGATAATGCGTGATAGCACTGTAACGGACACCTTGCACATTAAAAGAAAATGATCAGTTTTGGTTTGGGACCCAAGCCTTAACTGGCTTGGGTGACCCAGAGGAATCACACATCATAAAGTCAACCCACTATCCATTTGAGGGTGAGGGCATATCATTCTTCTTATTGTTCTTATTATCAGACAATGGACTTGACTTTTCTTTCCATAAGCCAGCTTTGTGTAAGGCTTGTTTGTGATAAACAGACGACTGGCTTACAGTTTGAACTTTAGGTTCATTAATTCTGTTTGGTGGAGTAATAGAACTCCTTTTCGAAGAACTTGGTTTTGTATCATAAAGTTCAATTTTCTGTCTGGGAGTCTGATAATAAAGACAGTTAGAAGAAATGTGTCCTCTCTTTCCACAACTGTAGCATGATCTCCCTTCTACATGTTGAGGAAACTGTTTATGTGGAGTTGAGTGTGATACAGGTGTGACATGAGTCTCGTTGGATTTGTTCACTACTCATTTAGATGTTTCTGCTTCTTTAACAAAATTAATTGTATACACATTCTTAACATCTTTAACCTTTAGTTTATTTGGACTTTGACGTGACGCACGTGTTTGGTTAACTGATTTGGTCATTTTGGGTTCAAAAGTAGACATGTGTGAACCTGACTTTCCATTAACTTTTCAAATTGATTATCCAAATTTTCAATAGGCATCTTTCGTTTTGATTTTAAAGTAGATTCCTTCTGTTTAGTAACAGAGTTCACCGGTTTACCAGTGGAATCTGGATCACTAAGCAGAGGAGCGGACACCACATGATCCTTAATTGGGTTGTTATCGATATGCACCATCGTGAAGATATCCCTTTTCCATTACCGAGGCATAGTCAGCTCAGTATAGTTGATTTCCGGTCTGTACTCCTGATAATGCGCGATAGCACTGTAACGGACACTCTGCACATTAAAAGGAAATGATCAGTTTAGGTTTGGGACCCAAGCCTTAACTAACTTGGGTGACCCAGAGGAATCACACATCATAAACTCAACCCACTGTCCATTTGAGGGTGAGGGCATATCATTCTTCTTATTGTTCTCATTATCAGACAATGGACTTGACTTTTCTTTCCATAAGCTAGTTTTGTGTAAGGCCTGTTTGTGATAAACAGACGACTGGCTTACAGTTTGAACTTTAGGTTCATTAATTCTTTTGGTGGAGTAATAGAACTCCTTTTCGAAGAACTTGGTTTTGTATCATAAAGTTCAATTTTCTGTCTGGGAGTCTGATAATAAGGACAGTTAGAAGAAATGTGTCCTCTCTTTCCACAACTGTAGCATGATCTCCCTTCTACATGTTGAGGAAACTGTTTATGTGGAGTTGAGTGTGATACAGGTGTGACATGATTCTGGTTGGATTTGTTCACTACTCGTTTAGATGTTTCTGCTTCTTTAACAAAATTAATTGTATGCACATTCTTAACATCTTTAACCTTTAGTTTATTTGGACTTTGACGTGACACACGTGTTTGGTTATATGATTTGGTCATTTTGGGTTCAGAAGTAGGCATGTGTGAACCTGAATTTCCATTAACCTTTTCAAATTGATTATCCAAATTTTCAATGGGCATCTTTCCTTTTGATTTTAAAGTAGACTCCTTCTGTTTAGTAACAGAGTTCACCGGTTTACCAGTGGAATCTGGATCACTAACCAGAGGAGCGGACACCACATGATCCTTAATTGGGTTGTTATTTACAGGTCTATATTTTGTATTTAACAAGATCTCATGTGGTGGTGGAACTACTTGGTAACCCAACCCTTACCCATTGTTTCGTTCTTTCACTAGGTTCTGTACTATGTGAGAAGAACTAGCCCAACTATGCAGTTTTTGTTTTAATGAATTTACCTTGACTTCTAAAACTGCTTTTTCCTTTTTGGTTTCCTCTAATGAATTTAAATAAAACTTGATATCATTAGATTGATTTAAGGCAACAACCTCGGTTTCCCTTATTTGTTTACCCAAAAGTTCTATCTTTTCTTTAAAACTGCACTCATTTTGTTTTAATATCCGATTAGCTTCAGTGCACTGTTGTAAATCATTTACTAAGTTATCATTGTGGTCTAATAACCTAGCAAATTTTAGATCAATGCTTTCCCTAAACTTTGCACATTCAGAACACACATGTTTATTAAATAATTGATCTAAGGAACTTACCTGTAAGGAGTCAGTTGAATCAGCCATCAATGCAGAGGTTGACTCTTTTGTGGTTGGAGTTTCTGAACTTGTTGCTCTGAGCTCTTCATCAATCACGTGATTTACCACGTTTACAGCTTCTTCTGAATCTGACATAGCTTGCTCAGCTGCAATATCACCTTCACTGGCAGACCCATCATCCAATGCTTTGACACAAGGAATGTTTGATTCTCTAGGAGAGACAAAACGGAAAGACCAGTCTTGTCCTTCATCATCTTGAGCAGTTAGTGCCTTAGTCTCTTTACTTGAAGAACTAGTTCCAACCATGTCTTTGTCTTGATGGTTGAAGGTTGAGAACAGATTTCCGTTACCTGTTTTCTTGGGCTTTACACATTCACGTTTGAAATGCCCCTTTTCACCACAATTAAAGTAGGTAACTTTGGTTTTGTCGAAACCAAAGGTTGTGTCTTTTGTGGCTACTAAATTCTGTCATGTCTTTTTCACAAACTTTTTCGCCCTTCTGACAGCACTCGCCAAGGCCCACATGATATCCATTCTTTCTAGTTCACTTTCGTCCACCTGCTCGTAATCTTCATCTGCAAGATGGCAATTACCAATCTTCCCTGCAACTAGACCATCATAGGAATGGACAACAGCTGCTAGAAGATCCATATGCTCCTTTGCAACTTCCACTGTGATATTACCGAGATTCTCGGACTTCAACCTAGTAGCCTTGGCTTCAGGTACTATATATTGGGTGCACGATGACCCTGACGTTTCTGGTCCTAAAGCAGTGGTTTAGGAAGGAGTTGCGGAACTGGACACGAACGATGTTTGAAGTGGTGCTCCTGAACCAGTTGGAGTGGGAACTGAGTTATATAATGAAGGATTTTGAACGTAAGATCCTTTCTTTGACTTGTACTCCATCCTCAGTTCCTCCTCTCTTAATTTCAAGATGAAGTCATTTATGTCCAACGTAATAAGTATGTCATTTTTTCACAAGTTGGACACAAATGAATCCCATTTCTCAGGCAACCCATCTGCAAAGCTTGAAACTTTATCATCCATAGACGTCGCTACCCCCTGAGAGTGTAGCTCACTCATAAGATGGTAGAACCTGTCGATGATGTCATCCAAGCTCTCGTTTCCTATAGGAGAGAAGTTATCAAACTCCTTCTTGAGAGCCTTAGCCTTCAGTGCCTTTAACGTTGCATTCCCTTCGTACCTCTTCTCTAATGCATGCCACAACTTTTTGGCCTGCTTGTTCTCAGAAAATTGGTGAAAGATGTCTTTCGGGATTGACCGAGTCAGCAGAGCATAAACTTTCTTCTCAGCATTGGAGAGAATCTTCTGAGCCTCGCTCATTCCACCCAAAGTCAACTTTACTCCATTTGCACTTACTGGTACTGTGTAACCAGTCTCTATAGAAGTCCAGAGTTTAGATCCACTCCATTTAGGTAAATCTCGAACCGCTGTTTCCATTGTGGATAGTCATCCAATGTTATAAGCTTCGGCAGTTTATTATGATTTCCAACCTCATTCTCCAGAAGCAGAAGGTTCTGGATGCGTGAGTCCTTCCCGGCAGTAAATGCTGAAAACTAATCTTCCATTTGTATGAACTTTGTACTTTGAGAACAGGACAACTTCAATCGTGCGAATGAACAATGTGTATGGATCACTCGTGCGAATGAAGAGTGCAAATGAATTCAATCGTGCGATTGGATTCAGTCGTGCGTATGGACAAGGCGAATGGACTCAAACAACTGAGGTGGTTCAGTCGTGCGAATGAAGGATGTGACTAGAGTTCAGACGTGCGGATGAAGTGTGCGAATGGGTTCAATCGTACGAATGAGCTATTCGCGTGACCAAAGGTTGATGTATTTGCAAAATCAAAGGTTTTTAACACTTTGACTCAAAAACACGATTTTTCAAGAACCCTAATCTGTCGTATGCCGAAAAACGTAAACTTTGAGACCTGGAGACGTCGAAAACACTGTTTTACTCAAAAAGGTGACTCCTTTGAATGAAAAACGTGATTTTTGCACCGAGAGTAATCGAGTCACACATAAAATCAAGAGCCAAAGCTCTTATACCACTTGTCAGGACTGTGAACGTACGGAATACTAACTGATAATGCGTGAAACCAGATCAAATAGTGCGGAATCCTATTTGATTGGCGATCCAATCAGTGAGAACGCAATCCCGATCAATCTAACGATTAAAGAAATGTTAAGAACGAGTAGAAAACGATCAGATGCGAACTATGAACTTGGAATAGGCTTTCTGGACGCTCTAGATGGCTAGGTTATGAGTATGTGTCAAAAGTTACGTTTTTCCACGAATTAAGTGGTATTTATAGGTTTGCAGTCTTCATTCGTGCGACTGAACCATTAGCATGGTTCAGTCGTGCGACTGACCCATGCGACTGATTCATACGCACGACTGAATGTTCAGTCGTGCGACTGAGTCAATCTCATGTCTCACTCGTACGACTGATCTAGTCGTCTGGTTCAGTTGTGCAACTGGTTCATTAGCATGATGTATTCATGCGTATGGTCCATAAGTATGGTCCATTTGCATGAATCATCATATAACAACTTCAAACCTATATAATAAGTTTATATATATATGAATCAGATACAATTAAACATCAAAGCACAAACCATATATTATTACATTGTTTCATTACACATATGTAAGCCATGACAGACTTTTACATTAAGCACATAAACTAGGGACATATGTATCAACATGTATTCATCTCAATTGGATTCCAGGTGGTAGGAAACTCTGATTCAGGAAAAGAGTGTAGTACCAGCACTTCTTTCCTACCAAAGGATCAGACGTTAAAGGGAAAGGTTGTTGATGAAGAGGAAAAGAACAAGAAACAACAATCCTCAAATTCCCAAAAGATTATCATTGCATGCATAATGTATGTTCTGCAAAACCACATGGCCAAAGATTGTTACTACAATCCTGCTAGCACACTTTATGCAAAAAATGTTAAAAGAGAAGGAGTCAGGGAATGTTTCTCATTTGGACCCTATCAAATGGTTCAAGTGATGAAAAAGGGAAAGCTTGTTTCTGAAGCAAGGTTGCTTTCGGAAGAAAGTCCTTCTTCCAAAGGGAAAATGGCTTCGGAAGCTAAAGCTGCCAAGACTCTCAAAAATAAAAGAGTCCCCTTGAAACCATCCCAGAAGAAGACTACTTCGGAAGAAAAGGTGGTAAAGGCTTCTTCCGAAAAGAAAGGAGCTTAGAAAGAATGCCATGTTGCAAAAGCTTCAACAAGCTCATCCTCCATGATCAACCAATGGATGGAATGGAAGATCAAGGAAGATGTTGCAGCCCTAACCTCTTCTTTAAAGACATCTATTGAACCCTCATGCATAAACTTTGTTTCAATTATGTCACTATCATTGGAAGAACCCAAGACCAACAAGGCTTGGGTTTCCAATCAAAACTAATCATCTCATCTTATGTGCAGAGACATCCATATGACAAGAATAACAATGTTTGGATTGTGGATAGTGGATGCTCCAGGCACATGACAGGGAACAGATCTCTTCTTCAACAATTTCAACATTTGATGGAGGTCCTTTCCAGTTTGGAGGTGAGGCCGGAGGATATATTTCTGGCAGAGAAAGTATATCTAATGGAAAATTAGAAGTTGACAAAGTTCACTTTGTCAAACAGATTGAACACAACCTGTTAAGTGTTTCTCAGTTCTGTGATCAAAAGCATCAAATGCTCTTCATAGAACATGAGTGCATTATCCTCAAACCCAGGATGACAATTCCTCAGGAATTGGTGCTTCTTAGATCTCCCAGGAAAGGGGATATGTACAAGCTTGATATGAACAAAGCTTCCCCAATGGATGAAGTGTCATGCTTTCTTTCCAAAGCTGATGGTGATGAGTCAACAATATGGCATAAACGAATGTGTCATGTAAATTTTAAGACAATGAATAAATTGGCTAAAAATAACTTGGTACATGGTTTGCCTAAAAAGGAATTTTTCTGCAAAGATAACTGTGTTGCATGCCTGAAAGGGAAGCAACACAGGGCATCTCATAAATCCAAAATTGTTAACTCCATCACCACTTCATTTCACTTATTGCACATGGATCTGTTTGGTCCCACAAGTATAATGAGCATTAGAAGGAAATCATATTGCCTTGTGATTGTTAATGATTTTACTAGATTTACATGGGTATTCTTTTTAAGAACAAAAGATGAAACTGCTGAAACTTTAAAATCTTTTATTCTTAAAATAGAAAATCAAATTGATCACAAGGTTAAAATAATTAGAAGTGACCAAGGGACTGAGTTTAAGAACCACGTTCTTGACTCATTCTGTAACTCAAAAGGGATTTCCAGACCAAATATAGTGCTCCTAGAACTTCTCAACAAAATGGTGTTGTTGAGAGGAGGAACAGGACACTTATTGAGGCTGCTCGGACCATGTTAGCTGATTCAAAGCTGCCTCTAACATTCTGGGCAAAGACAGTCAGCACTGCATGCTATGTGCAGAACAGGATTCTTGTAGTTAAGCCACATGGAAAAACCCTTTATGAGCTATGGAACAAGAGGCCACCATTCATTGGCTTTCTAAGGTCCTTTGGCAGCAGGTGTACCATACTTAACACAAAAGACAATTTGGCAAAATTTGCTAAAAAGTCGGATGATGGTATCTTTGTTGGATATTCTTCTAATTCTAAAGCTTATAGAGTCTATAACAGTAAAAATCAACAATTTGAGGAATCTTTCAACATTGTAGTTAATGAGCACACTCCTTGTGTTAGGGGGAATGGCCCTGATCATATCTTTGATTTAGAATTGTTTCCAAACTATTTTAAACCATCTTGTGAGAATGTTTCAGCTGGAACAGGTGCTCAAAGTGATTCTGATGATGACCAACTGTTTGAGCTACCCAGACCTATTCCAAGTTCTCCAAGAGCTGCAACAAATCAAGCTCCCACTATTGGTAGATCTGACAGTATGACTATCTCAAAGGATAGTGGAGCTTCAACCAGCGGTTCACCTGTTGACCCTCAAACTTCATCAGGTGACACTGCACAACACCAAGCTGATGGAAGCAACATCTTGAAGGAACAGACAACTGTTAATGCTGCTTCACAACAAATAAATGATGATGATGTTTCTCATTCATTCAATCAGTCCTCATTGAATGAGTTTGAAATAGCAGTTGGACCAAGTGTTCAAGCTCCTGAGCAAAATATGTCCAATCTAGATCTATCTTTGCAACTAGAGTTAATTCCTAGACTTAGGATTCACAACACTCATCCAGCTGAGAACATCATAGGGGAAGTCTTTGAAGGTGTGAGAACAAGAGGACAAACTCACAATAGGAATGTCTGCTTGTACTCATGCTTTTTATCCCAGATGGAACCCAAGAAGGTGGAAGATGCCTTGAAAGATAGTAGCTGGGTTGAATCGATGCAAGAGGTGCTGCTTCAATTCAAAAGACAAAAGGTTTGGAACCTATGTCCGCTACCATCTGGTCAAGTACCTATAGGCACTAAATGGGTTTTCAGAAACAAGAGAGATGAAAGAGGCTTGATCATCAAGAACAAAGCAAGACTGGTGGTTCAAGGATACACTCAAGAGGAAGGAATCGATTATATTGATGTCTTTGCACCTATTGCAAGACTTGAGGCAGTTAGGATCTTCCTTGCTTATGTTGCATCCAAGAATTTCACTGTCTACCAGCTTGATGTCAAGTGTGCCTTTCTATATGGGGATATAGATAGGGAAGTCTATGTGTGCCAACCTCTAGGATTTGAAGACCCACAGCTCCCCAACTATGTGTGCAAATTGGATAAAGCTCTATATGGGCTGCACCAAGCACCTAGGCTGTGGTATGAGACATTGTCTCAGTTTCTCCGGAAGAATGGTTACACTAGAGTTACCATTGATAAGACTCGTTTTATAAGGAAGTCTGGGAAAGACATCTTGCTCGTTCAAGTCTATGTTGATGACATCATATTTGGTTCCTCAAATGACCAAATGTGTAAAGACTTTGAGAGCATCATGAAGAAGAAGTTTGAGATGAGTTCCATGGGAAAAATGGACTTTTTCCTTGGAATTCAGGTGTAGCAAATGAAGGAAGGGTTTTTCATCAATCAATCTAAGTATGTCAATGACATCTTAGAAAGATTTGACATGAAAGATTATAAGGCAGCCAAAACACCTATTCCCAGAAACCATAATCTTTGCCCTGACTCTGAGGGGAAGGATACTGATCAACATCAGTATAGAGCAATTATTGGTTCTCTGATGTATCTCACAATTAGGTAGACCTGATATCATGTTTGCAACTTGTATTTGTGCAAGATATCAGGCTGCTCCAAAGGTGTCTCACCTAGTTGCTACCAAGAGAATCCTCAGATACCTCAAAGGAGCACCTAAAGTAGGTCTCTGGTATCCCAAGAATAATGATTTCAATCTCTATGGCTACTCTGACAGTGACTATGTTGGCTGCAATATCAACAAGAAATCAACATCAGGTGGATGTCAATTTCTTGGTGGAAAAATCATCTCATGGCAATGCAAGAAGCAATCCTGTGTCTCTACATCAACTGCTAAAGCTGAATACATTACTGTTGCTAGTTGTTGTGCTCAGCTGCTGTGGATTCAGAACCAGATGATAGACTACGGATTCAACTTCATGAGCACTCCTATCCATATTGACAACAACAGTGCTATCTCTATAACTGAAAATCCAGTGAAGCACTCTAAGACAAAGCACATTGATATAAGGTACCATTTCATTAGAGATATTCATGAGAAAAATCTAATTAAGCTAATCAAAGTTAACTCAAATGAACAATATGCCGACTTGTTCACCAAAGCTTTTGATGAACAAAGATTTAGGTATCTCATTACAGCTATTGGGATGATAAACCTTGATTATTTTATCTCATTTGAAAACCTTTTAATGTGAAAAGTCTTGTGTCAAAACAATCTAAGCCCTGTTACAAAAAGTCCTTCTCTAAAAATTTCACTAAGTATAAATTCTTCCGAAGAGGAATTAACCCTTGGAAGATGTTTTACATATCTTCCGAAGCAAAATCCTCCCAGGAAAATTTTCTTCTCGGAAGAGTGTTTAGTCTCGGAAGAAGCGATTGATTTCATATCAGATCTACTTCCGAAGCTTATAACACACTCCATTTGGAAAACACTATTTACTCTCGGAAGTAAGAACTTTACCTTCGGAAGTAAATTTGCCTTCGGAAGAACATTACCTTCGGAAATATTTTATACTCGGAAGAAATAACGGAAATCTTTTGAGCCCCACTCTGTAAAAAGTAAAGAGTTTGTTAATGATGTCGGATTATTTAAATGGACTAAACCTTATCGCCCCTGTCACATCCTCCACTGAAACATCCCATCATCTTATCCAAACCCCTTAAACTGCCATTTCACCCATTTAAATAACCTCGACCAATCACTTTCATCTTTTTACCAAATTTACTGCCCTAAAAGCTTCCTTCATCCCCAATTCACCTAATTTCGAACTATCTTACTGCAACTTTCTCAAATGGCACTTAACCCTCAGCACAACCAAGTCGCACTCCTTGATTCTTCAAGGGATGCCGACTTCTCAAATATCATCTCCTTTCTTACCCAATCATCTTATTACACTGCTCTGACTGTTAACCCCACCGTTTACTCAAATCACATGGCTGAATTTTGGGCCAATGGTCAGATTGAAACCCTAAATGGTGTTCGGGTAATAAGATCGAGCATCTGTGGCCAGGAGTTGGTCATTTCCGAACAACTCATCAGGGAGCATCTCGAGCTTCATGATGAGGGCACTCCTACAGAGTTCCCCAAAATAGATTTGGACAACACCTATATCCAAATGGGATATGGTGGAGATGTAAGCAGGTCAACCGTCTATAAGTTTAATTTCTCCTACAACTGGAAGTTCTTGCTGCATGTTGTTCTTCATTGCTTGTCCAACAAATCTAGGTGATGGGATCAAATCCGATACGAACTAGGGTGCCTAGTTCAGGAATTGGTGAGAAGCCTCCGCTTTAACTACTCAAGGTTTGTGTTGACCAATCTTGTGGGGAACCTCCAGCGGGACACATTCTTCATGTATCCCAGGTTCCTTCAGCACATAATCAACTGTGAGCTGGACCAGAGTCAGCTTGTCTGTTCAGCCGCTCTGACTGTTCCTCAAATGAGGCCAACCATCTTCAAGACTTTGAAGAAGTGTCCACCAATTTCACCGGAAGACATACTGCACTTCTTCCAGGTATGACTGAGCCAATGGCTCCTAGTGACATCCCTGTTAACCCCACAGGTGATGAACCCACCCCAAATGAACCCTTGTTCCATCTTCTCTGATTGAACAAGCTCCTCCTGTTCAATCCAAAAAAGACTAGAGTGGAACAATGGGCTCCCACTCAGTTTGAGGTCCAACCATCCTTCACAATTGACCTCAATATGGGTATTGAGTCTCCTCAGTCTCAAACCCATTAGCCTGAAACCCAAGCTGAAAACCCTCAGGGAGAGTCATTATACTCCCTTGAGCAGCCAAAAAGGGACAACCCCACCGTAGGCTTAATCCCATTAGACATTGACCAAGGTCTCGGGTCATTAGGCTTAACCTCTATATCCTTCACTGACCTACTATTATGAATTGATGAAGAGATTATGTCTCTTCAGGGCAATGAAGTTGATCCACAACACCCTCTCAAGGATCAACAGAGCCTAGAGACATCTCTTTTCTCTAGCCCCCATCAGCAAGCCTTTACTGAGGTGAGTCCCACTGACGTGGAGGGGACTCATGTAGATTCAGCTGCCACTGCTGAAGGAGCCTCAATGGACCTTCAAGACAGTGTAACATCACTGAGACTGAATCTACGACAACCATGCCCTTTGATGACTTTGAAAGAGACATCATTGAACAAGGGAAACCAGGGCGCCAAGAAACCACATCTGGTGGTGAGGATGAACATACTAGGTATGTTACCTCATATCCCCATGATTTTTTAAAAGAAGATGAGGGAAGACTGCAACTCACCATTAAAGACCTACTTTCTAAAGTCTCAAACCTTGAATCTAAGGTTAGGACTTTAGAGGATAGGTCTGCCACTCAGCAACTTGCGATTGAAAATCTCAAGGCCAAACTAGCTGAGAAACAGATTGAGAGGTCTGTTAGGCATGTACCAATTCAGGTCTCATTGACCTCTTCCTCCAGCTCATCAAGCTCTCAAGATGATGCTACCAAAAAAGGGGGAGAGTGTTCAGGGACAAAGCCAAAGAAAAGAGGAACCACAGAGTCAAGCTCTCACTTCCTTAAGCTCAAGATACCTTATGCAATAAGCTTCAGTTTTTCCTGAGCCTCTTCTAGTTTTAATTCAAGTGGATCAAAGGATGCTCCAAGATCTCAACAGGTTCTTCAACAAGTTCCTGTTGGAATCTCTCATTGAACAACCAAGTCCTGACTTGTCTTTGATTTACTTCGGAGCTCAAGAGCTTCAGAGGTTATGCACCTTCTACCATTATTGAGGAAGTTGGTCAACCTAAGGTCAAAGTGGAACCTGATTTTAATTTTGAAGGGGAAACAAGGACAGATGGCCCAACAACTGAGATAGTTGGGACAGATAGTGCATTCTCACAGACTTCTGAAGCACAAGTCAAAGCCTTGGAAGAACAACTTCAATCTTCTGAAGCTGAGATTGCAGCTGCGGAAGGACTATTCTCTTTATCCGATGATCTATTAGTCACAGATGCAATCCTAGAACTTGCATCTGAGGTTAATAGGGAGGATTTTCTCACCCAACCCCTAGCTCAAACATCAGCTTTAACTCCAGCTCCCAATTCACCACTCAACCTGAACCTTCCATCCAAGAACCCCCAAAGTCTAGCACTTCCGAAGACGTCAAAGGAAGGAGGAAGATGACTGAGGAAGAGCTTCAGGAGGAAGTAAGGTTAGAAAAGCTCAAGAGAAAAGGTATACTTCCAACTGGGAAGCTGCTAGCTGCCAGAAGCAAAGCAGCTGCAGCCAACCAGCAGGTTGTCAACAATAAAAGAAGAGTGGAAATCATTGACAGACTTGTCAATCTAGGAGCCGTGAATGAAGATGTACTCCTGCTACCACTAGAGGAGTTAGTTGAGTTGGAAAAGGCAACTTTGCTGCAAAAACAGAAAAAAGAAGAAGCAGCAAGTTTGGCCTTAGAGGAAAAAAGGGAGAGAAAGAAAAGAGATGATGAGCAGCAGCTTAGGAGGGAAAGGATAACTTTCCTAACCTCCAGGGGTTTCTCTCTAGAAGAATTATCTCCACATAACAATGATACGATCTTATGGCTCTTCAACAAAGAGCAAGATCAAATGGAGAAGGAGAGAAAGAAAGCTGCCAAGGAGAAGCTGATGTTGAAGAGGAAAAAGGAAGAGAAAGCAGGACTCGCTGCTGCCAAGAAGATAAGTGAAAAGGCCTGAATGAAAGACTATCTCCGGGCTCATGGCTTCTCTAGCAGGCAGGTGGCTCCTATGTCTGAGAAAACCCTCCAGCGACATGTCAGTAACATAAAGGCTGACATTCGCTCGGGGAAGAGGAAGGAGATGTACTTAAGGGGACAGGGCATGATCTTCAAACCAACTACTCAACCCCAACCTCAAACCCAACCACAACCTAAACCAATTCCTTTTCCATTCCCCATCAAAACGGAACCAACCACTGAACCTTACAACCCTGAACCTACACCATCATCCTTACCAACCTCCCCACCTTAACCACCTAAACTACCCATCCTCTAACCCAAAACACTCGCCAGAACCCAAACACCACAATCTACCTAACAACCTCTCAAACCATCCCCTCAGCCTTCTAAACATCTCTCCTTAGAGGAGTTCAAGGCAATAAAGACAAAGCTCATCAACTGCACAACCCTGAGCGACATCTCCTGTGAGGAGGATTCAGTCAAACTGACTTATGTTGATGGATCCTCATGTTCCCTCAATAGAGATCAATTTCTTGATCTGCCCAGAGGAACATTGGACTAAGCTGCAAATCTCCTTGGCCTCAATTCAAATACTTTAAATGAGGAAGAAAAGAAGCTAAGGAGAAGGCTGGTGACTTTACTGGACACTAAGAAAGGTGATAAGGTACCAAGTCAACCCCTTGTGCCTAGGAAGAAGATTATCTAGTGGAGGTTCAAAGACTCTTCTCATAACTTTGTTGTTGAGAGAGAGTGTGGAGAGCTAAACAGACCAAATGCTTCATCTCTGCTACACTTAAACAGATTTGATATTGCTGAGTTAGCAGAGAAGCCACTCTCCAAACCCTCCAACTCTGAAGTAGCGGCTCACATCAGAAATCACCTGAGAAGTCTTCATCTGGCCGAGCTGACTGCTACGACCAATATTGAAGAAGAGTTGAAACTGAGAGAGGAGGAGAAAAGGAAGGGATCAACAACCAAAGGTAAAGCCTTTCTACAAATGGTTGAAGGTCCTGAACTTGAATCCATAGTTAGATGGGAGTATGACTATAACTCCCGTCAACTAACTCTTCTCAGGGGGGCACAACAAAGGGTACATGTCATTCAGAGTGATAGACTGGGTCTCCTATCCACTATTGACTTGTACAAACTTCTCAGCACCACTTCGAGGAAGAACACAAACACAGACAAATATCTTCTTTCCCTGGTGTTGAAGGTTTTGAGAAGTAGAGACAAGTGAAGTTTTGGTAGCATCAGCCTAGGGGGAGTTTGTTGGATCTAGAAAGGCTGGTGCAACCAAAACCAAATCACTTAGACTATTTTGGTGCAACTAATAAAGGACTTTCGAAGCTAAGTGTGGAACTTCCGAAGGAAAAGGAGTTCTTCTGAAGACAAAGTGTAAGATCAATTTCCGAAGGAAAACTCCAACTTCCGAAGTCTAAGTATTCACTTCCGAAGATCAAGACTTAGAGTGAAATATCAGAAGTCAACTTCCGAAGTATGATAGAAGTCCTCAAGCCTCGGAAGTATAGTAGCCTCTTTTGAAGTATAAGTGGCTTCGGAAGAACTTGTTCTTCTAAAGCCAACTAACCTTTGGAAGACACTACTATTATCCAGTGGACATAAGTATGGTCTCTCTAACACTCTGCTGCAGACCTTTGAGATACTGCATGGCTTTTTCTCAAAAGCAATGTAGTTGACCATACTTTATTCCATTGTTTACCTTTATCAGTTAGTATAGTTGCCAACTTTAGTTGGTGACAAAAGGTAAGTCATGGACATGTCATGACTACCATATCTTAGATAATACTTTATCTATGATACCTTAACTTTAGCATTGTAGTATATGCTTTAGTCTTTGGTTTCCAGCTGGTATCAAAGTATATCCGGCTGTAGGATCTAGTATATATATTTTCTCATTGTAACTCTTGTTTTATGCTTGTAAGAGTCTTGTAATACTTTGAGTTGAGAAGTAATATATACAAGTGCCTTGAAAATTTATTTCTTTGTGTTCTTTGCTACTTATTATATTATTATCAACTCTTAGAAGAGACTCTACTTCATCTAATCTGAGTGTAGTAGAAGTGAGTTTGAGAGAAATTCACCCTATCTTGCAGAAAGTTACCATCCTTAGCCTCTATATCTCAACCAACCTATCCCTAACCTTGAATTCTTTGATGATGAAGACATGGGATTCAGTGAGTACCATGAGTCTCTTTACTCTTCCCCCACTCAAAAATAGATAAGTGCTCCTGCCTCTCCCTTGTCTAGCCCATATCATTCACCCATTACTGAGGTAGATCTCTCCTAACCTATTCAGAAGGTCCATATGGAAGAGGCTCTCACTTCTTCAAGTGATTACATCATTAAGACCTCAACCATGGCAACTCAACCCATTGACACTTCTCTTGAAGCTATCAGTAAGCAGGGAAAATCCAGCAGCCATGATGCTGGTGATGAGATTGAAGACTTTAGTCCAGTTTTCTCATCCCCCAATGATTCTTCTGATGAAGATGAGGGGAACATGAGACTAAAGGTGTAGAAATTATCACAAACTTGCTCCTATTTAGTCTCTAAGGTTAGTCATCTGGAATCTCAGGTGACTACCTTACAAAATAGGGTCAATGATCAGAAACTTAAGATATCTTATCTTAAGGAACAACTAGCATTGGAGACCTTTAAGGAGAGCTCATCCAGCAACACAAGAACTTGTGGATGTGATTGACCTAACTCCTAGCTCACCTATGCAAGAGGGTGATGCTACCAAAAAGGGGGGAGAAAGTCATAGCAATCACGGAACCTGGCAGTTCTTCACAGAGCATGGACATTGAGGGCTCATAATCCTCACTTGCAATTGTTCATACTCAGCAATTTCCTCAAGTTCACATTGATGTGGACTCACTAGACTCACTCATTCAGAGTCTCTTTGATGAAGGTATTCTAAGGGCTATGTCATCCTCACCCCAAGGAACTTCAAACAACATTATTGGGTGGAGGTATGATGCTGATAGAAAAGCCCTCATACTTCAAAGAGTTCAAGGGCAGCAAGAAGTCTTCAACTTTCAGACCTTAAACTACTATGAAGGTCTTGACCTGGTTAACATGCCACTTGCCAACCCAAGCTAATCTAGGCAAGCTGACAGGCTGGCTCAAAGGATTCAAGACAGGATTATTGAAGAGTTCAGTCAAAGAAGAAGACAAAGGCAATCAGGTAATGTCATTGGTCAACTGGATGTTGAGGCAGACCCTGAGATTAAATTTAAAGGGAAAACCTTGACTGAAGGCCCAGTGATAGAGCCTGAGATCCCTGTCACACCTACAACTACTTCAACAATCCATTCCCTCAGTGAATCACCTGCTGGTGAAGGTGTATCACAACCTCTCTCTGACCAGAGCATGGAAGCTACTCCAAGCACTGAAGGCCAAAGCTATCTCCACCCTGAGTCACAAAGGTCTGTTGGTGACAAAGAGAAAAGGATACTGACTCCTTAGGAGATTGAGGAGGAGGAGAGATAGAGAGGAAGAGGAAGCTAAGGGGAGATAGTTCCACTGTTAGGTCTTCAGGCTTTATGGAAGCTACAATCAGGGCTGCCCCCAGACCAAATACTCAAAATGATGAGTTAAAGGCAGTCAGGATTACTTACTTACAGACTAGGAACTATGATATTAATGAAATCATTTCTCTCCTCTTAGAGGAACTAAATGAACTATCAGACATGGAAATGTCTAGAGAGAGGAAGGAAGTAAAGGATGCAAGGTTGCTCCTCCAAATCAAAGAAGAAAGGAGATAGAAAAGGCTGTACAAGCATACTCCTACTCTCTTTCCAGTTCAAGAAAGCCCTGTGCAAGAGACTGTGGCAACACAAGAACCTCATGTAGATAAAGAAACTGACAGGCAAAAGATGATCAACTACCTGAGTGCCAGAGGTCTCTACCAGGTAGCTGTACTTCTTCCCTTGTCCTTTGAGTATATTAAGTTTGAGTACCTCAAACAACTTAAACTTCAAGTACTCAAAGAACAAAAGGCTACAAAGAGGAAGATGAGGGAAGAAGCAGCCAAGTCAAGAGCCATCATCCAGAAGAGTCAAAAGAAGTCTGCTGATAGGTAGAGGATGATGAGTTTATTAAAGCTGTATGGATTCTCCGGAAGGAGACTTGGCCCAATGTCTCTATCTACCATGGATGAGCACATAAGGGTGATTAAGCAGAAGATTAAAAGAGGAGAGCTCATTGACTTACACTCCCCACCAAGTCAAGCCCCTCAAGAAGTGGAGGTTAAGGTTGAACCATTTAAGACAACACAACCTGGACCTCCTGTTGAACCTCAGCAAGCTTCATCTTCTGATCCACAGCAGGTCAAACTCCCTATCTTTCTGAACTAGTGAGGGAGGTAGACCCAACTGAAAAAGACAAGACTGAACAACAAGATGCTGAAGGCCAGTCTTCTCAGTTGAAGAGTTCAAAGAGAAGGAAAAGGATGGCCTCTAAACCCAAGTCAAAGAAGAAGAAGAAGACAGAGTCATCCACCTCCAAACCTCAGGATGAGTAAGAACATCCTGAAGAAGTGAAACAAGAGGAAGCTCAAACAACTCCAATTCAAGCAGCTCCTCTTGCATCAGGAAGACCCATCTTGTCTTGGACTTGCACTCCTAATCCAGAAAGAAGGCATGTAATCAGAGATCAAGGTATTGAAGATGTCTACACATGGCAGGACATGTTCAATCTACATCTGCATGATCTTTTTGAGATGAGAATACACTATGAGAGTCTGAGTGATCTTGACCATCTAATGAAGAAGGGTATGGTCATCATCATGATAAGGATTGTCAACATATAAGGTCTTCAAATGTTTTGGTAGCATCAGCCTAGGGGGAGTTTGTAAGGATTTATGTAAGGCTGATGCACCTACAACATCCAAAGTCTTTCTTGCATGCATGCACTGAAGTACAGAGTAAAAATGCTTGGGAAGTTTTACACCATGCACTAGAAATATTCTAAGTGTAAAATCTTCTGAAGCCAAGACCAATATCATTCGAAGCCAAAATTGAAGTCTTCCGAAGCATCTAAGACAAAGTCTTCCGAAGCCAAGAAGTGAAGACAGATTTCTTCTGAAGACTTTTGAACACATGATTTATCTAATGTACTTTACCATAAAGCTGGACCATTTTCCATTGCAACTCTGTTCAGTCACCAACTTACATAAGTTGGTGAAAAGGTCAATGCTTTTGGTAACTGTAAATTGAGGTCTAGAGTCCTTTTTCATTCTACTTTATATACTTTTATCTTATTTGTAATATATTAAAATGTGAGCTATGGCACGTCATAGTCACTAGTCAAAAGGCAATCTGCCTTTTGACTCTACATTTGATTTTGTTGTCTAGTTCAGATGTTTCCAACTGGCCTTCTAAGTATGGCCGTCTGTAGGATGTAGTATAAAGTATCTCAGGTCCTTGTATCTTTTCTTATGCTTTGTAACACTTGTAAAAGAACTTGAAAGCAATATACAACATTCTTGAAAACCAAATACTTGTGTTGTTTGTTCTTGTTCTGTCTCATATTTGCTTGTGTTCTTAGTATCAAACTATACTTGTTCCCAGTTCCCTATTTGATATGTTAAGTGTTCTAAACACTTTCCTCATTGTGTGTTGTGTTGTAAGTGACCATCCCTCAAACGGTCCAACAAATTCGACTCTCCGGATCCTTTGATCAAGATTGAGGCGGGGTTAGCGCCGCTGGCATCGGATTGTAATTGGTGTTCCCTTGAATTATCGAGACGTTCTGATTGCTACTTGAATCGGATTCCAACGATATTAACGCCGCCAAGATAATTCATTCTTGTTTGAAGATTCTCTGTTTTCATGTGATTTCTTGTTCAACTTTCTCTTTTTCCCTTTGAGAAAAAAACTTTCTAAGTTCCCTCTTGATCTGGAAACTTTAATCTCTCTTTCCTTTCTTTCTTTATGATCCAAACTTTTGGTCATCTTACTCCATTATTACATTTTCCTTTTCTCTGATTAGAATCACAGGAACATGCTTTGTTCTATTCTTCTTTCGGTTTGATATAGACTGCCAAATGCTTATTAATCTTCCAACTTTCTCTCTAATACCATGTTGCGCCCAGGATCGATTAACAATAGAATCGTTTAGGATAAACAATTAACTATGAGTATGCACAAGAAATGTGCAGTGACTCAAAGAACACGGTGGAATAACAAAAGATACACACGCAATTCAAATATGATTTCACACACAAATAAAGATCATATGTCGGGGTATACCCCTTACAATTGGCGGGTAATTAACTGTCAAATGACAGTTATATGTCGGTAGCTTAACTACCATTTGACACCCGTGACTTACGTCTAAACGTAATTTGACTTTTACATTTTACAGATTTCACTTTGACTTTTTAAATACTCTTGATTTCTTGATTACATAGTCCAACATGTCCATGTTGTTTATGCTGAAGTGATGTTTTTAATTTTGTCCCCCGAAACTTCCAGGTTAACATAAACAAGCAGAAAAAAGATGCATTCCATATTCTGAAACCTGAATTAGAAGTGGACCTGGATAAAAATCCACATTTTGATCCTCGAATGGGAATAGATAAAACCAAGCTTTTACGGCCTAAAAAGATGACATTTCAATTTGTAAAGGAAGGCAAATGGTCCAAGGAGGCAGAGATCATTAAGTTAAAGGTATCTTGTGTTTTGTTGTTTTACATCTTGGTTTTATTAATATTATTTATAATTTGTTGATTGTTGTAATTTATGTTTTTAGAGTCAGTTTAGAGAAGCACAAGCAAGAGAGTTTAAAGCATAACAAGCACAGCTTGCTAAGGCCAAGGCTGAACCTGATATTAATCCTAATCTCATAGAGGTATCAGAGAGAATTAGCACTAAAGAAAAGCCAAAGGACCCTATTCCTGATGTTGAGTGGTGGTAAGTTAACACAACTTTCATCTCTACTTATAAAATGTTTTATAGCTTCTTGAGAAGAAGGATCAGGTCGATAACTGATTGCACATACTACCTTTAATATTTATTCATCTTTTTGAATGCAACAAACTTTATTGTGAAATTGTGTGTGACACTTTATAAGTTAGAAGGCCAGGCTCTTTTTTTACTTTACTTTTGCTGTCACCATAATTTTAAGAGTTTTTAAGAGACCATAACAGTGACTTTTCTTATCACTCATAGGTAGAGGTGGTTAACCCATTTACTTATGAACGTGTCAATTATGGTTGTTGTTCATTGGTTCATTATTCAAAAGGGTAACATCAAAAATTCAAGCGATAAGAGAAAAAAAAGGTCAAATGGTTGAGTGTCTCCTAAAGTGTATTTATAGTGCATACAACCTACTCAGTTTCTTTTTATTCAAGAAATTAGGTTACTATTGTAATAATTTATCTTCCATATTCTTAATCACACGTTGTGTATAAAATTAGGAGAAAATGCGGTTTTGGTCAACCCAACCTAACCTATACAAACTAATATGTTTTGACCCGCACAACTTTTTGAACTTTCAGGGACATACCACTGCTAGATTTTTGTGTACTTATGGAAACATTATAGAAGGTGGGTTCGCAGAAGATACACTAAAGAAATAAAAGATCACCTTATATATGGAACACCCTCACCCTCAAAACAAGGTTTAAGGTGAATGTTAATGTCCAAGAGAACCGTTTATCATGCTGTGTAGTTATTTCTTAGGGTATTTGCATTGTGGTAGTGGAAGGTGGTAATAAATCTATAAAACGTTATCAGAAATTGATACTGAAACGTATAAACTGGGCTGCTGCTGTGAAAGAGAATGAAGATGAGAATGCTGATGACAATGATGATGAGAAACCCAAGAACAAATATGTGTTGGCGTGGCAAAAGGAGCGTTGCTAAACCTAGTTTTCATACGTTTTTGGTGCACAAATGCAGCACTAAAAATGTTGCTCGAAGGTGTTCTCTGATGCTGGAGTTGGTCATTACTAAGATTTATCAGTTAACTACTCAGACGAGGTGTAATTTGAAAGTTGGGTCGGGTATATCCACAGGCAGAGCTGTTTTTTGCATGTTTTGAGGCATGGATCATTATACCTTTAAGTACTCGAGTATATGATTAGTAATGCTTTTTACTTAAGTGTTTTTATTGAAGGTCCAAAACTGGAATAGATGATCATTTCTAATGTTTTTGAATGACCAACTTTTTAAAAAAATTATGATATTGTTATCACCATCTATATTTTTATATACTCGATCATGTGTTCTTTTGCGCCTTGTGCCTAATGTCTAGTCTACATTTGGTGAAACTTTTAGTGCAATGGTACTCGTCTAGGGATTATCACATGATATTATATTTATATAAACTGACTATATATATTCTTCAAACTGTGATTTGTTATTGTAAATAAATTGTTCTCTGTTGGTCTTAGATTTGACAGAAGTTTGATTTAACTGAATGAATCAACCGAATAATAAAATAGTGCGCTATGTTGTTAAAAGCCCACAAGGTGCGTGCAAAGGCTTCTAGGCGTAGCCTAGCCTAATCTTGCCGCCTCGCTTCAAAAGCCCCAATTTCAGGTGTTTAGGCGCTCCTAATTTTGTCGCCTTGCTTCAAAAGCCCCATTTGCAGGGATGTGCATTCGGGTTTACCCGATCCGGAATCGTGAGAACTGAACCAGGACCGAACCTGATTAGAAGAAATCACACGAACCGTAACTGAACCAAGTAATTGGTTCACGGGTCGGTTACATTGACGGTTCTTGTGGGTTGGTTTCAATTCGGTTCCTACAGAACCGAATTAAATTGATGAGTGGTGGTTGTGATACATAGCATATAGTGTTGACGGAGTTGAAGGTGAGGATGATGTTTGTCAATGAAGATGGACGATGATAATAGATATAAAACTGAGAACAATATTTATTTAATCAAATTTACCAACTTAACCAACTGTTATAAACCAAACGGAAGAACTCAACCCAAAAGGCTAGTCTGATGGGTGAGGGAACCCATTTGGCTTATAAATCCTATATCAATTGCCCATAAAACCGATGTGGGACAAGTCCCATACCTTATAATGGTTTCGGTCCATAACATTCGCCCCTCCTTAAGGACCAACGTCCTCGTTGGTCACGTCAATGTTGGTCACGGCTGGCTCTCTCCAGGCCACCACTTCGAGGTTGGCTCTGATACCACTGTTAAACCAAACGGAACAACTCAACCCAAAAGACTAGTCTGATGGGTGAGGGAACCCATTTGGCTTATAAATCCCACATCAATTGCCCATACAACCGATATGGGACAAGTCCCATACCTTACAATGGTTTTGGTCCATAACATTCCTTCTCTTAAACATTCTATCCTTTCTTCGATGCATGATTCACCTGTTGGTAGTCATTCGGGAGTGACCGCTACAATTCAACGTGTCTCTCGTTTGTTTTACTGGCAAAAAATGAGGACTGATATCAAGCTTTACATTCAAAACTGTCTGACTTGTCAGTAGTGTAAAGCAGACCATGTAGCGTACCCGGGTTTATTACAACCGTTACCTATTCCACAAGGTGTTTGGGAAGACATTGCTATGGATTTTATTGAAGGTTTACCGACTTCTAATGGCAAAAATGTTATTATGGTGGTGGTGGATAGGTTGAGTAAAGGAGGTCACTTTATTGCTTTGTCGCACCCTTTTACTGCAATATCAATTGCTCAAGCTTATTTGGATTGTGTGTATCGCTTGCATGGGTCTCCAAAGCCTATTGTTTCTGATCGCGATAAGATCTTTATTAGTTCTTTTTGGAAAGAACTTTTGATCATGCAAGGTGTCACCCAATGTTTGACTAGTTCTTACCATCCTCAATCAGATGGACAATCTGAAGTGTTGAATCGTTTCCTTGAAGGGTATCTTCGATGTATGTGTTTTGATAAACAACATGATTGGGCTCGTTAGCTTCTTCTGGCAGAATATTGGTATAACACTACTTATCAATCAGCTATTTGATGTACTCCCTTTGAGGTCATTTATGGTCAACCTCCTCCACTTCATGTACCTTATATGTCGGGAGATAGTAATGTAGAGGCTATGGATCGCAGGCTTATAGCTCGGGAGGAAGTTATTAGATCACTTAAGATCAATCTTCAGAAGGCTCAATTGCGTATGAAGCAATTGGCAGATGCCCATCGGACGGAGCGGGTTTTTGACGTTGGTGATTGGGTTTACTTGAAATTACAACCTTATCGTCAAATCACTGCTCGCTAGGAGTCCAATCTTAATAAAAAGTTATCCGTTAAGTATTCTAGTCCTATTCTGATAATTGCAAAGGTGGGTTTGGTAGCTTATACTTTACAATTACCTCCTGAGCTTCAATTGCACCCGACGGTACATGTCTCCTTGCTTAAGAAGTATTATGGCCCTCTTCCGGTTCCGGTGACCTATCCTTTACCTGATTCCTCATCTTCACGTATACCGGAGAGTGTGATTGATCGTCGCATTCTTAAACTCCATAATCGTGTTTGTATTCAGTGGTTGATTAAATGGAGCGGCTCTTTACCAGAAGACGCTACTTGGGAGGATGCCGAGTTGATTACTTCTTGGCTTCCTTCATTTGACCCTTGTGGTCAGAGGTCTTTTCATTTCGGGGGTATTGATACGAATGCGGATGCTTAAAAGTGGTTAAAGTGGTTGACTTTCAGAAATGTTGACTTGTTAGTTAGTTGCGGTAGTTAGAATTTTGTTAGTCTCTAGTATAAAAGGAGGGAAATAAGATGTAGAAGTGTCTAGAAATTTTGTATTCTTGTTCTGTTTCATTGTAATCTTTTACCAGTAATTCAAAAGCTTTTCTTCTTCTTCTTGCTTCTCTATTTGGTAACCATGGCTGTTCATTGATTAATCAATTGCAGCTTACTATCCGCCAAAATTCAATCTAATTTGATTTAGATTGTATCACAAACCAAACCGTATGTGTTCGGAGAAGATGATGTTATGTATTGTTCTTCGATTATTCACAATCAATGATGATGGTTGCAATTGGCAAAGCAAACTCTTTAAACGGGTTTGTTACAATGATGGATGTCAATTGTCAATGTTGTTAATCATATCCTTAATTATGTAAGAGTCAATCATGAATGATAATTGCCTTGCCAGTATTATATCCTACAATTACTAGGGTATTTTAAAAGCCATGGGTATATCGATTATGCATGAAACTAAACGGTTACAGACCCAGAACCGCACCGTACCCGAGACTGGCATGAATTAAGAACTGTCACACCCCGGGCCCAGGTAGGGTGGGACGTCACATACTAGCAACACATATGGCAGCGGAAACAAACCATCATAAAAGCACAAAAGGAGAGAACATCACATGGCATTTAATATTTAATGAAAACCAGGGCTAGAAACAGATCTAGCCCCCAAATGAAACTGTACATCCAACATACGGACAAAGTGTAATGATCAACAATAATTATAAATTGTTTAAAATGTTTTTAAAATTAGACAAGCCAATGCCATGGTCACGGTCAAGGTCTTCAACAATAGCTAGAGTCCCTTCATGGATTACCTGAAACATGCTCAAAAAGAAATTGTGTCAACTAAAAAGTTGGTGAATTCAAGTGCTTAAAGTTTAAAAACAAAAGGGTTCAATAGAATCCACATTTGATTTAAAAGAATCAAAGATTCACTGTTGTGGGGGATCACAATCAACCTTGCACTCAGTCCCGGTTAGCCTCTTCAAAAGTTATGTTTTACCGGTTAATTTCGAAGGAAGAACTGAGCCTCAAACAATGGACCATACATGTCGGATGGTTCACCTAGTATCTGATAAAAACTTGTCACATGCCACAAACGACCCCACAGGATCTCAGTGTGGTACCCTTCCCGTTCATCATGGAAGGCACTGTGTGTGGGGGATTCCCCAAGTAGATCTACCCATATAAAACAAGCGGTTCACACAAGAATTAATGATCGTGATACAAATAAAAGCAGGTTCTAACATTAACCCCAACATTCAAGCATCGTATAATAGCTCATAAAAGGTTTCAATTCAAATATATCATATTTCATCCCAAAAACAGTAGTACAAAGGGGACACTAGAACTCACCTTAAAATTCAAGGAAAAAGGGTTCTTCGTGTGCCGGGAAAGAGTCTCAAGTCTAGCACCCTAACATCAAGATTTAAGTGTTAAGCCACTAATTCTAGGGTTATGGAGATTCACTAGGTGTGTCATGAGGTTGATGTCTTACTAGCTTTTGATTTGCTAAGTCTTTAAATAAAAAGTTTTCTTTTATAGAAAGTTAGGGTTTCTTAGGAAAGAGTTCATGATATACCATGTTAGATCATCTATATAAGTTAGTTTAAGTCTTCTAAGTGGTTACTAGACCAAGGGGTCGGTTTATTGAAGGTTAGCAAAATTACAGTTTAGTCCTCCAAGTTTCCAAAATTTACACTTTCTACCCCAAAGTTTGATTTCTTGCATTTAATGACTTTTATGGCCAAATATTAGGTTCTTAAAGTTAGGTAACTGATTTTTAAGTAAGTTTATACCAAGATTTCAGAAATTAGGTCCGGTTCATATATTTTTATGTCTTACGTTACCGGTTACAGTAAAACCGAAGGTTTTTAACGGTTAAGTGTTGATTTCTATATTTTTAGTCTTAGATCCATTAAATATTATTTTAATGACTTTTTATAAGTTTTAAATCAGTTAAAGATGTATTTCAAGCTCCTTTTAGGTGAAAGTCTACATTTTAAGTTTAACCCGTTAAAACGCGTTTTTACCCGTAAATGACCGTTTAAAAGCTTGTTTTACCAACTCTTATCATCTTTGAAAATCTTATACACTTATCTTACTTAAATAACACGGTTTCCATGTGTTTTTATTTTAATACCATTAATTCTAGGATTTTTCCTCAAAACGTTGCTCGGTTATTACCCGTTTTTAGTTAAAAATTCCTTTTTACTTGTCCTTTGACCATTTAATCAACAAATCCGGTCCAAACACTTTGTTAACTCTTTTAAAGCCTGGAATTATTTTTAATATGGTTAAAATCCATGTTTTCTTATTTTTAAGTCGTTTTACCACTTTTCGGGTACCCGAATATGTCCAAATTGCTTACAAGTCTAAGACTTTATTATTTTCAGCCATTAACATCTCATCATACACCTAAAATCATCCAAAACCCTGAAATATCATTTCTAACTCACGGGTTCAACAAACAACCTATGAACAAGATGGAAACTTAGAGATTACACCATTTTCATCCATTACACATGTGTAAAACATTATATCTTGTGTTTATATATTACCCAAACCTTTTGTAACTTTAAAATAAGGTTATAAGAAGGTTATAAAACTGATTTTGAGCAGGTTACATGCTTAGCTTTAAAATATTACAAGTTGTGCAAGTTGGATGGTGTAATAACACCCAAAAAGAGGGTTTTCTAGGTGTAAATCGGGTTACACCTATAGAATGACTTATATAACAAGTGTGATAACTTCAAGAACTTGAAAAGCTCTTTAAGAACAAGTTTGTAGCAGAAAGTTTCTGTTAGATACAAGAATGGTAAGATCTTTGAGTGAAAAATGAAGAAAACACATGAAATGACCAAATCGGGTGACATGAAGCTTACACTTGGCGTAGCTCACGGTTTGGAGAGTGTAGATAGACAAGAGTGGCCTGGAAACCTTTGAACAAGGCTGGAAAATCTCGAACAAATGCTGAAGAACCACGAGCTTTCAAGACCCGAGCACCAAAAGCTCACAAACCTTCACTTCCTTGCGGTTTTGATGCTTGGCCGATAGTATGTTGTTGTGCACCTTCAAAAACAAGCTGGAATGGAGAGGGAATTCGAGAGAGTGTGTGTGTTTTTGGGTGGAGAATCCGAAAATGAGAGATGAGAGTGAGAGAGGAATGAGAGGTGTAGTGTCTTGCATGTATGAAGAGTGGGTAGAAGAGGTGGTGGTGTAGAAGAGAGGAGAGTGGAGGAGAGGGGCGCCCGAGATTTGGCTTCTAGTGAGGGGATTTTTTATTAAATTTTAATGGTGATATTATTATGTAGTATTATTTGTAGTACTGGGTAGTATATTAGATGGTATAATTTGGTTAGTTTATGTCTCTTGTGCATGATCATGCATGCACTTACCCGAAAATTTTGAGTTTCATGCGCACCTTAATTGTTTCAAATTATGATTTAATTATTGCATGGGTGGCTAATTAACATTCCCGGGTCACTAAGATTTCCCTAGCTAATGCTTGATCTAGATAAATCATCACAAAAAGGCACATAAAATAACAAAAATGGTGAACACTAACAACAATAATGATAATGTTGATAATAATATTGGTAATGATATTAACATTAATATTAATTGAATTGGGTAATGATGCAGGTTGATAAGGTTAGAATTATGACCTAGAGGTATCTCGGGCTTAGCTTTCCTCTCTTTCCAAACCTCACGGTACCTTTCCATGGTGCCACTTTCATCATTACTCTATCACCCACTTAAAACTCCAAAGGTTTTCGTCTACTGTCAGCGTATTTCTTTTGACGATCCCTGGCTGCTCTCAAACGCTTCTTGATTTTAAATATCTTGTCGGTGGTTTCCAACACAATCTCGGGTCCCATTACTTGGCTGTCACCGATCTCGTTCCAGCTCAATGGTGATCGGCATTTCCTACCATATAGGGCCTCATATGGAGCTGCCTTTATACTTGCGTGGTAACTATTGTTATAGGAGAACTCTACCAAAGGAAGATGATTGTCCCAGTTCCTACCAAAGTCAATCGCGCAAGCTCTTAGTATATCTTCCAGGGTTTGAATAGTCCTTTCACTCTGACCATCAGTTTGTGGGTGGTATGCAGTGCTTAGATCTAAACGGGTTCCCAAGGCTTGCTGGAGTGATTTCCAGAAACGTGAAGTGAAGCGGCTATCACGGTCGGAGATGATTGACAGAGGCACACCATGCCTGGTCACTATTTCATCAATATACAATTGAGCCAGTTTCGTCAGGTCGTAGTCTTCTCGAATCGGCAAGAAGTGAGCTGATTTAGTTAACCTGTCTACTATTACCCAAATGGCGTCATGTCCTCTAAAAGTTCTAGGTAGCTTTGTGACGAAATCCATTGTGACGTTATCCCACTTCCACTCTGGAATTTCGGGCTGTTGCAACGTCCCTGACGGTTTTTGGTTTTCAGCCTTTACCATGGCGCACGTCAGACACTTGCTAACGTAAACGGTGATGGATTTCTTGATCCCAGGCCACCAGAAAAGGGCCTTTAGATCATGGTACATCTTGTCACTTTCGGGGTGAACCGAGTACCTATATTTGTGGGCTTCGTCGGGGATTACCTCTCTAATTCCCCCATGCTTTGGTACCCACGTTCTCCCTTCATATTTATATACACCATCGCTGCTCAGCTCCAATCGCTTCTCCATCCCTGTCAACATTTCCCCCGCTAGCTTATCTTCCTTTAGCGCTTCTTCTTGTGCTTTCTTTAGTCTCGCGATAAGGTCGGTGTATACACTCATCCTTAAGGAATGGACGCGTAGAGGTTTTTCTCTTTCTTTCCGGCTCAAGGCATCTGCCACTACATTGGCCTTGCCCGGATGGTAGCGTATTTCACATTCGTAATCATTCAGCAACTCAACCCATCTTCTCTGGCGCATGTTTAGCATCTTCTGATCAAGAATGTGCTGCAAACTCCTATGGTCCGTGTAAATAATGCACTTCGTGCCATAAAGATAATGCCTCCACATTTTGAGTGCAAACACCGCAACATCCAATTCTAGATCATGTGTTGTGTAGTTCTTCTCATGATCGTTTAGTAGTCTCGATGCATAAGCAATTACTTTGTTGCGCTGCATTAGCACGCATCCTAGTCCTTGATGCGAAGCGTCAAAATAGACAACGAAGTCCTCAATTCCTTCTGGGAGAGCGAGGATAGGTGCACAACACAGTTTCTCCTTGAGCGTTTCGAATGCTTCATTATGCTCTCGTTCCCACACAAAGGTCATATTCTTCTTAGTTAGAGCAGACAACGGTTGCACAGTGCGTGAGAAGTCCTTGATAAACCTTCTGTAGTATCCGGCCAATCCAAGGAATTGCCTTATCTTGATAGGGGTTTCGGGAATATTCCAGTCCTTAATCGCCTCAATCTTAGAGGGTCAACTTGAATCCCATTCTCATTTACCACATGCCCTAAAAATTGGATTTCTCGCATCGAAAATTCACATTTGGAGAACTTGGCATATAATTGCTCATTTTTTAGCAACTCAAGAATCAGTCTAAGGTGTATCTCATGCTCCTCTTTACTACGGGAGTAGATCAAGATGTCATCGATAAACACGATCACGAACTTATCAAGATACGGGCGACATACACGGTTCATGAGATCCATAAACGCCGCTGGTGCGTTAGTCAGTCCCAAGGGCATGACTAGATACTCATAATGTCCGTATCTTGTCCTGAAGGTCGTTTTGGGTATGTCTTCCGTGACACCCTACACATATCCCAAATCGGCCGTGGACAGGAGAGATTCCTGGTTCATAAGTAATGTCTGGCCTCTAACATCAACAACGCGTTTTGGGCGTATTGGCTGTGGATGAGAGGAGAACTCCATAATTAAGTGTGCTCAGGTGGGAGCAATCAAGGGATTGGTGACCTCCCTGGGAAGTTTTCACCCGGACAACCAAAAGCAAATCCGTGAGCTCCTCGCGGGCAAAGCGGACTATATTGTTGGTGTGAGGGGCCGGATGTTACAGAATTGTATCAGAGCCACTCCTGTGTTGTTCGGGATGTGGGACATACCTCACCAAGGATGGTGACTTCTCGGGCAAATCGAGGACGATGAGTCCAAACAATGGGTGCTTGTGACACCCTACACATATCCCACATCGGCCGTGGACAAGAGATTCCTGGTTCATAAGTAATGTCTGGCCTCTAACATCAACAACGCGTTTTAGGCGTATTAGCTGTGAATGAGAGGAGAACTCCACAGTTAAGTGTGCTCAGGTTGGAGCAATCCAAGGATTGGTGACCTCCATGGGAAGTTTTCACCCGGGCAACCAAAAGCAAATACGTGAGCTCCTCGCGGGCAAAGCGGACAATATTGTTGGTGTGAGGGGCCGGGTGTTACATCTTCTTCTCTTATTTTCAGCTGATGATATCCCGATCTTAAATCTATTTTAGAAAAGTAACTAGCTCCCTACAGTTGATCGAATAGGTCGTCAATCCTCGGGAGAGGGTAACGATTCTTTATAGTCAGCTTGTTCAGCTCCCAGTAATCAATGCACATCCATAGGGTTCCATCCTTCTTCTTCACAAATAATACCGGTGCTCCCCATGGAGAAACACTCGGTCGAATAAATCCCTTGTCGAGGAGTTCCTGGATCTGCAGCATTAGTTCCTTCATCTCGGGAGGGGCGAGTCGATATGGTGCCTTGGCTACAGGTGCAGCACCAGGCAGTAGATCTACTTGGAACTCGACTTGTCGGTTCGGAGGGAATCCCGGTAGATCTTCGGGAAACACTTCTGCGATATTCAGAAACCACTGGAATATCCTTAATCTTCTTCTCCTCTTTAGCCTTCATTACATAGACTATGAAAGCTGGGCATCCCTTCTTAAGGCTCTTGGTAGCTTTAAGATGAGATATCATAGGACATAGCGTGTCCCTTCCTTCGCCACGAACCACTAGCACTTTCCAATCGCTCAACGGTATTCTAAGCAGGCGTTCATTACCCACGATTTCGACTCTATTCTTAGCCAGCCAATCCATACCAACAACCACGTCGAATCCTCCTAACTTAATAGGCATCAGGTTTATCTTAAATATGCTACCTTCTAGATTCATTAAACAGTCCTTGATGACTTCATTAGTTTCTATAATGTTACCGTCAACTAATTCTATGGTAAACGGATCGGTCAAAATACATGCACTCAAGTCAATCAAAGGCCTAAAAGCACTAGAGACAAAACTAGCAGTTGCTCCAGTATCAAAGAGAATGGTAGCAGGATGGTGGTTTATAAGGAACGTACCATTGACCACATCAGGTTCCTTACGAGCATCGGTTGGCTCCATCACGAATGCTCGTCCCTTAGGCTTGTTGGGTCTGGCCTCCTTATCTCTTCCCAGTTTAGGACACCTGTTCCTCATGTGCCTTGGATCTCCACATTCATAGCATTGTTTACCCGGCGCATACGTACAATCCTTGATTAAATGACCTGGTCGTTTGCATCGGAAGCAAGGCATCAGGTTGCAATCCCCTTGATGATGCAGTTTGCACTTGTTGCAGAACGGGCTCGTACTCGAGTATAGCTTCCTTGTCCTCCCACCTTGGTCATCACGCCTCACACCTTCAAAGCTCTTCTTGCTTGACCCGCTACTACTGTCGATTGCTCTCTTCACATCGAACCACTTTCGTTTCTCACCCATCGACTTCCTCTTCTCTTCAGTCCTGGTTTGATCAGTCCACCCAGCCCTAACCAAATCATCAGTCAAACTACTGGTGAAGTCAACCGCAGCTTGCAAGGTTAAAGGCCTGGAAGATCGAACCATTCTTCTGACTCTAGGATGTAGCCCCCAAATGAAACACGCTACACCCTTAGATTCTGGTGTCACCAGGTGTGGCACCAATCAAGACAGGGCTAAGAAGTGGTTGATGTACTCAGTGTAATTAGGACCCTTCATCTCCAGGCTCAGGAATTCAGACTCTAGCTTCTCCAGTTGATTGATGGGGCAGTATTTGCTGGTTATCAGTTCCCTAAACTCGGTCCAACTCATTCGGTTAGTAGTGTTCCTTCCCCGGGGCTGAATAACCGTCTTCTACCATTCTTGAGCCGGTCCCTTGAGTGACTGGGATGCGAACCTCACCATGTGGTCCATTTTACACTCACTGATGTCCAAGACAACTTCCATTTCATCGATCCATCGATACGTCTCTATCGCACCCTCAGTGTCGTAGAAGTCTTTTGGCTTGCATGCCATGAAAGTTTTGTAGGAGCATCCATTCTTCAGTGCTTCAGCTTCCTCGTTATTGCCCTCATTGTTTCCGAATACATCATCACCACCAGGGTTGCTCCGGTCTGCGTTGATCTGGGCTATAATGGTAGGAATAGCATTTGCAATCTGTCGTGCAACAAGGTTGGCAATCCTTTCATCATTTCCCTGGTTTTCATTCTCTCCACGAGGGGTTCCTGGTGGAGTAGGGGTTTGGTTTCTGGTTTGTCTAGCCCCTTCACGGCGGCCTCTAGTAGTTCCTCGCCTTCCAATGTGGGTTCCTCTCCTAGTTGGCATTCTGATAGCATCACAGATAAATTTTTGTTTAGCATCTCATAATTGGTTTCGAGTAGCCCATGCATCATTTACCCTAAACTATCGCGTCCTAGAAAGATAGAGTGCATCATACACACCACTAAATACCTCTAACAAGAAAATGTTTCATTAAATTTGCTTAAGACAATTCATCCAAAATGGACACAGGTCAAAATTTCCAACGCATAACATGACACATTGTAAATAAATATAAATAGTTCAGCAAGGTTTTAGCATCAATTAAAATAGTTTCACGGAGAGATAGAGTTATAGTATCAGCAAGCATAATTGTCTCAGAGTTACACTCTTACAAGTTGGAAAGTACCATCACCCCCATAATAATAATAATAGTATCAGATGAATAATAGAAATGGGTTTCCTTCAACTGTCTATAAGACAGATAATCCCACATCCTCTCCAAGCCTTCACATCCACTTCTTCTTCAACCACCCTAGCCATCCCGAGTTCTTCTTCCTCTGTTCCTGCTCCAACCGCTGGACCCCGTGCGTAGCCATCATGGCCTGAAACTGAGCAAACTGAGAGGTCCGAGTAGCGTGTTGGAGGGTCAGCTCGTGACGACGAACGGTCTTCAGAATCTCATCCAAAGCAGCATCGGAGGGACCTACGTCGCTTGCCCGGCGGCTAGACTGGGAGTATCTGTCACCAGCTAACACACTAGGGCCATCATACATACTGCGCCTCGGTGGCATCCAATGCTCGTCATGTGGGTGGTGGTGGAGTGGATCAAATGACGGAGGTATAGGTGTCGGAATCCTAACAGGTGGTGGAGGAGGAGGTGGCATCCTAAAGGAGACTGAGGGACCTGGCCTTGCACTCTTGCGTGGGCAGGTGATCACACGTGCACCCCTATCCCCGATAGGTGGGATAGGTGAGTGAGTAGGGGCTGCTACATGGGTGAATGGGAGCGCGTCCGGCTCCTGGAAGGGGATGTCGAGGAAGAGTCTTCTGACGGCTCGGTGTCGTCGGATATGACGGATATCCATGTCCGCATCTCCTCATATACTCCTCGTACTCTGTTCGCGGTGCTGCCTCCTTGAGGCTCACAGATGGTGTAGTCCCGTCAGTAAGGTATGCTGGTGCCTTACCCTTGTCAGCCATAGTCCTGCTATCCTGCAAGAAATATCATGAGTAATTTGGTTTCTCATAGCTCATGATTGTAATAATAATAGTAGTACTTATGGTAGTGATGGAAATAGTATCAATAACCAGAGGTATCAGTAAGTAGTAGTATCAGATATCAGTAGCTTCTTCAAATAGCAACAGGTAGAGCAGCTAACACTTAGGAAAAACAAAACTTTTAGACCACTTCAAAAGAAATTACAGAAATCATAAGTTTCAAAAAGAACAAGTCCACTCATTACCTAAAGGTCCATGCTGGAACTTACGCATCCGGTAAATTCATGATTACGTTGATCAAGTGTAATCATCAATTTACCCAACCCGATCATCCCAACACTTTCTCATAAAGACGGTCCTAAGGCATCAGGGTTGTAGCCTAGGGTCTCACTATGGTATCCTTGACTTCTCTACAACCTTTGGCTCTAATACCAATCTGTCACACCCCGGGCCCAGGTAGGGTGGGACGTCACAGACTAGCAACACATATGGCAGCAGAAACAAACCATCATAAGAGCACAAAAGGAGATAACATCACATGGCATTTAATATTTAAAAAAAACCAGGGCTAGAAACAGATCTAGCCCCCAAATGAAATTGTACATCCAACATACGTACAAAGTGTAATGATCAACAATAATTATAAATTGTTCAAAATGTTTTTAAAATCAGACAAGCCAATGTCATGGTCACGCTGCTAGGTCAAGGTCTTCAACAATAGCTAGAGTCCTTTCATGGATTACCTGAAACATGCTCAAAAAGAAATTATGTCAACTAAAAAGTTGGTGAATTCAAGTGCTTAAAGTTTAAAAACAAAAGAATTCAATAGAATCCATATTTGATTTAAAAGAATCAAAGATTCACTGTTGTGGGGGATCACAATCAACCCTGCACTCAATCCCGGTTAGCCACTTCAAAAGTTATGTTTTACCGGTTAATCCCGAAGGAAGAACTGAGCCTCAAAACAGTGGACCATACCTGCCGGATGGTTCACCTAGTATCTTATAAAAAACTTGTCACATGCCACAAACGACCCCGCAGGATCTTAGTGTGGAACCCTTCCCGTTCATCACGGAAGGCACTGTATGTGGGGGATTCACCAAGTAGATCTACCCACATAAAACAAGTGGTTCACATAAGAATTAATGATCGTGACACAAATAAAAGCAGGTTCTAACATTAAACCCAACATTCAAGCATCATATAATAGCTCATAAAAGGTTTCAATTCAAATATAGCATGTTTCATCCCAAAAACAGTAGTAAAAAGGGGACACTAGAACTCACCTTAAAATTCAAGCAAAAAGGGTTCTTCGTGTGCCGGGAAAGAGTCTCAAGTCTAGCACCCTACCATCAAAATTTAAGTGTTAAGCTACTAATCTAGGGTTATGGAGATTCACTAGGTGTGTCATGAGGTTGATGTCTTACTAGCTTTTGATTTGCTAAGTCTTTAAATAAAAAGTTTTCTTTTATAGAAAGTTAGGGTTTCTTAGGAAAGAGTTCATTATTTACCATGTTAGATCATCTATATAAGTTAGTTTGAGTCTTCTAAGTGGTTACTAGACCAAGGGGTTGGTTTATTGAAGTTTAGCAAAATTACAGTTTAGTCCTCCAAGTTTCCAAAATTTACACTTTCTAACCCAAAGTTTGATTTCTTGCATTTAATGACTTTTGTGGCCAAATATTAGGTTCTTAAAGTTAGTTAACTGATTTTTAAGTAAGTTTATACCAATATTTCAGAAATTAGATCCGGTTTATATATTTTTATGTCTTACGTTACCGGTTACGGTAAAACCGAAGGTTTTTAACGGTTAAGTGTTGATTTCTACATTTTTAGTCTTAGATCCATTAAATATTATTTTAATGAATTTTTATAAGTTTTTAATCAGTTAAAGATGTATTTCAAGCTCCTTTTAGGTGAAAGTCTACATTCTAAGTTTAACCCGTTAAAACGCGTTTTTACCCGTAAATGATCGTTTAAAAGCTTGTTTTACGAATTCTTATCATCTTTGAAAATATTATACAATTATATTACTGAAATAACATGGTTTCCATGTTTTTTTATTTTAATACCTTTAATTCTAGGATTTTTCCTCAAAACGTTGCTCGGTTATTACCCGTTTTTAGTTAAAAATTCCTTTTTACTTGTCCTTTCACCATTTAATCAACAAATCCGGTCCAAACACTTTGTTAACTCTTTTAAAGCCTGGAAATCTTTTTAATATGGTTAAAATCCATGTTTTCTTATTTTTAAGTCGTTTTACCACTTTTCGGGTACCCGAATATGTCAAATTGCTTACAAGTCTAAGACTTTATTTTTTTCAGCCATTAAAATCTCATCATACACCCAAAATCATACAAAACCTACTGAAATATCATGTCTAACTCACGGGTTCAACAAACAACCTATGAACAAGATGGAAACTTAGAGATTACACCATTTTCATCCATTACACATGTGTAAAACATTATATCTTGTGTTTATATATTACCCAAACCTTTTGTAACTTTAAAATCAAGTTATTAGAAGGTTAGAAAACTGATTTTGAGCAGGTTACATTCTTAGCTTCTAAATATTACAAGTTGTGCAAGTTGGATGGTGTAATAACACCTAAAAAGAGGGTTTTCTAGGTGTAAATCGGGTTACACCTATAGAATGACTTATATAACAAGTGTGATACCTTCAAGAACGTGAAAAGATCTTTAAGAACAAGGTTGTAGCAGCAAGTTTCTGTTAGATACAAGAATGGTAAGATCTTTGAGTGAAAATGAAGAAAACACATGAAATGACCAAATCGGGTGACATGAAGCTTACACTTGGTGTAGCTCATGGTTTGGAGAGTGTAGATAGACAAGAGTGGCCTGGAAACCTTTGAACAAGGCTGGAAAATCTAGAACAAATGCTGAAGAACCACGAGCTTGCAAGACCCGAGCACCAAAAGCTCACAAACCTTCACTTCCTTGCGGTTTTGATGCTTGGCCGATAGTATGTTGTTGTGCACCTTCGAAAACAAGCTGGAATGGAGAGGGAATTCGAGAGAGTGTGTGTTTTCTGGTGGAGAATCCGAAAATGAGAGATGAGAGTGAGAGAGGAATGAGAGGTGTAGTGTCTTGCATGTATGGAGAGTGGGTAGAAGAGGTGGTGGTGTAGAAGAGAGGAGAGTGGAGGAGAGGGGGCGGCCGAGATTTGGCTTCTAGTGAGGGGATTTTTGATTTAATTTTAATGGTGATATTATTATGTAGTATTATTTGTAGTATTGGGTAGTATATTAGTGTAAGGCCCCGTTCCCGGGACGCCTACAGTTGGTCATTCATCGCACATAAAACAAATAATTACATTTAACTTTCGTAAAACGTTGCAGCGGAAACATTAAACATCATTACATTTCTTCATAAAAACTTTTGCAACATGATAAATCGTTTCCCAATTACAAAATATTTGTTTCATTACATTACAAAAGCATTAAACATAAGGATGCCATCCAAAATACGATAAGTAGCCGCACCGTGTCATCCTCAGCAACATACCTGCCAACTGGAAACACATCAAAATCAGCGTTGCTGAGTGAGTTCTAGTTTTATAATAAAACATACTATACTTTCATTAAAAACCGTTCATTTCTTTCATGCGATCATACATCATACTTATACACAGATAATATCATTATTATCTTCATCATTCATACCTACTTTAACTTTTACATTCTTTTATCATTACACTTTTCCTTTCCATCAACCATAAACCTTACCCTTCTGTTCATGGTACTGGACCTAGGCCTATCATAGACCTTCTATAACGGTGCACCGCACCTCATGGCCACAGCACCTAAGGTAAAGTTTAGGTGTACTATGCAATACCTTTCTGTTCATGGTTCTGGACCTAGGCCTAACATAGACCTTCTATAACGGTGCATCGCACCTCGTGGTCACAGTACCTAAGGTATGAGTATAGGTGTACCATTGCCATATGCAATACCTTTCTGTTCATGGTTCTGGACCTAGGCCTATCATAGACCTTCTATAACGGTGCATCGCACCTCGTGGTCACAGTACCTAAGGTATGCAGCAATAGTTCTATACAAATGGTCACTCACTAAGAAAGACCCCGATGTGCATACCATGATTGCAAGACTTTCTTTACTTTCATTACTCATTAATGCATGCATTCTTATTTAATGTTCCTATTTTCTTTATCTTTCACTTTACGTTACATAATACTTCATTTCATTCATTAACATTCGACGTAAAGCCATGGAAAGATACATATACATAACAGGAACGTAAACATAAACATACACACATCACCATACAGGGCATCATCATATATATACGCATCAAGCATACACACGCAACAATCATACATCACATCATTAACATCACACACATGGCCGACATCACGTCTTTGACCTTGAAAGTCAACTTACACATGCCTACGGGAACCTCCCGAGTCAAAACCCATAACTGCACATTCCCTCGAAAGTCATATGATAAGCCGTCGTTCTTTCGGGCGTATGAACCCTACTTGGGCGTATGGACACCCTCCAGTCGCATGGCCTTCCGGGCGACTGAACACTTAGGCGAATGGACATCAGGCGAATGGACCCTATGCGAATGGACTATGGGCGAATGGACATCTATGCGTATGGACTTTCAGTTGCATAGCTTCTATGCGTATGGCCTTCAGTCGCATGACTTCAGGCGCATGGGCTTCAGTCGCATACCCTTCGTGCGAATGAACCCCAGTCGCACATTCCTTCAATCGCATGCCTTACAGACACATGAACTTCAGTCGCATGACCATCATGCGTATGGACCTCAGTCGCATGGCAATCGTGCGCATGGACCTCAGTCGCACGCCAATCGGCCGTATGGCCCCCAATCTCCCTCCAGTCAGTCGCCTAGCCCTAGCTGATGCAGAATGCAGTTCATCCCGACTGCAGCCGACGGGTTTCGGCCCCCAACCTCTTCCAAACCTCTTTTAAGCTCAAATCAACCATTCTAAACCTTAGGGAAACATACCACGACCTCATTCAAGCATAACCAAGCAAGAAATCAAGCCTCAAACGCATCATACACATACACACATGCATAAAAACGGGTTTTCACCCAAACTCGAAAAAAAGGGTTTTCAGATGAGTTCCAGCCCCAAAATCAGTTGAAAACGTGTAAAAGAGAGGTCCTAGAACTCACACAAACGATCCTGTCGAGTAGAGCTTCGATTTGACCCGCTACACGACGATTTTCACGCTTGAATCCACCCGAACCAAGCTTTTCTCCTCTTTTTCTCCTTCTCTTCTCCTCTCCTCTCTTCTTGGCTGAAAAATGGCAAGAAAGGGAGTGTCTTCCCCCTTTTATATTTCCATTCATCAAAGTTTCTCTCGTTGGCAAGTTTGGTCCCTCGACTTTGGACTTTATTTCTTTTTCTTCTTTCGTTGGCTTCAAAGAAAATTTCCGGGCGTTACAATTAGATGGTATAATTTGGTTAGTTGATGTCTCTTGTGCATGATCATGCATGCACTTACCCGAAAATTTTGAGTTTCATGCACACCTTAATTGTTTTAAATTATAATTTAATTATTGCATGGGTGGCTAATTAACATTCCCGGGTCACTAAGATTTCCCTAGCTAATGCTTGATCTAGATAAATCATCACAAAAAGGCACATAAAATAACAAAAATGGTGAACACTAACAACACTAATGATAATGTTAATAATAATATTGGTAATGATATTAACATTAATATTAATTGAATTGGATATGATGCAGGTTGATAAGGTTAGAATTATGACCTAGAGGTCGGTTGTCACAAGAACCAAGCACCTAACCTAAATAGTAGTACACGGGTCTTGATGGGTCGGTTCCACGGGTTTTATCGGATCCATCCGGTTAGACGCGTTTTATGCCCACCCCTAAATTACACTAGCCTTAACAAAGTCTAGAAAGCTAAAACCACCTAAACTAGCTTAAACTAGCCCAAAACAAGCTAAAAACATGTCTAAAATCTCCAAGTATGGTATTTTTATACTTTGTGCATAGCTTAAAAATCCATCGCTTTTTTAGTGTCTTATGCTTAGGCTCAAGACTCACCATTTACACATTGAGTGCGTAGTGTGCCTTCCAATGGCGGATCTAGAATGAAAGTTCAGGGGTAACGTAAAAAAAATTTAGCTTACATTTACGTTAATAAAGGAGTCTGGAAAAAATATTCATTCAAATCAAATCCATTTGGGATCAAAGGAATTGAAGCCAAAGGATTTGAACTCGAAGAAGTTATTGAGCCAATATCATCATTATTATTAAAACCAATATCCTACTCTTGAAATTTTTTTAAAAGAATTACTTAAAAGAACTTGTTTTTTTCAGCTTTCAAATCCCTAATTTATTTTATAACAAATAACAATTGCACTTAGAAATAACTCAATTTATATACCTAATTTCAATATCAAATCTCTAATTCATCTTTCAAATCCCTAGTTCATATACCTAATTGCATAAACCCTAAATATTAGAAATTAAACCAAGTAACCATTAATTTTTATAACAAAGAACACTTAAATAACCCTTAAATATTAGAAATTGAACAACATAAACCCTAAACCCCTGATTTCATAGTGTAATAAAGAAAAAAACTAAAAATGTTACCTTCAAGTGGGCGGTAAATTGGTGAAAGATCACATGTGGGCGGTGGCAAGGGCCGCTGCAGCAGGCGGTTGTTCGGTAGTGGTCGGTCGAACGGCCGGCGGTGGTGGGAATGTGGGGTGGTCGGCGGTGTGGGTGGATGGTGGCTGACTAGTTGTGGCCTATGGGAATGGATGAAGAGTCGATAGGGGCATGGGGCGATGGATGGTGTTTTTATTTTTTATTTTTCAAGTTTTATGTTTAATTGGATTATGAGTATTTTGGGTTAATTAGTTAGGCTTTTTAAGTTGTTTAATCTTTTTTGAGCTTATTTTAATTTTGGGCTTGTTAGTTAATATTGTATTGGACTATTGGTATTTTGGGCTTATTAGTTATCTATGTTTTTATAAAATGTAATGTTTTTTATAAAATGTAAGATTATATTTTATAAAAATTTAAAACTTTTTTTGAAGTGTTAAGTTTAAATTTTTTAGGGGTGACGTAATATTTTCTCAGGGGTAACGTAGAACCATAGTTTTTTAATTTTATATAAAACCGTAAATAACAATTTTTACACTACCCATAAAAAATTGAGGGGTAGCGGAGGCTACCCCTCAACTTAGTGTAAGTCCGCCCATGGTGCATTCTATAACTATGATATTGAGTAGATATAAGATAATTAGGGTAGGACTGACTATACTATCACAGAGATTAAGATGTTCACATGATGCTAAATTTCTATTTCACTTAAGGATATTCGTACATTTTGTAAGGTGAAACCATGTAATGTGATTGTCTCACTAAAGATGGACTTTTTAGCAACTCATTAACTATACTTTAAAAGGCATATAGCAAAGCAACAAAGCTTTGCGTACAAGCAGATGATGCATAAGTTCTTTCTTCACTTTCAACCGCCTTATTTCTTTTTCTTTCTTTGCCATTGCTTCAGTTCTTGTCTAATTCTAGATAACCTTGTCTTGATATCATTATTTTGGTAGTCCAATATGTATTCTCGATACGGTCTGAATACGTATCTAGATCTTGAGCATAACATACTCGACCTAATCTTCTTTGAGCAACTCTTCTTTTAAGTGCATCATAGTTTTGAGCTTAAATTATGAGCTTGTAGATATTAAACACAAGAGTTTGGGCAAAGTTGGATCTTTTTGCGGAATATGAAGTATGGAAAATCTTCTTTTGTAGAATATATGACATGAGAATTTAACTTCCACTTTGATAGACATGGATTTCGGATAGGAAACAAGAAGGGCATTGAGCTGGTTTTGGATGTGAAGAGGACATAGGCAACAAGTTAGATTCATGGAAATTCTCATAGCGGATGGATGGAGAGGAGGCAGGTTGAAACTAACATGAGATGAGCAGATTAGGCATGACTTGCTATATTTGCATCTTTCTTAGGACATGATCTATGATAGTACTTTTTAAGACATAGGATTAAGGTTATGAATTTTAGGGGAGTATACCGGTTTGACCTAGCTCTTGTCTTCAGACATCATAGCTTCTTCCTACCTGATTAGTACTCTTTGTTTTTAATATAGTTTAGTTGGGAGCCCCTCTCTATCATTATGTGTTTGAGAAAATAGTGTTCTCGTATCATCCTTATATACTCTAACAATAGCTTTGTTATATGTAGGATTTACTAGGCAAGATTATTTGTTTGTTTATTTTTTCTCTATCAAATTCAAAGACTTGCATACTAAACAACATATGCTCGGTACTTGGGCAGTTGATCCTAAAGCTAGTATATCTTCAGCTTTTAGTTTTTGTAAGGTCTATTACAAAGTAGTATTATAAAATCTTTAATTGTTAAAGGTAAGGTCTATAAGTAGTGGTCCATACATGATATTGTTCTACTTTACATTATTGAATGCTTGAGTTACGTGTAAATGTAGGATTTGATAACTAGTCCAGACTTTTGAGTCTTATTTGAAACCACAAAAATATTTTACATATCATATATGATCTGACACATGATGCTTGATGTTACATTTTGAAAATAGATTTTGATTGGATTATATTTTGTCCACACAAGGACGATGCATGTGTTACAGACCAAATATGATAACTCAATTTAAAAAGTAAAAAACTAGTATGATGAGCGAAAGAATCTCTTTGGTTTATTAACTTCACATTTGTTGCTCGTACCATGACATTCAACTCTACTTAATGGCCAACATAATATTTAGGGAGTTAATTTTGTCTAAACCAATAAAAAACAAATTGTTTGGTTTGATGGTTTTTTTAAAACCGGTTTTTTCGGTTCGCTTTCGGTTTTTCTTGTAACAAAATCCAAAAAAACTGAACCGAAACCATAATAACCAAAGTTGTAAATTTAGAGGTGTATTTATAAACTTATAAACATGATTAGTCTATTAGATTTAACTTAAGTTATCTAAATTTTTTTGAATATTTAAGTTTTAAGAATAATCTTTAAATTTCTTTGTTTGAATTGATAGATCAAAATTTTTTATTGAATTTTTTATTGTATTTCATGAATTGCAATTTATTTTAATGTCAAGTAATTTATAAGAATATGTACACTATATTAAAATATCAACAAAATGATATTAGCTCAAAGTTTTTAGTTTAAATTAATTACTTTGGACAAATTTGTCTTTAAAATCTTGAAGCCTAAATGGTAAAACCGAAAAACCCAAACCGAACCGAAACTGATGTGAAAACCGAAAATCAAAAACCAAAAAAATCTAAACCGAATAGTTTTAAAAGCTGGAAAACCGAAACCGAATGGTTTTAAAAACCTAGAAACCGAAATATCGGTTTTTGGTTTCGGTTTTAGGCTAAAACCGAACCAAACCGACCATGCACACCGCTAATAAACACTACCTTTGATGCTTATACAATCTATATGAGAGAACTTCAATATTTTATGCTAAATTAATATTTCAGATTCATTGAGCTTGGATCTTAGGATTCATCACGTTCAGATCTAGAAATCAAGATTAAGATGGGTGGATGTGTGTGAATCAAAGAACAAAGAGATGGATAATAATAATGTTATGATTTCATTGATGTTGATGAACAAGTTACAATAAAAATCACAGATGGGTGATGAAATCAAACCCACCCAAAGGAGAGGATTTCTCCTTGGGTGGTGATTCACACCATAAGAAACACACACACAAGAACCACACATGTAAAAATGCACTAGTGGGTCTATTTATACTAATGTTGCATCATGACCTAATTTTGACTTCTCTTTTTGTCTTGATGTTGACTTTGTCTTGCATTTGTTTTCTTCTGTTTATCAACTTGGTCTCTGAACTCGTACAATGAGATCTTCAGTCGGCTGTAATTACATTTGGTAAGCTTCAGTTATTACAATGTTGAACCCCAACAATACTCCCACTAAACTGATGCTTGCCAAACCTTGAACTTGAAGATCTTCTCTGTCACATGTCTTCTTTGATCAACTGATGTTCTGACATAATTCAATGATGCTCTCCCCCTCAGATTAAGCTTCTCCTAATATATTTCTAACAAAGGTTAGAATCTCTTGAGAATACTTCTTGGTATTGGATATGGGTTGTATCACTCTTGGATTACAGTTCATATCACAACTCAAGGATTAGAATGTATTAGGCATATGGTGAGGCTTTGAACTTCAATAAACTGCATCAGGAACATGAATCAATGTTGAACACACTTCCCCTCTTTTGAAATATCTTGAAAAATGGCATTCTTCAGATAATGAGTACTCCCTTTGATTAAAGTCTGGCTAACTGTCCGCTCAGTAGTCAGACACGGGTGCAAAACATCATCACAAAATGTGAGCCCAAGTATTTAAAAAGAGCATCTAAGAGTTGTACAAGTCCCTGGATAAATCTGTGAAAAAGTGACCAAAGTTGATTTCTATACTTTTTTTTTGGTTTAATGATCAAAATGGATGTGCTAGTTGGTTGCAATCATCCACATTCATGTTTTTCTTTTCTTTTTCAAGTCCTGTTCATCAACTGTTTATTAGCATTTCTTGCAACACATCTGCATTTCTTTGCTAACTTATTCACATTAGTTAAGTTAACTCATACGCATTTGTTTGCAAAGCATCCGCATTTGTTTGCAAAACATCTGTATTTGTTTGCAAAGCATCCGCATTTGTTTTCAATGCATCCGCATTTCTTGATAATACTTCGCATTTGTGACAAGGCATCAACATTTGTTTTTGCCACATCCGCATTTGTTTACCTTGATTCACAGGTCATCCGCATTTGTTCACCTTTCATCCGCATTGGTGATAGTTCAGCCGTATTAGTTTGCAAGACATCTGCATTTGATCACTAGTCATCCGCATTTCTTTTGAGACTTGAACAAAATGCGAATTCACACTGCAGTGCAGGTCGAGCAGTCAGCAGTAGCTTCTATTTCTTCATCTTTTCTTTGTTTTTGATGATAATCGTGTTCAATTGCATCAATTTTTGAAGGAATAATCTAGGGAATGATTATATTTCTTCAAATCGTACAATATTAGAACAGATCTGATGATTTTTCTTTTTGATTTTGAGATGAACAGATGGGTTTTCTTCCTTTTTAATGATAATCTTGTTCAATTGCATTGAATTTTGAAGCAATAATCATGAACGTGTTCACGATTCTTCAAATCGTACCAAGTTTGAACAGATCTTATTGTTTTTCTTTTGTATTTTGTGATGAACAGATAGGGTTTCGATGAACAGAGACTTGTTCTTCATTTTTTTGATTTTCTTCTTTGTTCTTGACATCATTAAAGATGAAAACAGATCTGAAAATAGATAAATCCAGCAACCAACAGCTCTGATACCATTTTGCTAAATTAAAATTTCAGATTCATTGAGCTTGGATCTTAGGATTCATCACGTTCAGATCTAGAAATCAAGATTAAGATGGGTGGATGTGTGTGAATCAAAGAACAAAGAGATGGATAATAATAATATTATGATTTCATTGATGTTGATGAACAAGTTACAATGAAAATCACATATGGGTGATGAAATCAAACCCACCCAAAGGAGAGGATTTCTCTTTGGGTGGTGATTCACACCATAAGAAACACACACACAAGAATCACACATGCAAAAATACACTAGTGGGTCTATTTATACTAATGTTACATCATGACCTAATTTTGACTTTTTTTTGTCTTGATGTTGACTTTGTCTTGTATTTGTTTTCTTCTATTTATCAACTTGGTCTCTGAACTCGTACAATGAGATCTTCACTCGGCTGTAATTATCATTTGGTAAGCTTCAGTTTATTACAATGTTGAACCCCAACATTTTATAATGATTTAAGACCATAACTAACAACATCATCATCGATCTTCCTTATTGGTCTACTTTTGCATCGGTCAACTTCTTTTGAGTCATCATTACATCAAATTGTGCATCTGAAAACAACTTGTGATATTTTTCAATATGTGATTACGTATTTGATTTGTTTGAGAGTAGATTATAAAGATATGTAATTATCACTTGCATCACATCTTCTTATATGATCAATTTTAAATCGTAATCAAACCAATAGGCAAAGTCAAAATCAGTTAGTGCGTTCGAAATGACTAGCAATATGAAAACTTAAAATTGCAATCAAGAATTTAAAGGTAATCTTTTATTTTATCAATGTAATCATTTTGTTAGTAGCAAATTCGAATTTTGTAAAGACACACAAGGATAGGTTATTTTTAATTGAACCAATGCTTTAATGTCAAAACAGACAACGATCGATTTACCGGTTTATTGGTCGAATCGATCAAATTGATCAAACTAGATTTAAGAATCAGATAATGTCATAAATAAAAAAATTAAACTATTTGTAAATATTTAATTTAAAACAAAATATGAAAAAAATACTATGTTTATGAATGCCCCTCTTTTCTATTGCATTGAGGATATATTCGACATCTCTGCCATTCGGATTTTTCCCATCAACCACGAATACTAACACCATACCCCCTCGTTCTCTCCTTCCTCCTTAGTCCTTGCGAATGATATTAGTATGGATGAAGACACTCTCCGCCCTCTTTCTTCACATCACACAGACGTTCTCTACGGATCTGGCACACACTCTATGTTAAATGCTCTTAATGACATTATTATTTTTGTTTGTTAGATAAGATACAAGTTCTTGAAAACATGTAGGTTGTAAGGAATAAGTAAAAAATATAAGTGCAAGAGAGATTACCTAACAAGCACAATATGATGTAAAGCTTTATTTAGTGAGTTTAAGTAATTGCTTAAACAAAGAGATTAAATGCACAACTTGTTCTGCATCATCCGTGCTTTTGTGGGGCGACATTTTGGCCTTTGCTCTTTGTTCAAGCCAAATTTTAACATCTTTAATCTTTGATAACATTAATTTAAACATCCTTAAAAGATGATTTTCACCCTATAAAACTGTGAAATATTTTAGTCATTGACCAGAATGTACTAAGAAGAGAAATGATGTTTTATCTCATACTTATACTAAAAATTGTGATAACTCACTTTGTTTATAATCACTTGAGCAATTATTAAACTTGCAAAGACAGGGAAGGGTATTTTTTTGTCTCTAGCAACCATGCCCCTAATATTTTAAAAGATTTCGAGTTTAGGTTCACTGCATACATTTAGTCGAATGGCGAATGCACACCTCTTAACGTCTACCATTTTTAAAATGCACTCATTGTCTATTTTATGGATTCGAACCTGTATTAATTTGATGAGCATAGAAACAAGCGTCACTTAACCAAGAGACCATAGACAGTTTCACCACATAAATATACCACTTGATTTTTATACACCACATAAACAACACTTAACGTACTTTAACATGATTATTTACATTCACGCCTTATTTTGTTGTTCTTGTCCATATATTCTAAAACACAACATGAAGTTGCCATGAAATTAATAAGGTTTTGAGCTGTAATGCCTACTCATTTAATAAACTAGTTGTGTTCACTAAACTTGTTTAACTTGTATAACTAAATGAATTCTATTCAGGTAAAAATTTTAAATCTTATAATTAACCAAGTAAACCCATTTAAAGTTAGAATGAAAGCTAAAATCGAAAAATTAATTTTACAAGGTTAACCCATTTATGATCGAAAAATTAACTCACCACCCTGTTAAGGACTTGTTTAACCCATTTATGATCGATTTACAACTTGGTTAGATAAATGAGATACACTAGCTGTGCCGTCATACCAAGGAAGACAAAAAGCCAACTCTTCCACTCAAGACAACTCATTGTCGAACATTCGACTCGATATCCAAAACAACCATCGAGCTCCTGTATCTCGTTTAATACCTGATAACAACTGAGATACATACGCGTATCTCCTGGAAACAATCTTGCTACCACTTCTGGTGCCATAAATCTAATCACATTATTTGCTCTCAACATCCCTTTTATCCAACTCATGTCCGCAAGTTTGTGCAGGATGCTTCTTCAATCAAACAAACATCACCATTACATGCAACATGTACAAGAAATACTTTTGGTCCTTAGACATTTTTGGTAATATTTTAGATGTTACTGTTATGGGTCTACTCCCTACTTTAACCATCAACTTGGATCCTCTGATATATAATGTTACATTAAAATCCACCATCTGTCTCATATAAAACCTCCACCTGATAGGATTTGTATGTCGGTTTTCCAATAAACATGTAACGCTACAATTTGAAATTGTCACACTACAAACATGTAACCCAGACAGTTGGATTTTTGTGTTGAAAATAAGGGTAACTTTATAGAACAATAACCAAGTTTTGAAAGGAGGAACCATGAGATGAAAATTATTTATTTATATTGCAATAACAGCGATAAGGGCACGTATTACATTGTAACAATGATACAAAAAATGATTACATATAACGACACTTACTATTCATTTATCAAATACAGCTTCTGGCCATCTATAATCATATCCACATCATGAATTTTACCTGCATCTTCAGTTACTATACAACAAGTGGAATGAACATCTAACTTTAACTGTTCTGCTGAGGCTTTGATGAGCTCATCGATGGTGCGAGGAATCCATACGACCACTCCATACCTGCTGTTTTCGTTTCGTTCCCATGGGTGGAATGGGTATACTGTACATTTCCTTGGGTGCATTTTATCTGTCAACAAATGCACATGTTTTTGGTTATATATTTCCATTGAGTGGTTGTTTGGGTTTGTGTTTTAGAACTGATAACCTGATAATTACTTTTAGTGTTTTGATAAATCTTTTCCATTTCAGGTTATCTGATTATTCAGGTTAGTAATAACTAGTTACATATCAACTTCAAAATAACTGATTATGATTGTTATCGCGTAATCACTTTTCAGTACACTCATCCAAACACCCCTTGGAGTATGTGATCCATTAATGCGTAAATCTAGCATGACTTATTTGCACTAACAGACAGGTTAAAAGTTGGAAAAAAACCTGTTATTTCTTGAGAACCTTCTGGAAGTTCTAACAACTGAGCAGATTTTGCTTCTTCTAGTAATTTGATCAACATTTTGTTTCCAGACATTCTTCCTTCATCAAGGGGAGTGTTGCCCCATCTGTATATCCAAACCATACAAATATTTTAGCTGCAAGGAAATTAATATTATCCAGATTCTAGTTTTGATTCTTCAGTTTGTAATTACATTATAAATGCACATCCAAACAACGAATTATAACCAAAAGAACTCAACAAGGTATATAAGCTCCATACCTATCCTTTGATAGAACACTAGCTCCAGCTTCAACTAGTAACTTAGCAATTATATAAGAACCTTGTGAGGCAGCTACATGAAGTGGAGTTCTAAAGTCAAAATCTTTTGAGTTCGGATCAATGCCGTTGGATAATATCCGTTTTAAGTAATCAATATCTCCTCTTGCAACGGTTGAGCATAAGAAACAACCAGCATCATCTATCTTTAATGTTGCACCTTGTTTTGCTAGTAATGATGCCACTTTATCATGACCATTTTTTATGGCTTCTAATAAAGGGGTGTTTGCAAAATTATCTATGAAAAATAACCAATTAGTCGGTTGAATCTTAAACTCAGAGAAAATAAATTTGGGAACCAAAGGAAGGAAATTTACCTAAAACATCAAGTTCAACTCCTTCTTGAATAAGGAAAAGAGTGATGTCTTCATATCCTTTTGATGCAGCAAGATGCTGTTCATGTCAACAATTTGTTAGCTACCACTCTACGGTAGAGGTGAGAAAACAGGTCAGTCGGGTTGTGTTGTCCCGCAAACACTTTTTTTTCCATTTTTAATACTAATATATTATATATATATAAAATGTGCTACAAAACTATATGTTTACAATAAAATAAATAATAAACAATTTATGAGGTTTTTTTTGCTTTAAAAATACAGTTTTGGCAACTTTTAACGTGTTTGACTTTTATCCATTTGACCCATTAGAGAGAAAACAAAACTCAAACTGACATAATCATATAAAGTACATACCAATGGTGTCCTTCCATCATAATCTTTCTTGTTTGGGTCAGCTCCAGCTCGAATCAAGCTTTTCAGCTGATACAAATCACCATAATAAGCTGCACTGTTGACCCTCAGTGCCAACTCAGCTTCATGTTTTCCAATATGCAATGTGATATCTGTCTCTAATTGCTTCAAACGAACATCGGTTGCTTTAGACTGCCACCATATATTGTATTAGAATTTGAATTATAAGTGAATCATATATTCTATTGTACCTCTACTAGATTGTTTAGAATTTTTCGGCCATCATGAAAATATATCTCAAGGATATTAGAGAAAGACTGTTTGTCAATTCGAAGAAGTCTACAAAGTTCACAAACTCGAACCGTATAAGGCTGAGGAACGTTGCATAAAATAGAAACTTCTCCAAATGAACTGTGAGGTTTTAAAATCGATACGGTCTCTTCGGATCCATCTTCACAGATACCAATTTCCTCCTGTATGAGAATTAAGTTCATTAATATATCAGGTAAAACTAACGTCCAAATGATGTCATAGCACAATATAAAAACTATGATGATGGAAATAGCCAATGAAATAAATGATCTAGAGAAAGAATTAAATACAAAATAATTAAAAAAAATTTATTGAAGGAGAGGAAGTTATACCAGCTCACCATGACAGATGAAATAAATTTGTTCAACTGCATTGCCTTGTTCCATAATTACTTCCCCTGGGAGAAAAAACTCCTCGTGCACTTTAGTTACCTGGACAAGATTGGTTTGTTGAAATAAACTTCATCTTCATCAAAACAATAAGAATTTAAAGCTCTAATATTGATGAAAATATTTATGGAAAAAGGTGAAATGTAGATAACAAATCATAGGATTCAAACATGAAAATACCAATATATATATAAGGGGGCTCGTTCAAAACAGAACCAATTTAGGCAGAGAACCACGAGAAGAGCATAAACACTTGTATAGTGTCTAGATCAAATACAGGGGGGAGAGTGTGTGATACATAACCGCCTTATGTATCACAAGTAAAATAATATGTACACACGTTTACATTTCTCATAGCTCTCTACTTGAACATGGTTCTGTATTGAATGATCCTCTATATATAATGCATATATTCTTAGTAATTCTAATGAAAAGTTAAATTGCAGTCCTATTAAAAAAGATATAACTATTCATATAACAAAAGAATAGTTTATTACCAAAATTACCGTATTCGGGAAATATGATCGTTACCAGGAAACAAACAATAAAACTCATATATGACTAATTTTGATCATTCCATCAGTAATGGCAAATTTTATGTTAACAATTATTTCTTGATCAGCAAGAGAACAATGAATGCAAGATTGATGGATATCCAAGTTACAATTTGTAGTTTCAAAAGTTACTTACAATCTGATTAATGAATTCCAATGAGCATCCCTTGAAAAGAGAAACATTTTCAATGTATGACTTATACAGAGTTTGTGATATCTGCAAATAATGAAAGCATTATATAACATAACAGTATTACAAGGTGGAGTTCATCAATTATATATGTTTTTTATAGTTATTTATACCTTGGCACGAATAGAAATTGGAAGGTCACGAAGAATAGCAGAATCAGTGTAGTTACTCTCATATTGCAATCTTAGGTGACCTTTAATCTGATTACGTATGTCTCTCCCTAGTCTATTTCTGTTCATATATTTAAGAAGATCTGTCATTCTATCCCTATATCTTTCTGTTTTTGATCCTTTCACGATCAAGGCTGTCATATTACCGATCAAATAAGCACCCAAAACCATGTCAAATGAGACATAAATCATTACAAATATCATTTCTCTCATATTGACAGCATGGATTTCACCATAACCTGTAGAAACAAGTCAACAAACAGTCAGAAAACCTTAAATGTCTTCCATTGCTAGCAGAAATGTTGTCAATGAACTTACCAACTGTTGCCATAGTAACAATTGCAAAATACAATGATGTTGTATAGCGCTTCCAAATATCAATCTCTCTAAAATTTGCGTAGCTATAATCACCAAGTTTTAAACTTCCAATCCAGGTGTATCCTTCTTCTACAGCTGGCAATGTTGTAGCCAAATAGTAAAAAATGCATGCTGCAGTATGTGTGCAGTAAAGTTCAACAGCTATAAGTTTTATAATCCTTGAGAACAAATAGTTCACACGTATATCTTTCTCCAGCCTCGAGAAAAATTCTAAAACCTTGCGTACTCGAACCAATCTAATTAGCAAAAGGTACCTCACTTCTTCTTTTCTTCCAGAGGCCTGATACATTCACACAGTTCAGTGATCATAAAAATAATCATATCATGCCATGTTATACCTATGAAAATCTTGTTTGAAAATGTAATGTTATTGCTCCACTGAAGAGTCCAGAACTATTATTCTTAAGATCCGATGAACATTACAGAGGACTTAAGGATACATTAAATTCATTTATTTAGTTTTTAACCAAAATCATGTGTGACTGAGGATCACACTCTATATCAAGTCTTTGTATGCCTAATAAAGGACTTTATATCAATTTTCTATCTATTGCATCTTTTTATTTATTATCATTTACTAGAAGAAATATTCCCTCTTATGTTACATATTGCATAAGAATCAAAATCTACTGTTGATAAATTAAGAATGAATTAAATAAGAAAGCTATATGAAAAGAGTAGCATACCCTGTAGATGTTATCCCAAGGCATACAAGCAAGTATATCAAACAAAAAATGAGATTTGAGGTACCTGCAATGACATGAAATTCAAATGTAAAGTCAGCACACGGCCAGAACTTGAAACTTTCAACTGAGCGGTCACAAATAATACGAACTTTTGTTGTTCTTTCCCTAAAACTCTACTAATAGTAAAGTTATAATTGGGTCTGAAGAGGGTAAGATGGAGTGAACCATCTCTTGACATGTCAAGTTTAGTTTTCAAATACTATGATAACATATAACACTGGAAATCAAAACAACAGCGGGACAAAAAGTACTCGTAAAAATAACTGTGACCTACTATTAACACAAAGCGGATACGGTTTGTGTCACTCAAATAATATTCTATGGTAGAACAAAATATCTATCATTTCCCCCTTTAATATATTCTTTTTTTTATAGTTCAAAGGGAATGTTGTTAGGTTCGCTTGAAGGTGTTTTGAAGCAGGTATCATCCCCCACCCAAAGAATTGAATGGACTAGGTCTTGTTGGAAAGGTTATGTGTTTAGTCCCGACCCAGTTGGGCTTTCATATCTGTGGACGATAATGGCTTTACTCAAATTATTGAAACGGGTTCTTTGGAATAGTTGTTACCTAAATTTGGTGGCAGGAAGGTCAATGAGACAATGACCATGGTAAAAGACAGTTACATTCTATCAAGGATATTATTATTTAACAAAGAAAACTTACCTAACAGCAATGAGATTGCGATTAGAAATCACTTTGTAGGTCTGAGTGTCTCTGTATGCTATAAAGAATTGTAGAATGACGTCAATAAGGAAAGCTAGTTGACCAGCAATGTCTAAGAAATAGAGGTTTTTGGGTAATCCTCTGAAGAAACCGAATTCCATTGGTGTGAAGAAAGAAGAATACACTGCCCATATTAATATGAATTTCTCCCAAGCTCTGTACCAGCTGCTGCATTCAAAACTTATTATTTTGCATGGTATCCAAGAAAATAAAATAGTAAACACTATATAATTATAAAATTATAAAATGTACGATAGTTCACCAATTTTTCATCAGATCTTATTCGGAAAGTGTTTCTATATGTAAACCATTGAAAAGGGTGTTTCACTTCATCCAGACCACTTAGTCATCACATCAACTAATCAATCAATCAATCCTATGCTATAAGAGCATCCAACATTTTAAACGACCATATACCTCTACATGGGTGTATACACATTCGATGCTGAAGTACCATCCAATGACCTATTTGAGCATATAGCCTAATATACAATGTGTTATATGGGTGTATACCATAACGCGTATAGTAAAATATTGTATGCCCGATATCGCCCTATAATATCAAACCAATAGAAGGTTGATTGGTAAAATAGGTGGTGCTCATATAACCTTAAATGACTCAAAAGCTAGGATACTCTTTTGTATTTTTTTAGGGTCCTAATATAGGGAAACCGCTTGTGATAAATCGACACCCACCTATACGCCGTGTATGGGTCCATATGCGGCGTATAGGTCCCCCCAATAAATGCGAAACATTCCACGCCATTTCAGAAGTTGTCGTGGAGGCTATACGTGTCGTATAGGGCCATACGCCGCGTATAGCTTTTTCAGACGACAAAACTGGCCAAGTCAAATCAGTCATTCAGCATGGCTATACGCTATGGACCCATACTCAGCGTATAGCCCTGGGTCGTATGGGTGTGGGGTGTTGGTCCACCGACACCTATACGCCACGTATGGACCCAGACGCGGCGTATAGGTGTCGGTGGACCTATACGCGGCGTATGAGGGGTGGGTGGGTGGGTGGCCTATACGTGGGTATGCACTATACGTGGGCACCCTATACGCGGCGTATAGGGCTATACGCGGCGTATAGGGGGTGGCCTATACGCAAAATCTCAAGCTTAACGTGCAAATATAGTCGACACCATAACCTATAAACAAAATTTTTATAAAAAAATATATGTAAAAATAACACAACAACCTATACGCGGCGTATAGGTTCATCATGCTACTCAGCCAAGTTAAGAAAAAAAATTGGAAGCTATACGCGGCGTATGGTACCATACGCCGTATGGGGAATGAAAACATTCCCTGACAATCCACCCTATATGCGACGTATAGGGTACCCGGGTGTTGATTTAAAATCTGAGGGTGTCTATTTAACGGGGTCCTTTTTTTAACCTAGAAGAAAAACGAGAAAAATGGTAAAATTAAATAATTATGAGGTAAAAGAATTTTAATTCTATTTTACAATTAATTGCTGGAAAATAAAAAAAAACTAAGTTACAACTTACGAATATAATATATGTTGACAATATCTTAACTCGATTACAATCTCACGGATGAAGTAAAAGATTTAAATCTAGACAGAATGATTTTCTTCTGAAGATTAATATATATTATTATTGATCTGTTTACAATCTTACGTTAAATAGCTAGGCTAAAATTTTAAAAATATAAATATTCAAAACCATTTTATTTAATTATTTAATCAAATAAAATATTATTCATCTAACTTGTTATTTAAATAAGGGTATAATAACCGTAGTTTTCTTTTTCTACTTTATTTTAGAACGGCTTTCTTTGTCTTACCAATCCAGCTAATATCTTTGATTTGACAAGCATATTGATTGTGAGTTGGAAAAATATTATTAATTATACATAATATTTTTTTAATAATCGCAGCCAAAACCGTCATTGTGTTGGTAGCACACATGGCGGTCTCGTCTTTTGCTCAATGTTTGACTTTGCTGAAAGATATCATTGTGTTAGAAGAATTAAATGATAAGCACGATAATATAATAAAATATAGTTATAACTTTTCTGATGAGACATTTTAAACACATAAGGGTGCCATAATCTCATGTCAAATTTTCCTTGTCCATTCGTATATACCAAACTTAGAAACAAAAACGATCGAGTTATATCATATATGGAACATAAGGATCATTAAAATAGACGGTTCAAATTATTTTTTTGAAATTGGTTTTTGTTTCAAAAGTTATAAATCTCTTCTTTACTGTTTGTTAAACTAAAACGTGTTTAGTACCATGTTATAATGGTTATTTATATTCATATGAATAACTATTTTACCCGTATAATTAAAATATATACTATAATTTATTCTTCTTATTGTGCTTACAAGTTTTATTAGAAATACATGAAGAAACTTTTTCAAAACGATATCTAATTTATATATTTAATTATTATTACGTACTTGTTTTTTTAGGTCAATTTTATATATTTTAATACATTTTTTACGATGTCATAACTATATAAAAGTTTCTATATCACTTTTGCGAGATGAGATAATTCATCCCGTTACTCTGTAGAAAAGATACAAAACAGATTAGTACAAAGTAGGTTACCTCAACGTCATTAGTAATTATTTGGTTTAACTAAGCACTCTAAACCACAATCTTCACAAATGAAGAGAACGCTTCAATGGCGGCTAAAATACTATTATATGCTTTTACCTAATATGATTCATACCTTTTTAGTTTTTTTACATATCTTTCTACGAAATGACAATCCAACAAATCTATTGACAATTATTTAATGATAGCTTTACTTTTTATTAGATAGATAAACATGGCTAAGATTTATTTACCATTTGAATAAATATCACTTAAGGTACTAGTACAGTGCTAAAAATTAAAGCTTATTTGAAGACCAGCTAGATTCAAACATAATTTAGAAAGATACAATTATTGCTGCTAGACAAAGTTGAAAAAATATATATTTTACTTATTAATAGCTAAACATGATTATCATCTAAACATTTGTTCACTTATCTTTAAACATATGACATCTACTTATACATCCAGGAAAAGAGATCTATTTGCTCACCCTTGTATAAATGGTTGTCATTACTTACACCAAAAAGGAAACACATAAAGCTCTTAGAATGATATATTATTTCTGTAACTTTGTGATACGTACGGTTTATTCATCTACCTTCGTTCACTTATACCCAATTATCTTATTTAAGTTAAAATATTATATACTTCTCATCAAGGCTTTGAAAATTCCAACCTTGAGTATAAAACCATTTTGCATGTTACAAATCATAATTTAATCCCATTTATATGTAATTTCATTTACGTTCACATTTACATGTATTTGTTTTAACCATTAATGAACATAAACAAATACAAACATTATTTATAGTAATATTTGCTTATAATTAGTAACATCTTATTGACTTTGACCACAAAGTGCCAAGATAAGTCACGGCAAAAAGTTCCTTCTAAAAAATATCTTCTAAGATTCTTCTTATCACGTAATTTAACAAACACATAATGCGTGCACATAGATATAGATACATACAAATGTCTTAACTTCACACACCTTAGTGATAAAATGACATAAGTCCTGACTAAAGGTTGTGAAGAGTGTATGTTCAATGATTCTAATGACATACACCCTGACTAGTAAATTTAAATCCCGATAGAATTTACGTTTAATGATTTTAAAAGTGTAAAGTGTTAATAATATACACTCTAAAGGTTGTGAATTTAAATCCTGCAAGAGTGTATGTTAGTTATTTTAAAAGTAAAGTATCTTAACGATATATGTCCTAACTAAATGTCGTGAATTTAAATCATGGGAGTGTATATTGGTGATTTTTAAAGTAGAGTACGTTAACGATATACGCCCTAACTAAAGGTTGCGAGTTTAAATCATTCAAGGAGTGTATCTTTGGTGTTTTCTAAAAATAAGAGACAATTACACATATTCCCTTTTAAACTTATAAAATTACATATTTTCCCATATCATGATTAAAAAGTATTATACTTAATGTATTGAAAACTCATGTTTTAAAAAAAAATTCAGATGAAGAGAGAGATATTTAGTTACTCAAGGTTGTGAATTTAAATCTTGCTGAAGTATATATTTAGTAATTTTTATCATAGAGTATGTGTAAAATAGAAAATGCCTACTTACACAAATATATATATATATATATATATATATATATATATATATATATATATATATATATATATATATATATATATAGAGAGAGAGAGAGAGAGAGAGAGAGAGAGAGAGATTACGTGTTCGTGTGAGAGAGAGAGAGAATAGTTATAGGAGGGAACCTGTTTTGAGGATGGATGAAGAGGCCAGGAGAGCATCCTGTGATGAAATTCTCTCTGCTGAAACCCCTGCGACTCGGATCAAGCCCTAGATCTCCAGCCAGCAATGTGAACCTACTACGTCGTTTCGATAACCTTCGATCATCATCATCATCATCATCATCACGAACGTCCTCCACCACAAACTCCTCCCCCACCACCTCCTCCTCCTCCTCCTCCGCCTTCCTCCGCCTCTCCTCCGCCCTCATTCCTCCAATCGATCAAACAATAACAGATCGACGATCGATCGATCGACCGATGACACTAATTGATTCACGTGAATCGGATGATGAACGATTCGATTGATTGAGTGAGATTTGTGTGTGAGTTGTGTTGATCTTCAGTAGGATTGATAGTAATGATGATTTGATTGATTCAAGTGTTTGAAAACGATGAATGTCACGAGATATGGTGTCTGAAATCAAGTTGCGATAGAGATGGAAGGAGAGAGAACAGTTTGTATTGTATTGTATGGAGATGGAGATGGAGGATGGATGTAGAAGACGATGATAACACACTGCTATTTATTTGAGCCGTTCAAATTTAAATAATATATAAAAACAGGTTAACTACTCTAAAATAATTAATTATTATCTAATTTCTCATTTATTTATTTTAAAGACTGTTGATAGATGGTATATGACTAGCTATTTTGTTATTTTTATATATGTGTATCATTTTATATCCGTGTTTTATGTTGTTGACTATGAGTGGATGATTCATCTATCAAGTTGGATCAACATGTTATACAATCGTGGCCTTATAAAATGGGTAATGGGTCCTTTTTTGCAATATAAGGTATGTGCATATAAAGGCGAGAGAAAATCACAAAAAGTGTTTTGTTATACCTTTTTGGTTGTGTTTCACTATTTCGTTCGAGTGGTAGACTTGGATCTAATTGGTCGTGCTAAAAATCATGTCGTATGTAAAACACCACTCACCTATTGTGCTTATCATTTGTAAACATATATTTAGCTAAAAAGATTTAATATTAATATGACATGAACTCGAGTAGTACGTTTTTTCATGGTGTGTCTCGGGTGGAAGTGAAAATATAATATTTAAGTTTCATGTTGAAGACATGAAATTTATTAACGAGTATCACTAATTCACAACTCATTTAAAAACGTATTAAGAGATATTGTTTTGTATCGATGGTTGGTTTATCAATTATGGTGTGTTGGTTTTAACTATTGTATAGATTTCTAGATGAAAATTGTAGAGATTTACTTCAAAACATTGTTACTCTCTAGTTGTACAGCATAGTGTAAAAGGTGAACGTACGTTGATCAACATGACAAATTTCACGAAGTAAAGTCTTGAAATCATTCACACTAACCACAAGGTCAACAAGTTTATAGTCTTTCTCGTATGTGCGAAATAAGCTAACTATGTTTGTCAGATAGACCTTATAGAAACTTTAATAGAGTTTTCCTATATGTGTCAGTCACATTAATCCTTATGGAACTCTTGTCCATGTTACACTAACCATATTCCGATGAATCCAAAGTAATACTTATTTTGAGTGATACAAGTTGAGCCTTAAAGCGGGTTAGAATTAATATGCACACCAACGTGGAAAGTTTGGTTATCAAATGTGACAAATATTATTAATCACTTTAAAGATTTTGAAACAAAAACTGAACACATATTGTGAATCGTCAATCAATGACGAAACATATCCAATCATAAAGGATTTGCAAACTTTCCAACAAATTCTCGAGATTTAGGGTCATATAACTTGATCTCTGTGGTAGAAACTATTAGTATTTGTACATGGTTTTTGATATTTATTTTGGTAACAAAATGTTTATGTATTAGTATCTGTATTTGGTTTTTGATATTTATTTTGGCAACAAAATGTTAATGTATATTTGGTAAGAACATTTAACTTAAAAACACACAACGTATATTCAACAATACTTCCAGTACTCGAGCTTAGGTAGCGTTTGGTATGCAGGAATAAGTGACGGAATGGAATGAATCATTAAGGGTGAATGAACAAAGACATGTTTGGTTGGTGAAGGTAATGAAATGAACCATACATAGTTCATTCCATTCCCTCAAATTCATTCCATCTACTCCCCCTTATTTTTTTTCATTCCATCCTTTCTTTTATCATTAATCACCATACCACTCACCCACCACAACAACCACCACGGCCGTCGGTTACCACCGCCCCGGAAAAACCACCGTCGGCGGCCGCCGCCGCCGGAAACCACCGAAGGCCATCGCCGCCACCGGGAACCACCGCTGGCCACTTCCGTCGCCGGAAACCATGGCCACCGGAAACTACCGCCGGCCACCACCATCGCCATAAACCACCCTCGAGCCACCGTCGCCGCCGCCGGAAACCACCGCCGGCCAGCGCCGCAGCTGGAAGCCACCGCCGGACACTGCCACCACCGGAAACCACCGCCGGCCACCGCTGTCGCCGGGAACCACCGCCGGCCACTTTCGTCTCCGGAAACCATGGCCACCAGAAACCACCGCCGCCACCGGGAACCACCGCCACCCACTTCCGTCGCCGGAAACCATGGCCACCGGAAACCGCCGCCGCCACTGGGAACCACCGCCTCCCACTTTCGTCGCCGAAAACCATGGCCACCGAAAACTATCGCCGGCCACCGCCGTTGAAAACCACCCTCGGGCCGCCGCCGCCGGAAACCATTGCCGTCCACCGCCGCGACCAGAAATCACCATGGGCCACCACCACCGCTCGCCAGAAACCACCACGGGCCACCACTACCGCTCGCCGGAAAATCATCGGCCACCACCACTGCTCGCCGGAAACCACCATCGGCCACCACCACCGCTCGCCATCACCATCATAACCACTTTACATTTCATTGATCCGTATTTTCATACTTAACAAACAACACAAATAATGATTAATTTATTCATAAAGGGTAACCAAACAGAACAATGGAATGTAATAATTCATTTCATTCTCTCATCCATTCCCTTCTCTCATTCATTCAATTCCTTCGTTCATTCCATTACCTCATATCAAACAAACCCTTAGAGTTTTTGGTTTAAAGGATGTTTTAAAATAGTAATCTAATATTGACAACTTGGAATAGCCTTCTCAAAATGAATATATATTACTTGTCCAATAAACACAAAACTATATCCAAGTTAAAACAATATAAAGATAAATTTAATTCCAATTAAATAAGAATTTTACGCTAAGAACTTACGCTTTTAACATAGGTACAAAATAAACATTAGATTATGGGATAATTGCATATTTGCCTTTGTAAAATAACTTAATTGTATATTTACCCAATTCAAAATTAAAATTGTATATATCCCCTCCTTTAATCTTTTTAATTGCATATTTACCCAAATCACAACCAAAATTGCATATATTCCCTTTCTTAATGAAAAAAGTTTCTGATTTACCTATTTTGGTTTATTTTAATTAAAAATAAAGAGCTAATTTCAATTTTGCTCCCTAAGGTTTGATATAAATAACTATTTTCCTCCAAAAGATTGAAAACATCAATTTACCTTCAAAAGTTTCATATGTTGTTTCAATTTCACTCCAAAAATTTCATTATTTTGGATAAAGTTGAAATAACTAATGAAACTTTGGACTAAAATTGAAACAAATTATAAAATCTTTGGAGGTAAATTGACGTTTTTAATATTTTGGAGAAAAATGATTGTTTTTAACAAAAGTCAAGGAGTAAAATGGAATTTAACTCAAAAATAAGTTATAGATAGACAATGTTACCTTTGTCTGCATAAAATATATTATTTTTTTTAATTCATATTCACCCATTTTTAACTTGTTTTTTTTTCTTTTAACATGTTTTTAAATTTTTTTGTTTTTAATCATCTTTTGCTAATGAGTATTAGTTATTTCTTAAAATATTTTCCTTTTTGTTGTTTTTTTAATAATTTTATTCGTTTATGTTGAGTCTATTTTTTATCAAGTTTCTAGAGTAACAATAATAAAATGCAATATAAATATCAAACTTTTAATTTGTTACAAAGCTAATAAATTATGACAAAAACAATCACAAATAATCATGAGTAAAATAGTAATCTTATAATTTATTATTAATAAAATTTTAGAATAAGTTACTTTAATATTATTTTTATTAAAGAAGGGTTTATATACAATTTTAGTTTTAAGTTGGGTAAATATGCAATAAAATAGATTAAGGAAGGGAATATATGTAATTTTGATTTTTATTTGGGTAAATATGCAATTAACAAGGTTTATAAGGGTATATATGCAATTACCCCTTAGATTATTATGTTCGTGATATTCAAGTGGTTGCACATAAACCACATGAATAAAACACTAATTTTACACCTAAAATATGAGATACAACAAAAAAAATCATGCTCAAAAAATACGAGAAAATGGGGTGCATGTTGAAATAGAGATGATAGATGATATGTGTGACGGACAAACCTGATTTTTGAACCCGAAAATTTTTTTAGAATACAAAACGACGACTCACTTCATATAGATGGATCATCTAATAAAGACTCGGACTAGTGAACATATGATTGGACCTAACTCTAGTGGGCGTGGCCCAACAATAAAATTAGGCTTGACCCAACAGTTACATTTGAGCTTGGCCCAAATCTCTAATAAGTATAACCCAGTCAGTCTCTTGATTTATAGAATACCAACGCCCCTTAGAGTATTTTACTGTAACACCTGGTTATTTTTAAAGTTAAGAAAGAAAGAATAAAAGTGAAGGAAAAGAAAGAAAGGCTATAAAACCCAAGTTGAAGGGTTAAAAGTGTCAAAAGGACAAAATGTTTGAAAAAGTGGGTGTAAAAGGTGATGGCCGCCCATGATGTTACTTTCACCTTTCCATTCGGATTTTAGAGAGAGAGAAAGAAAGAGCAGAAAGATTTCGGATAATTGAATAACAAGAGGAAGAATCTGAATTCAAGGTAGGAATTTGGTATTTTTTAGTGTTCTTAACCGGCCTTTGCCTTGGTTGTATGCTTATATGTGTTGTGTTCGTTTGTGTATGTTTTGGTGGGTTTTAGGTGTTGAACTTGTAGCAAACGGTTTTTGAAGGAAGTCATACCGAAGATGTTGCTAAGGTGAGTTCTAGAACCCCTTGTTACTTGTTTTAAACTGATTTGGGGCTGAAAATGCATGTATGAACGTTTTATTTTAAAATGGGTTTTTACCCGCATGTGTATGTGTATGTGTATGCAGGTGGGTTTGATTTGGGTGTTATTACGATTATGATGATGTTATGAATGTGTTTCTATAGCTTAGAATGTAATATTTAAGCTTAGAACATGTTAGATGATGATTGGGGACATAATTATGTTGTTTAAGTGTGATTTAGACTGCCCATGCGCTTAAGCAGTGGCCTATGCGCCCAACAGAAATAACTGCCTAAGTGTTCCCATGCGCCCAAAATCCCATACGCCCAAATAGTAGCCATGCGCCTGGAAAAGGCTGAATTTGGCTAAGTATCCAGACGCCTAGAAAGACCATGCGCCTAGCCACTCATGCGCCTGCATAGTGCCTATGCGCCTAGGATTTGCCCAGAATTGGCTAAGTGTTGCCCATGCGCCCCAATAGTGCCCATGCGCCCAGAAGTCCCCCATGCGCATGTGTTCCCCATACGCCTGAAAGACCATGCGCCTGCATAGTGCCCATGCGCCTAATACTTAGATTTATTTTCTGATTTCGGGGAAAAGTGAAATGTAGCCATTGACTTGGGATGTTCCCGGGGGAGAAGTATGTTGACTTTTGATGATGTATGGGGGTATGTTATGGCATGTATGATGATTGTTATGACTTGTATGATGGTGCCTTGTATGGTGCAGGACCGTTTAGGGGCTTAAGCACAATTACAACACAACAACACAATGAGGAGAATAACTAAGCTCTAATCAAACAGTGAACTGGGTAACCAAGGTGAAACTAAGAACACAAGTAAAGCAAGAGACAGAACAAGAGAATATGGGTTTCAAGGAGGCAGTATATTGCTTTCTCAAGTTCTTTTACAAGTGTTACAAAGCATAAAGAAAAGATACAAGAACTTGAAATACTTATACTACAACCTACAGCCGGCTATACTTTGAAAGCCAGCTGGATACAATTGACTAGACACTAACAAAATCAATTGTAGGATCAAAAGGCATATCTGCCTTTTGACCTTGTGACTATGACATGCCATAGCTCACATCCTTATACAATACAAAAAGGATAAAGTACATAAAGTGGAAAGTTGAATACTCAAGACCTCAATGTACAGTTACCAAAAGCAAGGCCCTTTTCACCAACTCATGTAAGTTGGTGACTTTACAGAGATGCAGCGGAAAAGGTGCTTTATGGAACAGTACATCAGATAAAGCATGTGTACTAAAAGTCTTCGGAAGAAATCTGTCTTCATAGGATGAGGCTTCGGAAGACTTTGTCTCTGAAGCTTCGGAAGACTTCATGTTTGGCTTCGGAAGATATTGGTCTTGGCTTCGGAAGATTTTACACTTAGAGTATTTTCTAATGCTTTGTGTAAAACTTCCGAAGCATTCTTCACTTCAGTACTTAGTGCATGTTGCTGAGACACTTAAGCTGTTTTGGGTTGCATCAGACTTCAGGAATCCTTACAAACTCCCCCTAGGCTGATGCTACCAAAACACTTGGAAGATCTTCAAATGTTGGTAGTCTTCAGTACAATCAGGACCATTCCTTTCTTCATGAGATGGTCAGGATCATCAAGACTTTCATAGTATCTTCTCATCTCAAAGAGATCATGCAGAGGTAAGTTGATTATGTCTTGCCATGAGTAGACATTCTCAACACCTTGATCTCTGATAACAGTCCATCTCTCTGGATTGGTAGAGTAAGTCCAGGATAAGATGGGTGTCTCACTAGTTAGAGGAGCCACTTGAATAGGAGTTGATTGGGCTGCCTCATCATGCACTTCCTCAGGTTGATCTGATTCAGCCTGAGGTGCAGAGGTAGATGACTTTGGCTTCTTCTTCTTTGTCTTTGGTTTAGAAGCCATCCTCTTCTTCCTCTTGGTTGTCTTTAACTGAGAAGACTGGTCTGCAGCACCATGTTTATCATCAGTGTCTTTCTCAGTTGGGTGTTCCTCCCTCACAGGTTCAGAAGGAGAGGGAGTTTGACCCTGCCTAGGATCAGAAGATGAAGCTTGCTGGGGCTCAGCTGGAGGTGCTGGTTGAGGTGTCTCTGGTTGTTCAAACTTGACCTCCACTTCAGGTGGGACTTGACTTGGAAGAGAGTGCAAGTCAATAAGTTCTCCACTCTTAATCTTCTGCTTGATCACCCTAATATGCTCATCCATAGTGGATAGAGACATGGGGCCAAGTCTCCTTCCGGAGAATCCATACAGCTTCAAGAAGCTCACCATTCTTTGTCTGTCAGCAGACTTCTTTGCATTCTTTTGAATGATGGCCCTTGACTTTGCAGCTTCTTCCCTTAGTTTTCTTTTGGTTGTCTTTCTTTCCTTGACTAACTCAAGCTCAAGTTGCTTTAAATACTCGAACTCAATAAAGTCATAGGACAAAGGGAGAAGTGCATCTACCTGATAGAAGCCTGTGGCACTCAGGTAGTTGATCATCTTGATCCTATCTTCCTCTTTATCTACCTGAGGTTCTTGTGGAGCCACATCTTCCTGTGCAGGACTTTCTTGAACTGGTGAGAGAGTAGGAGCATGCTTGTAAAGTCTTTTCTGTCTCTTCTCCTCTTTGAGTTGGAGAAGTATCATTGCATCCTCTTTCTCCTTCAACTCTCTTGACACTTCTCTGTCAGCCAGTTCATTTAGTTCTTCTAAGGGGAGGGAGATGATCTCATCAATGTCATAGTTCCTGGTCTGTAAGTAGGTAATCCTGACTGCCCTTAACTCATCATCCTGAGTATTTGGTCTGGGGGCAGCCCTGATTGCAGCTTGCATGAAGCTAGATGACCCAGTGGAACTTTCTCCCCTTAGTCTCCTTTTCCTCTCTCTCTCTTCCTCCTCAATTTCCTCAGGAGTCATTATCCTTTTCCCTTTGTCACCAACAGACCTTTGTGACTCAGGGTGGATTGAAGCTTGGCCTTCATTGCTTGGAGTAGCTTCCATGCTCTGGCCAGAGAGAGGCTGAGAAACACCTTCACCAGCAGGTGTCTCAGATGGAGTTTGGACCTCAGCAGCAGTTGTTGATGATGAGACAGGGGTCTCAGGTTCTGTCACTGGGCCTTCAGTCAAGGTTTCCCCTATGAAACTAATCTTAGGGTCCACCTCAACATCCAGTTGACCGATGACATTTCCTGATTCCCTAAGTCTCCTTCTTAGAGAGAACTCTGCAAGGATCCTGTCTTGGATTCTTTGAGCCAGCCTGTCAGCTTGTCTTGAATTGCTTGGATTGACAAGTGGCAAGTTGACTAAATCCAGTCTTTCATAAAAGCTCAGGCTTTGGAATTGAAAAACTTCTTGTTGGCCTTGAACTCTTTGAAGTATGAGGGCTCTCCTGTCATCATCATATCTCCACCTTATGATTTGATTGCCAGTTCCCAGTGGTGGAGATGAGACAGCCCTTGGTATGCCTTCCTCAAAGAGACTCCTGATGAGAGAGTCTATAGAGTCCACATTAATGTGAACTTGAGGAAGTTGCTGAGAATGCACAACAGCAAGTGAGGATGGTGAGTCCTCTATGTCCATTCTCTCTGAAGAACTCCCAGGTTCTGTGGTTGTAACAACTTTCTCCCCCTTTTTGGTAGCATCACCCACTTGCATAGGTGAGCTGGAGGATAAGTCAATCACTTCCACAGGTTCTTGTGTTCCTGGTTGAGCTCTCCTTAAAGGTCTCCCAGCTAGTTTTTCCTGCAGATATGAAATCTGGAGTTGCTGATCATTGACCCTGTTTTGCAGGGTAGTCACCTGAGATTCCAAGTGACTAACCTTAGAGACTAAGTAGGTGCATGTTTTTGACAGTTGTTGCACCTTTAGTCTCAAATTCCCCTCATCTTCATCAGAAGATTCATTGGGGGATGAGATGATTGGACCAAAGTCCTCTCTCTCACCACCAGCTTGAGTTTCTTGGCTGCTGGTTTTCCTCTGCTCACTGGCAGCCTCAGTTGAGATGCCAATGGGCTGAGTTGCCATGGTTGAGGTCTTAATGATGTAATCACTTTCAAAAGTGAGAGCCTCTTCCATATGGACATCCTGAACAGGTTCAGAAGTGTCCACCTCAGTAATAGGTGACTGATGGGGGATAGACTGAGGAGAGTCAGAGGTACTCATCTCTCTTTGAGTAGGGGAGGAGAAGAGAGACTCATGGTACTCACTGAATCCTAAGTCTTCATCAGTGTAAAAGGATAGGTTGGGAATTGGTTGGTTGAGATCCAAAGGCTGGGGATGGTAGCTGTCCCCTGAAGGTTGTCCACTTGAGTGTTGAGACTCAGAGTGAAGGCTTAAGGTTGTTGGGCTATTGAGCTCATCAGGGTGAGCTTGAGGAACCTCAGCCCTGATAGGTGAAGTAATGGGAGTGGTTTGCTCCTCAGGAGAAGTGGGAGCTCTAGTGTCCACTTCTTCCTGTAAGGTTGAGTATTTGGGGGCCTGCACAGACTCAATAGTCTGAGCAGGGGTTCGTTTGGATTTTCTTTGGTAGGTGAGGGTGATTTCTGGTCTTTTTAATGGTAGGGACAAAAGAGGTGTGGGTTCAACACTAGCTTGTGTTGCTAGGTTGTCACCTTGAGCAATGAGCTCTAACATTTTTGGGACTAGGGCTGTTTCTACCCCAGAGAAGCCTACAGTTGGCTTCTTCATTATTTTAAAGATGCCGGGCTTCATCTGTCCCAATTTAAGAATATTACCTGTTTCCCTCAACTGTGAGCCCAGTTCACAGTTGAGAATGTGTTGAACATATCTAGGAAACATGTAATACTCTAAGGAGTCTAAGTTTGCAAGTAAATTAGTATAAACAAATTGTGAATACCTGAACTTGACCCCCTGAACCATTCCATGAACTATAAAGGAGAGATCCTCAGGAATCTGGTCCCATCCACCATGCTTGTTTGACAAGCTGTGGATAACCACATGGAGCAGGAATTTCCATTGGAATGAGACCTTCCCTTTCCTAAAGGTCTTTACAGAGAAATCTCCCTCATAGCCCATCTGCTCAAAAGAATGATTAACAGCTTCTTTTGGGAAGGACACCTCACCTTCTTCATCATCCAGCTGTAGATGTTGGTTAATGATGGCTGGAGTGATGAAGATTGTCCTCCCTTGCACTGTGGCAGACAGTGCCTTCTCCCCATCCATAATGACCTCTTGGCAGGTCTTCCAGAATTCAAGCAACTGATCCTCATATAGAGTAGGATCAATGGTTAGGGAGGTGAAATAATTTGACAGAGTCAAGAATTGGCAAATCTCTGAGAAACTTGCATCTTTCTCAGAGCTTAACAGAGCAACTTGATTATGTTGCCTGTGTAGTTGCATGGAGAAATCAGGGTTGTTTCTGCGGTTAAGGTTGGCCATTTCAGAAGCTTAAGGGTGAAGAAAGGTAGAAAGCAAAGGCGGTTTAGAGAATTAGGTTAGAGAAACAGTAGAATTGAGGAAGATAGTGGGAAAGAGGGGGAACCGTTGGGTATTTATATGAAAAGGGATTTGAACCAAAGTTAATGAAAGAGGATAAACTTTGAAATCCGAAATCGGTCCCACCTCTGAAAAGGTAGTTTACTTTTGCTCAAAAAGTAGTTTTCTTGGAATTCGAAAAGCTTCCGAAGTTTATTTGTCTTCGGAAGTTTTGATTTAAAAAGCTTCCGAAGCTAAAATGGCTTCGGAAGATTTTCCTGAGAGTCTTGATAATTTATGCTTCGGAAGAGAAATAAACCCTTGAATGCTTTGTATGAAAATAAACAAAGCTTCCGAAGGTTAATTTTGCTTCGGAAGGAAAAGGTTCTTGAAAATAGATAAGTGTCTGAGATAAGAATTTTAAGCTTCGGAAGATGAATCTTTGCTTCTTCCGAAGGTAAAATCTCTTAGACAGTTATTTATTTTAAAGACATGTTTTTCTTCCGAAGATAAAATTTTATCTTCCGAAGTATCAGAAATTTTCAAGAATCTAAGGAAAGTCTTCAAAAAGAATTTTACATCCAAAGAAAACATGAGCTTATGAAAGTGATGAACTAGACAACTTAGGACACACATATTTTAAGAAGAAATAATTAGAATTAGTTTTAATAAAAAGTCTACTCAAAGTTAATCATCCCAATAGCTGATATCAGATACTTAAATCTCTGTTCATCAAAAGCTTTGGTGAACAGATCAGCATATTGTTCATCTGTATGAACTTTGACTAGTTTAATTAATCCTTTTTCATAGTTATCCCTTATTAAATGATACCTGATGTTGATGTGTTTGGTCCTTGAGTGCTGCACAGGGTTCTCAGTGATAGAGATAGCACTATTGTTGTCTATGTGGATAGGAGTCTCTTTGAAGTTAAATCCATAGTCCAGCATCTGATTTTGAATCCAAAGCACTTGAGCACAGCAGCTTGCAGCAGCAATGTATTCAGCCTCAGCAGTTGATGCAGACACACAGGATTGTTTCTTGCATTGCCATGAGACCACCCTTCCACCAAGGAATTGACATCCCCCAGATGTAGACTTTGCAGTCATATTGCAACCACCATAATCACTATCTGTATAGGCATACAGATTGAAATTTGGATTCTTTGGATACCATAGACCAAGTGTTGAAGCACCTTTGAGGTATCTTAAAATCCTTTTCACAGTGATTAAGTGAGACATCTTAGGGTTGGCTTGATATCTTGCACAAATACATGTAGCAAACATGATATCAGGCCTGCTAGCTGTAAGATACATAAGAGACCCAATCATAGCCCTGTATAAGTGCTCATCTACACACTCCCCCTCAAGATCTGGACCAAGGGAGTGGTTTCTGGCTATGGGTGTCTTAGCAATCTTACAATCAGTCATATTGAACCTCTTGAGTATGTCTTGAACATACTTTGACTGACTTATGAAGATGCCATCTTCAACTTGCTTCACTTGAATTCCCAGAAAGAAGTTGAGTTCTCCCATTGAACTCATCTCAAATCTGTCTTTCATCAGCTTCTCAAAGTCTTTGCAGAGCTTTGGATTAGTTGAACCAAAGATGATGTCATCAACATATACTTGAACCAGCAATAAGTCATTTCCCTGTCCTTTGATGAAGAGGGTTCCATCTATAGTACCTCTTCTGTATCCATGCTTGCAGAGATACTTAGATAGTGTCTCATACCACTTCCTGGGTGCCTGATGCAGCCCATAAAGAGCTTTGTCAAGCTTGCAGACATAATCAGGATGATCAGGGTCTACAAAACCAGGTGGCTGTTTGACATAAACCTCCTCATCAATCACTCCATATAAGAAAGCACACTTTACATCAAGTTGGTAGACCTTGAAGTTCTTGGATGCAGCAAATGCCAGGAATATCCTAACAGCTTCTAGTCTTGCTACAGGAGCAAAGACATCAGTGTAGTCAATCCCTTCTTCTTGTGTGTATCCTTGAACAACTAGTCTTGCCTTGTTCTTGATGATGATTCCCCTATCATCCTTCTTGTTTCTAAAAACCCATTTGGTTCCAATGGTAGTCTTCCCATGAGGAAGAGGACAAAGGTTCCAAACTTTCTGCCTTTTGAATTGAAGCAGCTCTTGTTGCATAGCTTCAACCCAACTTCCATCCTTTAGAGCTTCATCAACTTTCTTGGGCTCTATCTGAGATAAGAAACAAGAGTGAAGACAAACATTTGCTTCATGGGTTTGTCCTCTTGTTCTTACCCCTGTGACAACATCTCCAATGATGTTTGTGGTGGGGTGAGACTTGTGGATCCTTAGCTGAGGGATCACAGCAAGTTGTTGAGAAAGATCTAAATTTGAGAAATTTAAATCTGGTCTTGAAGATTCACCCTCCACATTATCACACTTATCAAGATTAACTTGATCCAATGAGTGTGAGACATCATTGATGTTGTCATCTATGGTGTGGTTATTAGCATCAAGGAATTCCTGATCACTATCACCATCACCATTGTTGTCTTCTACAAGTGAGGTATCTTTATCTGGTTGAGAGGCCTCTGAGCTGGAATTTGAAGGCATGCCAGATGTATCAGCTGAATTTGTCATTGTTGTGCTGATAGAAACCTCATTTGCTGAAGTAGTTCCAACTGGAGCTGAAGATGTATGAGTTGAAGGTCTTCCTAGCTCAAATCTTGGATCAGGATCACCTGTATTTAGATTTTCTGCAGATCCTGAAACATGCTCACAAGATTTGTTAAAACAGTTGGTAACTAAATCAAGATCAAACAGCCAATCCGGACCAGAACCAGCCACACAAGGAGTGTGCTCATTGAAAGTCACATTGGCTGACTCCTCAACAATTCTAGTTCTGAGATTGTATACTCTATAAGCTTTAGCTTGAGAAGAGTATCCAATGAAATGTCCATCATCTGATTTCTCAGCAAACTTGGCAATTTGATCTTTGGTATTCAAGATGGTGCAGGGACATCCAAATGACCTGAGAAAACCAATGAAAGGTTTCCTCTTGTGCCAAAGTTCATAAGGAGTCTTACCATGTGTCTTAACTACTAAAACTCTGTTTTGCACATAGCAAGCAGTATTGACTGCCTCTGCCCAGAAGGTGATAGGCAGTTTAGAGTCAGACAACATAGTTCTTGCAGCTTCAATAAGTGTCCTGTTTCTCCTTTCAGCAACTCCATTTTGCTGAGGAGTCCTGGGAGCACTATATTGTCTTGTAATACCTTTTTCATCACAAAATGCATCAAGGATTTGGTTCTTGAATTCAGTTCCCTGATCACATCTTATGGTTTTGACCTTGTGATCACATTGATTCTCAACTTTTAAGATGAAATTCTTCAGAATCTCAGGGGTTTCATCCTTAGTTCTAAGGAAGAAGACCCAAGTGAATCTTGTAAAATCATCTGTGATCACCAGACAGTAAGAGGTCCTTCCTAAACTCATTACACTGGTGGGGCCAAAGAGATCCATATGTAACAAGTGTAGGGGAGTAGTGATGGAGTTCTTTTCCTTAGGCTTGTGAGATACCTTGTGTTGCTTCCCTTTCAGGCATGCCACACAATGATCATCACTAGTAAACTCTTTCTTTGGCATTCCAGTTACCAGATCATGTTTAATTAATTTATTCATGTTCTTAAAGTTTACATGGCACATTCTTTTATGCCATAGGAAAGACTCATCACTATTTGCTTTAGATAGAAAGCATGAAACTTCTCCTGAGGGAGATGTTTCTTGCAAATCCATCTTGTACATGTTCCCTTTCCTGGGGGCTCTGAGCAGGATATGCTCATGAGGAATGACCACACCAGGTTTGAGAACAATGCACTCATGCTCAGTAAAGAGCATGTTATGACTCTGATCACAAAATTGGGATACACTCAGAAGATTGTACCCAAGCTCCTTAACAAAGTTTACCTTCTCAATGCTGAGCTTACCATTTGTGACCTTGCCCCTTCCAGAAATGTAACCACCTTCATCTCCTCCAAAAGCAACTGGTCCTCCATCAATTCTCTCAAAATTATGGAGTAGAGACCTATTGCCTGTCATGTGCCTGGAACAGCCACTGTCAATTATCCAGACATTCCTGTTGGTCTTGAGCTGTTCCTGCACAGAGAAAATGATTAGTTACATTTGGAAACCCAAGCCTTACTTGTCTTGGGCTCATTAACAGTAATAGAAGGTAATGCAACAGTAATAGATCCTATGGTTGTACTATGGGGATCTTCAGCTGTTGTTGATGGAGAAACCTCAGTCATTTGGTCTTTCTTAGACTTCCACACCACCTTTGGAGTCTTGGACTTGACCTTCAAAACCTTAGAAGTTTTTGAAACTTCACAAGTTTTGATGACTGATCCTTCGGAAGAATCTACAGTCACTGCAGCAGACTTTAGTGCTTCGGAAGAACTCCTTTCTTCCGAGACCAACTTTGCTTCCGAAGGTAATTTTCCATTTACCCTCTTCTTTGATTTGGAGCTTCCGAAGGAAACAGACTTTCCTTCCGAAGCTTGAGACTTCTTGAGACTCTTTGAAGTCTTTGTTTTAGTCATGTGGACAGTACTTTTAGGATTGTATGGGCAATCCTTAGCAATGTGAGAAGTACTTTCACACATAACACATAACATTTTCTTCTTCAAAGAAGTCTCCCTTTGAGAGCAAGACTGACTTTGGTCACATCCCTTCTCCATCTTCATCTTGGTAGATGCTGAGACAGTTCCTTTGGGCTGTGAACTGTTCTTGGAGTTTGATGGTCCAGGCTGTGCAGCAGTGGTACACAGCAGCTCAGTCTTCTTCTTGACACTGAGATGATTTGAACAAGAACCATGACTCTTAGCTGAGGAGTCTTGGTTGATGTCTTCAGTCCTTACTACTTTGAAACCTGCAGAGATAAAAACTTGTTTCTGCTTAGCATCAAAAGTAGCCTTGATTTCTTGAGCCTTCTTTGCCTTTCTTTTGCTCTTTCTGATCAAGTTCTTTCTTTTGGACTTGGTCATCACAGTTGATTTCTTCTCCTCAGAAGGATAGTGGCCCTTGGAAGAATCCTCTTCTTCACTCTTCTCAGAGGAATTCTTCACTATCACTTCTTCATCATCCTCACTTACAGGATCTATGAGAGGAAGCTCATCTTCACAAGTTCCACACCTAGGAGATCTTACAGACAAGATTGTGTGTGGAGGAGCTATCTCATTTGATCCTAGTCCCTGTCTATTTTGATAACAAACCTTGTTGTGCAGGGATGAGGATATCATGTTCTTGAAGGTCTCTTCTTCAAGAACACTCTTCTCTGCCTTGGCTTTGCTGATCACAAGCTCAGCCTGGCACTCAGTTAACTTAGTGATGAGATCTTGGATCTGAGTTCTGAAATCTGTATGTTCATGTTTTAGTACTGAAATGGTTTTCTCCAAGTCTTCTATCTTTAACTTGTAATCATTTTCAGACTTTCTAAAATCAGATTTTAATATGTTTAATGACTCAAGATCAGATCTCATCTCTAGGTTATAGGACCTGTATCTATTTACTTTAGCAATGCATTCAGGGGAGCAAAGATGTTCCAATACCTTGGCTTCATCATGGTCAGCCATCAGTGCTTGGTTTGGAGAAGCATCCTCCACCTGAAAACTCCAGTCAAAGCCTCCTTCTTCAACAGCAACAGCAGCATGTTGCTTTGTCTTCTCAGCCTGAGGAGCTTTGTCAGTAAAATTTGGTCTGGGTTGTGTTTGGCCCCCATTTGCTTTAGGTGCCTTACACTCCCTGGCAAAGTGACCCATAAGGTTACAGTTGTAACACTTAACTTTGCTTTTATCCAGCCCAAACTTACTGCTGGTAGCATTGCTTGGAAATCTTCTTCCTGTCCTCTTGTAGAACTTCTTGGCTCTGTGAGTGAGGAGAGCCATCTGCTGAACTATCTCCATGTATTCCAGGTCATCTGGATGGATACAGTCCAGGTCTTCAAGAGTGAAGAGATAATTCCCACAGCTTTCATCTGCAGACACAAAGGCTTGAGAAGAACTTGTCTCTTGGAATGGGCTTCCTTGAGTAAAGTTCTCCCTTGGTGTCTCCGGGAAGGTGATGAAAGGACCCTTTTGTGAGTTGTCAGGGTAGCATAAGAGATGATGCTGAGGTTCTATGCTGTCCCTTTCAACCACATGAAGGGCTGAACCCATTTGATTGTTGGAGTTGCCAGATGAACCTTGCATGTTCATCTCCATCTGGTATCCACTGAGAATCCCATACAACTCTGTAAGAGTAAGAGTCTTAAGGTTCTCAGTCCTCTTGATCACCACACAATAGTGTGTCCATTGCCTAGGAAGTGAGGACATGAACTTCCTTACAATGTCCCTGTTCTCAAGAGGAACTCCTCCATCCACTAGGGTATCCACAATCTCAACATACCTGAAGTATTGTTGGGTCATGGTCTCACCTGCTTTGAAGGTGAAATTTTCAAACTGCTGCTTCAGAAGATCTTTCTTGTTCTCTTGGCTTCAGAGGAGCCTTCATACATCAGCTTCAGTGCATCCCACAGCTGTTTGGCTGTCTTGCACTTCTTAAAACCTCTGTATACAGAGTTTGGGAGAGCAGTCTGAAGAGCAGTCATGGCCTTCCTGTCAATCTCTACTCTTTTTCTATCTTCATCTGAGTAGTTGGCCACATCTTTAGGAATCATACCAGCACCAGTAGCAGAGGGGGTGCTGGGTATGAAAGGTCCATTCTCAACAGATTCCCACATTCTTGAATCAAGAGACCTGATGAAGCCTTCCATCCTCATGCACCAGGTGTCAAAATCATCAAGAGTGATCAGTGGGGATTTGTTCATGGTTCCAGTCTCCATATCAGTCTTAGAGATGGCAGCCATTTGAAGAGTTTAGCTTTTGTGTGTGTGGGGGATCTTAAGATGGTTAGATCTTATATCAAGAGCCTGGAAAGCTCTGATACCAATTGCAGGACCGTTTAAGGGCTTAAGCACAATTACAACACAACAACACAATGAGGAGAATAACTAAGCTCTAATCAAACAGTGAACTGGGTAACCAAGGTGAAACTAAGAACACAAGTAAAGCAAGAGACAGAACAAGAGAATATGGGTTTCAAGGAGGCAGTATATTGCTTTCTCAAGTTCTTTTACAAGTGTTACAAAGCATAAAGAAAAGATACAAGAACTTGAAATACTTATACTACAACCTACAGCCGGCTATACTTTGAAAGCCAGCTGGATACAATTGACTAGACACTAACAAAATCAATTGTAGGATCAAAAGGCATATCTGCCTTTTGACCTTGTGACTATGACATGCCATAGCTCACATCCTTATACAATACAAAAAGGATAAAGTACATAAAGTGGAAAGTTGAATACTCAAGACCTCAATGTACAGTTACCAAAAGCAAGGCCCTTTTCACCAACTCATGTAAGTTGGTGACTTTACAGAGATGCAGCGGAAAAGGTGCTTTATGGAACAGTACATCAGATAAAGCATGTGTACTAAAAGTCTTCGGAAGAAATCTGTCTTCATAAGATGAGGCTTCGGAAGACTTTGTCTCTGAAGCTTCGGAAGACTTCATGTTTGGCTTCGGAAGATATTGGTCTTGGCTTCGGAAGATTTTACACTTAGAGTATTTTCTAATGCTTTGTGTAAAACTTCTGAAGCATTCTTCACTTCAGTACTTAGTGCATGTTGCTGAGACACTTAAGCTGTTTTGGGTTGCATCAGACTTCAGGAATCCTTACATATGGTGATGTTTTGTATGGTTATGTTTATGTTCCTTGTTGTGTATGTTTATTTTCCATGGCTTTACGTTGAATGTTGATGAATGAAATGAAAATTATTATGTAACGTAAAGTGGAAGATAATAAAAAGAGTAACGAAATGAAAGAAGGCATGCATTAATGAACGAATGAAAGTAAGAAAGTCTTGCAAGCAAAATATGGAGGTTCACACCCAATGAAGGGTGTTAGCTCAACTGTGTGCGGGTTAGCTACCCCGGAAGGATGCACACTGGGGTCTAATCCTTGTGATTGACCATATGTATGGGATCCTTGCCGCTTGCCCTAGGTACTGGAATCAGCTTCGTGCACAATTTTTGAGGTCTTTGATAGACCTCAGGCCCAGTAACTAGTTTCGTGCACAATGTTTGGGGTATAGCATATGGTATTGGTCCGGAATGAAAGAGAAAAGATAGTGATGAGTGTACTTGCCCTAGGTACTGGAGTCAGCTTCGTGCTCAATGTTCGAGGTCTTTGATAGACCTCAGGCCTAGTAACCAGCTTCGTGCACAATGTTCGGGGTACTGTACATGTCATCGGAAGTAATGAAAATACGAAAGATAAGTAAGGAAGTTTACGAATGAAAGTGAATGATAATGATGTACGATGAATGAACGAAAGTTAACGAACAAATGATGAAGATAAAAATGATATTATCTATGTGTACGTATGATGTGTGATCATGTACGAAAGTAAAGAATGGTTTTACAAGGAAGAAAAGTATATTTTATTTTAAAACTAGAACTCACTCAGCAACGCTGACTTTTATATGTTTCCAGTTGGCAGGTGATTGTTGCTGAGGATGGCACGGGGCGGCTACTTGGCTCATTTTGGATGGCATTCTTTTGTGTAATGTTTTTGCATTGTAATGCGAACAAACGATGTTTTGTAATGAATGTTGTATTATCTTGCAAAAGCGATTATTATAAGGAAATGAAATGTTTATTTAAATGCTTCCGCTGCAATGTTTTATTAAGCTAATGTAATTATACGTTTTATGTGCGATGATTGACCAGCGTGAGCGTCCCGGAAACGGGGCCTTACATTTACTTCGCATGATAAGTTAGTTTTAGAAACCTCATGAATACATATATGAATTATAAATAAAAGAAAAGCCAAAATACATATGTATGTATATATGCATACACACACAAACCAAGAATACAAAAACACACCAGCACATATTTCTACCCATACATATCCCCTACAAATATAAATTATTTTTATTCATATATACATGATCATACATATATATATTTAAATATGCACGTCACCAAGTAGATAAAACCCACTAATAACTGCATTAACATAAATCAAAAGACTTGTATTTTTGTTAACTAAACACACAAAATATATAAATGTTTGCCACATTTTTTATAACAATAAAGTGTATCTTCTACTAACCAACATCATCACCCAGACTACGCAATATAAAGTAACAAAATACAACCATATCTTGTTACTTGCAACATTGATCAAGATTACCATTGAACCTAACTAAAATCTTGGTTAAACCAAGAATGGGCCCACTCACCCCTCTCCCAACCTATTTTCACTCGTGCCCCTCTTAAACACAATACACACACATTTTTAAACACTTCTATACTCACTTGAAACCCCTCTTGAATTCTATATCTTTTGAACAATCATCTAACCACTCAAGAACACCAAAAGTTTTAGCCCTATTGAAGCCAAAATCGACCAACAAAGGATGCTACATAAAGTTCCAGTCCTCTTATAGAGACTCTCTTATAGAGACTATTGGGCCATCTACTCACTCTAAAGAGCTTGTCAATGAATCTATTTTACACAAAAACTATAGATATAATCAAGGCACAGATCCTTCTTCTTCAATTGCTTGAGATCCCACTAAACAAAGAAGAATAGTTTAGCGGGAGCCTCAGTTAGAATCTAGTAAAAGCTCCTATTCAGAAGTAAACTCTCAACACTAAGAGGGCTATTATTGTTCATCCTAACCCCAACATCACCCTGCCTTTCCAATTTGTTAAGATTAAGCAAGAACCTTATAGTGAAGGTGATTCTAGTTCAAGACAAGAGTGGGAAAAAGCTATTATTCATGACACTACAAAAATCATCAACCTTGATGATTTAAGAGTGATGATGAAGAGAATCCTGACCTCATGAAGCTGCTTGAGGATATGGATAACTCTAAAAGAGTTGAAGACCATCTCGAGATAGTTTGAGGTCCTTAAGAAGATTACCTTTAGAGAAAAAGATGGGACTCTATATGAAAGGTTTTTAGACTTATTAGATGAGAAAACAAAGAGACTCGAGAAATAAGCTCTAGTGAGGTTGCTGGTAAATCTGAGTCTGCTCTTCCTCAACACTTTGTTATGGAACAAGCTTTATGGTTAAGCCAAGTAAATATTGAGAAGTACAAGGAGTAAAGTAAAAAAAAGGAAAACCATCAAAGAGCCTATGAATAATGGGTTAAGTATCAATAACTCAAGCAACCAAATATTAGTTGGAGGTACGATGACAAAAAGAAGTTGAATATGAAGATACATGGGTGGGGGTACATCATTTCAAGGCCCCAATGACTTCTTCAGCTTGCCGAAGTTTGATCTAAGGGATTTGGGTAAGCTTTCGCTGAACAGCCCATCTCGATATGCAGGTGCCACACTTTTTATGCAGTTCCTCAAGAGTTAGTGCAATACCACCTTCAAACTAGTTAAAACGATGAAACTGAGATTGTGTCATGTAACATCCACCATTTTCCAAGTTAAAACCCAAACCCGAACCCATTTTGAACTTCCATTATTAAATTATTTTAATAATTTTAATGAATCAAATACGTTAAATGTGTAATTTAACCAATATTGACAATTGTTTAATTCAATTTCCATATATTAAATCATTTAAACAACTTATAATAATTTTTATAATTTATTTTGTTATTAATATTTATAAGATTTTAAATATTCAATTAAAATATATAATCAAATTACAAGTTCTTATGAGATTTATAAAGTCTATAAAGATTTAATAAAAAAAGAAGTTGTTAAATTAAAATTACATTTTTAATAAATTTAGAGTTTAAATTGTAATTATTTTTTATATATTTAAATTATTTAATTTTATATTTATTTCAAATTTCAATCATAACCCCCTTTTGAAAGACTTGTAACTCACCATTAACACCATTCATAACCCCCTCCTAACCTCAATTATAAAAGCAAGCTTTAGGCCACACTTTTTATTTGCTCATTCTTCAAAAATCTCACTCTCATATCTTTCTTTCATCCATTGGTTATGATTAATTTTAAGAATTTTATTTTACAAGTAATTTCAAGAAGTTTCTAATACTAAGGTAACCTTATAATTGCTTTTATATTATGTATATCTATATTGTTCTAATAATCCTAACATTCAATTGTTCTCATGTTCTTATTTTTATTCTTTCTTCTACTAAATCTTTTTTTAATTTTAATCATTATCATTTGATCATTAACATTCTAACTTTCACTAACCTTATAACAATCACTAACTTTCCTAAATCAAACTAAGAACACGCTAACGTAAACAAAGAATACCGTTTGCATATGGACGGCTATGCCGTCACATTCGGTTATTTCACAAGATTATTTCTCTAAATGATGACTATGCTAAAGTCTTGGAATATTTTTTTATAACTCAAATGAAGTCTAATATACCATATATCTTTGTTCTAACCCGTTTCATGCTTTAGCAATTTTAAAACTGCACATAAGTGCCTTACTACATATTTGGCAGAATATAATCTGATTTCAACTGACCATAACTTGATCATAACAAACTAAACTTGAGTAAACTCAGACTCTAATATTAATTTATTTGAATTAACTTTTTAATGATAGTTTATACGTCTTCAAACTTAATCGGACGACTCAACAACAGCCTTCACAAGATAAGTGCGCATTTCAGCAGCTTCTGTCTTGTGCTACTGTTTTGACCTATTTACGGATTTTTTTATAAAAACGTTTCTGAACAAAAGTTGTCCGGGAGTCTCTAAACTAGTCAGCTATAAATTTTTATAACTTTATGAAACCGTTTGCTATTTATTAAAACCTGTTCAAACACCTACCAAACATTCTGTCTAAAATCTAAAATTGGTACAATAATCCTTTTCCAATCTATCTTTCACTTTTTGACATTCTCTAAACGTTCTAACTTCTTATAATGAATTCCGACCTCAAGTTATTGTTTTTTTATCCTTTAGGACATCACATTTGACTCTTGAACATCTAAGCTTCCTTATGTACTCTACAACCATCATTATACAATGTGAGTTCTTTATGCCCCCTTTTTACTTTATTTCACACCTTTTGGGGTGAAACATGTTAACCTTATAAACTTACACTTGTAAACATCTTGATACTTGTAAATGCACATGCAGTTCATATTTACTTTTTGTCATGGTTATTTGTAATATTGTGAGTCTTATATGATGACCATTATATGTTGACAATCGTTTACTATTGCTAGCCTGGCGACGTCATAGATCTATGGGCCTGACAAGCCTATTTGGTGCTAAGCTGATGTATTGCCGGCTCCTGATGACGTATGCTTGTTCATCATGGGAACCAAGTACACTTAGCTAATCGTTATAAACTTGTAAACTTATTCTTGGTCAAGGTTTGATTGTAGCTATATGTGTTCTATAAACTTGCATAATTCATAACCATTGACATGAATTGCTACTTGTAAATATATATATACATATATATATATATATATATATATATATATATATATATATATATATATATATATATATATATATATATATATATATATATATATATGTGTGTGTGTGTGTGTGTGTGTGTGTATATGTATGTTTAACCCATGGAAACTCACCAACTTTCAAAGTTGACCCTTTATTTTTAACATGTTTCAGGACTGCTACTTGAGAAACTCTTCTTGCTCATATAGGACTTGGACTTAGTATAATTAAATATCTTATGTTGTTGTTTATATCTTTGTTGTATTGTAATGACTTAATTGTCTAGTATTATTCAATGAAAAATAACAATTAATATTATTTCAACTTATTTAATTTCATGAGCTATGAACAATCGTTTCACATTCGTCCGCCCCGATGATTCCGTCGTCGGTCGGGGTGTGACAGATTGGTATTAGAGCCATGGTTATAGGGAATTAGGTTATCAGAAATGGAATGACCTAGACTATAACTAAGTACCCTTACAGATGAGACCTCTCAAGTATTTTATATGCTTAGATATAATTATATGTGTTGTAAGGCCCCGTTCCCGGGACGCTTACAGCTGGCCAATCATCGCACATAAAACATATAGGTTCATTAACTTAAAGAAAACATTGCAGCGGAAACATTAAAACAAACATTTCATTATAAATGCTTTTGCAATTTAATACAACATTCGTTACAAAACATCATTTGTTCGCATTACAATGCAAAAACATTAATCAAAAGAATGCCATCCAAAAAAGCCAAGTAGCTGCCCCGCGCCATCCTAAGCAATGCTCACCTGCCAACTAGAAAATGTATAAAAGTCAGCGTTGCTGAGTGAGTTCTAGTTTTATAGTAAAACATACTTTATCTTTCGTTTAAAACCGTTCTTTACAATCGTACGCGATCATGCACTATACATACACATAGACATATCATTATTATCTTCATAATCCATTCGTTCAATCCGTACATTCGTCATTAAGTCATTATTTTCATTCGAACCAATGCCATGTGCTTCACCCCACCGTCATGCATAAAGCAGGTACTGGGCCTGCGGTCTTTCATAGACCCCGAACATTATGCACGAAGCTGACTCCAGTACCGAGGTTGAGCGACAAGGGTCCCATACATATGGTCAATCACAAGGATTGAACCCCAGTATGCATCCTTCCGGGGTAATTAACCAGCACACAGTTGAGCTAACACCCTTCATTGGGTGTGAACCTCCATACATTTGCTTAATCACGCGGATCAAGCCCCAGTGTGCATCCTTCCGGGGTAGCTAACCCGCACACGGTTGAGCTAACACCTTTCATTGGGTGTGAACCTCCATACATTTGCTTGCAAGCCTTTCTTACTTTCATTCATTCATTAATGCATGCATTCTTTCATTACGTTCCTCTTTTCATTATCTTCCACTTTACTCTACATAATACTTTTCGTTTTATTCATTAACATTCAACGTAAAGCCACGGGAAAATAATCATACATAACAAGGAACATAAATATAAACATACAACATCACCATACAAGGCACCATCATACATACATAACATACCACATACATACCATCATGCATAAGCACCAACCATACATCATACATGCCCATCCTATCGTCTATGACCTCAAAAGTCAACTTACATAAACCCCCGGGAATCTCCCAAGTCAAAGCCTACATTTACTCTTTTTCCCGAGAATCAGATAATAAACTAAGTCCTTTCGGGCGCATGAGCCCTATTTGGGCATATGGGCACTATTCAGTCGCATGGCCTTCCAGGCGCATGAGAACACTTAGGCGTATGGACACTATGGGGCTAATGGACACTTAGGCGTATGGAGAGTCTCCAGACGCATGGGCACTATGGAGCGTATGGACTCTCATTCGCATAGCCTTCAGTCGCATAACTTCCATGCGTATGACCTTCAGTCGCATGACTTCCATGCGTATGAACTTCAGTCGTATGGCGTTCAGGCGCATGGACTTCAGTCGTATAGCATTCAGGCGCATGGGCTTCAGTCGCATGCCTTTTGGCCGTATGGCCTCCAGTCGCATGCCATTCGGTCTCATGGCTTCCAGTCGCATGAGCCCTAGCTGGGTGCAGAATGCAGCCCCTTCGAACCTGAACTGCAGATCTTGGTCCCCAAACCCTCTCTAACCTGTTCTAAGCTTAAACCAACCATCCTAAGCCTTAGAAACACGACCATAACATCATTCAAGCATCACAAGCCCAAACACGAGTCCCACCCGTTCGCACACACACCCAAAACACACACAAATGGGTTCAACACACAACATAACCAAAATCATTTTATGTATGCATTCCAGCCCCAAAATTGGTCAAAAACATGTAAAAGAGGGATCCTAGAACTCACCTTAGCAGCCTCTGCGGGTAGAGCTTCCCACAAACCCGCTTGACTTCGAATTTTGCACCTTGATTCTTCGAAACCCGAAGTTTCAGCCCTTTTCCCCTTTCTTTCTGTCTGAACCGAATGGAAGGGAGTATAGGGGGAGAGTGGGCTGCCATGACCCCTTTACACCCACCCTTCTAAACTATTTTCCTTTTTGACAAAATTGGTCCCTCAACTTGGACATTATTTCTTTTCTTTCTTCTTCTTTCTTCTTTGACTTTAAAGAAAAATAACCGGGTGTTACAAGTCCACCCCCTTATATAGGTTTCATCCCCAAAACCTGTTATTCCTCAAACAATTGTGGGTAATGCTGTCTCATCTCTTCTTCAGTCTCCCACGTAGACTCCGATCCCTTTCTGTGCTTCCACTGTACGTGCACAAGTGGAACCACTTTATTCTTAACCTCTTCTCTTTACGGTCAATGATTGCCACTGGCTGCTCCACATAATTGAGCCGTTCATCTACCTCGATATCTCCTAGTGGTACAACCATATCCTCGTCTGCCAAACATTTCCTCAGATGAGATACATGGAATGTCGGATAAATTCCACTTAACTCCTCTGGTAATTCTAGTCTATAGGCCACCTCTCCTACTCGAGCAATGATTCGGAAAGGCCCTATGTATCTCGGGCTCAACTTGCCCCGCTTTCTGAACTGAATGATACCCTTCCAAGGTGAGACTTTCAACATGACTCTATCACCCAACTGGAACTCAATCGGTCTACATCTCTTATCAGCATACAACTTTTGCCTATATATAGATTCCTTCATGAAGGCCTTGATCCTTTCCAGCTTCTCAGTCGTAGCCTCGATCACCTCGACACTCCCCAACTCCTTCTAACCAATGTCACCCCATCAAACAGTGGTTCTACATCTCCTACCGTATAGCATCTCATAAGGAGGCATACCAATACTGGCATGATAACTGTTGTTATATGAGAACTCAGCTAATGGTAAGTGGTCATCCCAACTTCCTTCAAAGTCGATGACACATGCCCGAAACATATCTTCCAACGTCTGAATGGTTCTTTCTAACTGACCATCCGTCTGAGGATGATAAGCCGTGCTAATATGTAACCTCGTCCCTATTGCATCATGGAATTTCTTCCAAAATTTAGATGTAAACCGGGTGTCACAATCAGACACAATAGACACCGGCACACCATGACAAGTTACAATCTCTTTAATGAACATATCCGCCAACCTCTCAGATAAATATGTCTCGCGAATCGGTAGGAAGTGAGCACTTTTTGTCAAACGATCAACAAAAACCCATATGGCATCATACCCTTGCGCGGTACGCGACAACTTTGTAATAAAATCCATGGTGCTATGCTCCCACTTCCACTCCGGTATATCCAACGGTTGGATCTTCCCATATGGCTTCTGATGCTCCGCCTTCACTTGTAAACAAGTAACGCATTTACTCACATACTCCACCACATCACGCTTCATACCCGACCACCAATAATCCTTCTTCATGTCTTGATACATCTTTGTAGCACCGGGATGAATAGAGTACCGAGTCTTATGGGCTTCATCCATGATCTTCACACGTAGATCCCCAAAACGACGAATCCACAATCGCCCGAATCGGGTTCTAACACCGAGTGTGTTTTCACCCAACTCCGCAACCAGAACTCTCACCCTTTTAGAGTTGAGATGATCTTCTTTCAACGCTTCATCTTGAAACTCCTTGACTTGCTTCATCACATCAGAGGTCATGATCAACTGGTAAGCTTTTACCCGAATCGTCTCGGGTCTCTCCTTTCGGCTAAGGGCATCCGCCACCATGTTAGCTTTGCCCGGATGGTAATGGATCTGGCAATCATAGTCCTTTATGAGCTCCAACCATCGCCTTTGCCTCATATTCAAGTCCTTCTGCTCGAAGAAGTACTTCAAGCTCTTGTGGTCAGTGAATATGGTGCATTTCATCCCATACAAGTAGTGCCTCCAAATCTTTAACGCGAAGACCACGGCTGCTAGCTCCAAGTCATGAGTAGGATAATTAACCTCATGAACTTTCAACTGTCGGGATGCATAGGCTATATAACCCTTCCTCTCTGCATCAACACACATCCCAACCCCGAGTAGGAAGCATCTGAGTAAACCACCAAATCTTCACTTCCATCGTGTAACGACATAACAGGAGCTTGAGTTAATCTCGTCTTTAACTCTTCAAACGCCTTCTCTTGAGCTTGACCCCACACAAACTATACATCCTTACGGGTCAACTTGGTTAATGGAAAAGCAATCTTAGAGAAGTCTTGAATAAACCTTCGGTAATAGCCTGCCAAACCCAAGAAACTTCGAATCTCGGATGGCGTCTTTGGAGACTTCCATTGCATCACCGCCTCCACCTTTGCCAGGTCCACCAAAATCCCCTCAGGACTCACTACATGACCCAAGAACTAGACTTCACGCAGCCAGAACACGCACTTGGAGAATTTAGCATACAACTTTTCCCTTCTCAATGTCTCCAACACCTCTCGAATGTGACCGGCATGCTCAATCTCTCTCTTCGAATAAATCGGGATATCATCAATAAACACGATCACTGATTTATCCAACATCGGCCGACACACTTGATTCATCAAGTCCATAAAAGCAGCTGGCGCGTTGATCAAACCAAATGACATAACGAGAAACTCGTAGTGACCATAACGCGTGCGAAAAGCTATTTTAGGGATATCCTGCTCTTTCACCTTTAGCTGATGGTAGCCAGATCGAAGATCTATCCTCGAGAACCAACTGGCACCTTGAAGCTGATCAAACAAATCATCAATTCTCGGTAACAGGTATCGATTCTTCACTGTCAGCTTATTCAACTCACGGTAGTCGATACACATCCTCATGCTACCGTCTTTCTTCTTCACGAACAAGACCGGAGCACCCCAAGGAGAGATACTCGGTCTAATGAACCCCTTATCAAGCAGCTCCAAGGAGAGATACTCGGTCTAATGAACCCCTTATCAAGCAGCTCTTGTAATTGCCCCATCAACTCTTTCATCTCCGTCGGAGCCAACCGATACAGTGCCTTAGCTACCGGTTGGGCACCCGGTATCAAGTCGATCTAAAACTCGATCTCACGGTCAGGTGGCACTCCTGGTAAGTCTTTGGGAAATACATCTGGAAAGTCACACACAACCGGTACATCAGATAGTTGTGGTGTTGGCGTATCCACGTCATGTACGTAGGCCAAGTGCACTACATCCACGCCTCATGCATTTTCCCGCCACCGCCATTGAAATCACTCTCGGAATCGTAGTGACCCAATCACCATAAACCGTCACCGAACTCCCGTCAGGCGCTGTTAAACAAATCATCTTCTTGCGACACATAATGTTCGTCTCGTAGTCCGCTAACCAATCCATTCCTAGGACCACGTCAAACCAGCCCAAGGTCATCACGAAGGGTCTAACAGGAAACTTGTGACCTTCTAATTCCACGTCACAACCTTCTATCATCTCAGAAATCCTGGTAGACTTACCTATGGTAGTTTCTACATCAAAGGGCGCATCTACTCTCCTACTACTAACATGCAGTTTAGCACAGAAAGCATCAAAAATAAAACTCTTACTAGCACCAGAATCGAATAACACAGAGGCTAAAGTTTGGTTTACTAGAAACGTACCTGACACAACTTCAGGGTCCGTCCTAGCCTCCTCCTGCGTCATCGTAAATGCTCGGGCACTCGCCTTCTGTCCTTCCCCTCCAGTTTTCTTCACCCTCGAACCTTCCGCCCTTGGCCTCTTGCAATCCCTACTCATGTGGCCCTCCCCACCACAGTTAAAACATCTCCCTGCTTTGCAGTCCCTCGCCATATGACCAGGCCTCCACACTTAAGACACACGTTTGATCCCAACCTACATTCGCCGGTGTGCTCCTTCCCACACTTGCCACACCTCTTCGACGCTGCACCGGATGTGACTACACGTCGGTCATCCACCCTTGCACCTTTGTTGCTAGGAGTGGCCCCGCCACGTCCTACCTGCTTTCCATTCCAGTTCCGATCACCACCACCTTTCTTGCTGCTTTCAGCCACCTCCACAGTCCTTTCATCATACATCCTTCCCGCCAAGTCAACTGCCGACCTAATGCTCGGTCGGGCAGCGATCATGTGCCTACGGACATCCGCCGGCAAACCCTAGATATACCTCTTGATCTTTCGTGACAAGGGTGTCACTTGATCTGGAACCAGCCGTGCCATCTCATTGAATTTGGTGGTGTATTGTTGATGGGTCATCGTTCCCGCCTCCAGCTGCGGGAACTCCCTTTCCACCTTATCCATCACCTGGTGAGGACAAAACTCCTCAATTACCAGCTTCTTCAACTCAGACCACCTCATTCTCCCAATTGTCCGACTGCCCTCAGCTTGGACAATATTGTCCCACCAACACAGAGCCGAGTCCACAAACGAGTGGGCAACAAACTTCACTTTCTGGTCTTCTCGGCACTCGCTGATATCAAGTACCACCTCCATTTCTCTCACCCATCGATAAGCAGCAGCAGCAGTGCCATTTCCATCAAAAGTTGGGGGCTTGCATCTCATAAATGCCCCATAATTACAGCCTCATGCCGCCTCGTGCTCAGGCTCATCTTCCTCCTCCTCATCATCAGAGAGAACCGTGTCAGTCTCCGGTTGCTCCCGCCCTCTCGAGGACCTGTTTCTCTCTCTCCTTTCTCCTTCCCTTACAGCCTTTATCACCTCGGTCACCACAGATGGTAAGATCGTCTGCATGACCAGATGTACCTCTTCAACGACAGCCTCCTTCACTGAGGCTCTTAAGTTAGCACTCTCATCCCCAGCCTCCGGATGAGGGGTCTCAGGCTCTTCATGAACCACCTCTTCAGCTCTAGGCCTTCCTTTTATGGCCCGTGGTTTGGCACCACGTCCACCACGACCTCCACCACGTGAAGCTTTTGACGATCTACCACCGGCCATCCTCTAAACACACTAAAAGATTCAAACACCAACATGGTCATTCAAGGGAATAGCTCAGTTATGTCAAGTATAGTAAGTCCCTAATTACAGTAGTCAGTTGTGATTAGCTACTTACTTTACTCTTCATACCTCGAGCATTACCTATCCTGACTACATCAGTATCTAAATCTACAAGCAGCACATAAATCACATAACATGCGCACGTAATACCGGTTAACATTAAGAAATACCTGATGTCACGCAGCTACTCGAACTGACATCCCTTCCCTTAGTCCCATTCTCAGTTTAAGTTTAGATTTGTTTTGAAAATATTTACTCGTTTCACTTAAACTTTGGCTTTGATACCAACTTGTAAGGCCCCGTTCACGGGACGCTTAAAGCTTGCCAATCATCGCACATAAAACATATAGGTTCATTAACTTAAAGAAAACATTGCAGCGAAAACATTAAAACAAACATTTGATTGTAAATGCTTTTGCAAGTTGATACAACATTCGTTACAAAGCATCGTTTGTTCGCATTACAATGCAAAAACATTAATCAAAAGAATGTCATCCAAAAATGCCAAGTAGTTGCCCCGCACCATCCTCAGCAATGCTCACCTGCCAACTGGAAAATGCATAAAAGTCAGCGTTGCTGAGTGAGTTCTAGTTTTATAGTAAAACATAATTTATCTTTCGTTTAAAACCGTTCTTTACATCGTACGTTGATCATGCACTATACATACACATAGATATATCATTATTATCTTCATTATCCGTTCGTTTAATCCGTACATTCGTCATTAAATCATTACTTTCATTCGAACCAATGCCTTGTGCTTCACCCCACCATCATGCATAAAGCGGGTACTGGGCCTGAGGTCTTTCATAGACCCTGAACATTGTGCACGAAGCTGACTCCAGTACCTAGGGTGAGCGACAAGGGTCCCATACATATGGTCAATCACAAGGATTGAACCCTAGTGTGCATCCTTCCGGGGTAATTAACCCGCACACAGTTGAGCTAAAACCCTTCATTGGGTGTGAACCTCCATACATTTGCTTAATCACACGGATCAAGCCCCAGTGTGCATCCTTTCGGGGTAGCTAACCCGCACATGGTTGAGCTAACACCCTTCATTGGGTGTGAACCTTCATACATTTGCTTGCAAGCCTTTCTTACTTTGATTCATTCATTAACGCATGCATTCTTTCATTTCGTTCCTCTTTTCATTATCTTCCACTTTACTTTACATAATACTTTTCGTTTCATTCATTAACATTCAACGTAAAGCCACGGGAAAATAATCATACATAACAAGGAACATGAATATAAATATACAACATCACCATACAAGGCACCATCATACATACATAACATACCATCATGCATAAGCACCAATCATACATCATACATGCCATCCTATCGTCTATGACCTTAAAAGTCAACTTACATAAACCCCCGGGAATCTCCCAAGTCAAAGCCTACATTTACTCTTTCTCTCGAGAATCAGATAATAAACTAAGTCCTTTCTGACGCGTGAGCCCTATTTGGGCATATGGGCACTATTCAGTCGCATGGCCTTCTAGGCCCATGATAACACTTAGGCGTATGGACACTATGGGGCGAATGGACACTTAGGCGTATGGAGAGTCTCTAGACGCATGGGCACTATGGGGCGTATGGACTCTCAGTTGCATAGCCTTCAGTCGCATAACTTCCATGCGTATGACCTTCAGTCGCATGACTTCCATGCATATGTGTCACACCCCAACCGATGGTGGAAACATCGGGCCGCGAGAAGTGATAGATTGTTCAAAGAAATCATAGAACTAAAGTGACAATAAATTAAGATTAAATTTCATTTCCATTAATCAACATAACGTTACAATGCTTCAAATAAACATACAAAAATGTTGAGAAATACAAGTCTAAAACAAGCATAACAAAATGATAGATTTGGTGTGTTTCTAAGTTCACCTAATTGAATTTCTTGATAAAGCTTCAAGCATTTCCTGCAAAATGTATAAAATATTGGTCAACATATGAATATGTTGGTGAGCATACAAGTTTGAATACATAGTATAATAGTGAATAAATCTCAATTCAACATGGGTAACGTATACTAAAGTTTGTACATTGCTAGCATGCAAAGCCAATAATCAACCAAAGTGTCCACTAGCGTAATCTTAGCATCAAAAGTGAGCAAGACCGTAAAATTGATAACTTTAACATAGACCCATCATAAGGGCGGATGTGCTAGTCCTATAGCTATACATTTTAAGGAGGTTTAGATTGCTTGCAAGACATGTATTCTAGAATGTATTAACAACTAGTATAACAAGTAAGCATGTTTGTATGAATTGAGTTTTAGCATGATTTTGATTGAATGAATAATTGAGTGTATTTGATAATTGATACATGTTGCAATCCAAATAATGTTAAAACAAAAGGGGTGAAGTATGACTCACGGTTTGGCGATTAGAATCCACAAGAATAGATGATTGAATTTAAATAAAGAGTCACAAAATTTACCCTAAAAGGTAAACAAAAGTGTGTAAGTTTAGGATTGAAAGTTTGAGATTTTAACAATTGGAAGGTATACGAAAATTACAAATATGAAAGTACATGAAAGTATATACTACTTAGACACTTATTTGGACACCATGTATTGTGTGTGTTCTTTATGAGTTTTAGTCACTCATTGGAAGTCCAAAATAAAGAATCATTAGATTAGTATAATGTCTACCTTAACACATAACATTCAACCATGGTTGATTGATATTATGGTTTGGTTTTGACTAAGTATTATGTAGATATAAGTATAAGTCATGCATTAGAGGTAGGGTAATCCATAAACCTCAAGTGTTATATTCATATAAGTCATGTATTAGAGGTAGGGATATCAACAAACCTCAAGATTGTCACCATTGCACAAAATCTCCACATAAGGGTGATTCGGATGGTCATGAGTATATAAATGAAATTACTAAAGTAAATTAAATAGTTTGACTAAGTGTTCAAGTGGGGTATGATGGATAAATTAGTTGTAGAACCAAGGTTCAACATCACCATTTCATACCATAACACAAGCCTTTCAACATTGGTTGGAGGCTCGGTTTGGTTTCATCCACTTCTTGATAATCACTTAGTGTTTTGTAAAGATGAAAGAATAGAATGTAAAAGCCTTAAAATTTCATAAATATAACTTCAACACAAGCTTTCCAACATTGAAGTTGTTAGTGACTTGGTTTAATATGTAAAAAGTTTAAAAATAAGACAAGAAAATATGTATGAAAGAATCAAGTATAATATTTTCAACTTGGACCTCAAAATGAGGGTTTACCATACTTGTGTCACCTTGGTGACTAAGTGGTTATGTCCTAGAGGTTATTCCAAGTGGTAAAGAAAATGAAGAAGAAAGTAAGAAAAAAAGTATAAATAAATAAATAAATAAATAAAACTCACAAATTGTTTTTGAATATTTCTTGAAAAAAAAGATGGTATTCTTGGATGGATTGAGAGAGTTTAGAGAGAGTTTAGAGTGATGAAAGTGATTAGAGGGGGATTTAGGTTAGTATTTATAGATGAAAATTATGGTTGGACATTAATGAAAGTAGTTGGGCAGATGAGTGGAAGTAAATTCAATAAGTTTTAATTTTAACCCCTTAACTTATTTTATTTATTGATTTGCACCATAACTAATAATTAAGAATGAGTATTTTAATATATGAATCATAAAAATAAAACTTATAAATAACTTTCTGAAAAAAAATATATAAGTCCCGATAAGTTGTTCGGTTTTGCGTTGAAATGCGCATTTGTAATGGTTTAAGCGTTGCACAAACATATAATCAACAAGAATTATATAAAAAGATATTTTCACTATGATCAAGTCTTGAGATTACAAGGATTGAAGAGGAGTAATATTATATTAAAAAAATAAATGTAAAAATACGGAACGTTACAGTCTCCCCTACTTTAGGGAATTTCGTCCCGAAATTCGTTTAGAGGAAGGTTCCGGGAGAAGATCTGGTTATTTGATCTTGACTTGATCTTCACGTTCCAAAGTGAATTCTGCACCATTTCGACATGTTGAGGAAAAATGCCCATAGCGGTTGCATGTTGTGCATTGACGGCATTGAGAGGTGGGTGGATGGTGGTATTGGCAGTTGGCACATTTGGGAAACGGACCGGTGTAGGCTTTATTGGGTGATTCTTGGTTCAAGTTGATGGGAGATTGGGTTGGTGGTGTTGTCATGGCATAGTTGTGGCTTTGAAATTTGCGTTTCTTGTCATGATGGGTGTTTTTGGATGAGGTTTTTATGTCTTTTGGTTCTACAATTATTTCGGAGATGGCTTGATGGGTAGTTTTGGAAGAGCCTTTAAGAGACAAAGATCCGTCTTGCACTTGGTTGTCGGACAAGGTAGCCGCCAACCGATGGCTCGCTCAAGTGAGAATGGTTCGGCAATGGTGACGGAGTCACGGATAATAGGGGGAAGGCCTTTTATGTACTTGGCTATGGCTCGGTCGGTGGTGTTGCCCAAGTGAGGGACAAGGATACTAAGTTGTTTGAAGCGAATGGTGTAAGTCAAGTTGTCACCTCCAACTTGTTTAAGGTTCCAGAATTCGTCTTCAAGACTTTGCATTTCATGAGAAGTGCAAAACTCATCTATCATGAGTTGCTTCACTTCTTCCCATGGTAGGGCGAAGGAGACCTCGTTTCCACGAGTTCTCCTTTCACTTTTCCACCATTCAAGTGCTCTCGATGTGATGACACCGGTGGCACTACGAGTCCGAAGCTCGTCGGGACATTCACTATTAATGAAAGTGACTTCGATGCTATCGAACCATTCAAGCATCTTGGAGGCACCCTCTTCACCCGTGAAGGGTTCGGGGCCACATGACTTGAAGTGCTTATAGGAAAAGGCTGAGGTTTTGGGACAGGGGTTTTAGGATTCAACTAAAGTGTTCGGGCTAGGGGTGGCATTGATTTGCTTAACAATATCGGGAATAACTCGAGCCATATGCTTAGCCATGAAAGCGACCATTTTCTTTTTAGAACTTTGCTTTGAGCTTCTATGGGATTTGGAAGACATCTACAATGTAAGTTAAAGAGAATGATGAGACTTGATCAATAGTGTTTAAAATAATTTATGCATATTAGAGCATGATAGCATAACACCTAAGCAAGTAGGTTTCAATTCGGTTTTCATAATGAAGCATATAACCATTCAAAAGAATTTTCTAAACAACAATGAAAGCTTTTAAATTTCTGTTGGTTCTTTATTATTAGCGTCTAAGGTTGAGAGATTAGCGCGATTCGGATGATTCGATCTTGACAAGAGGAAAAAGGGTATAGCATAAATGCATAAAATAAATACAAACATAAAAGAAATTCGTTAAGGCTTGGAATGTTCCAGTTTTGGAACTAAGACTAATCCAAAGTAGTCAAGACTTCTTTTGAGTTTGGGAATCATGCTTTGGCTTAATGGGTTGGAATACTCTCGCCGACAAGTCGGGTAACGGTATTCGCCCTTCCAGTTACTACATGTCTCTTGTCAATCAAAATCTCGAGACTTTAGTGAGATTGAAAATCAAAGAATGGAACTAGTCACCAAGATATGGATATCATTCCTAACTTGGTGGTGTCATTCCCTAAACATGGTTGGTACTTATCCATCAAAGTAAGGAGTTTAATCCTAACTCGTTGGTAAGGGTCCACATGAGTGAGATAAGTGAAATTGCCATCAAGGTAAGGAAATCACTCCTATCTTAATGGTTTAATTTCATAAAAACAATAATGGCAGATTGAAAGTCATCACCAAATTAAGGGATTCACTCCTATTTCGGTGAGGTCGTTTCATTTATAAAATACGAGTGTCTTCGTATCGTCGTTGCATGATTACACCTTAGGAAACGTGTATTTCTTTCTGGCCGAGAATAAGATGAGGAGCAAGATTATGTAGATTTGAGGATTTCTTTTTCTTTTTATTTTATGGCACAAACATAAGATAATCAAACAAATCATAAGCATTACTAACGAGAGTTCTTAGTCATAGTCTAGGTCAAAACATGGAAGTTTTTCTAATTCCCTATAAGTATGGCTCTGATACCAATCTGTAACACCCTGGCCCCTCGTAATCACCAATATTGTCCGCTTTGCTTACTAAGAGCTCACGGATTTGTTTTTGGTTACCCAGGTGAAAACTTCCCAGGGGGTCACCCATCCTGGTACTACTCCCACCTAAGCACGCTTAACTGTGGAGTTGTTTAAGCTCCACAGCAAACTAAGCCCAAAACGAGTCGGTGATTTAAGAGGCAGATCATTATATGAGCCAGGAATCTCTCCTGTCCACAGACGATGTAGGAGGTTCGCCTCTAGGTGTTACAATCACCCCCCATAAGGGACTCATCGCACTCGATGAGGTTTTGCCCCAACATATATGTGGGAGGTTGCTATTAGGTGTTACAATATGACCTTCAGTCGCATGGCGTTCAGGCGCATGAACTTCAGTCGCATGCCATTCAGGCACATGGACTTCAGTCATATAGCATTCAGGCGTATGGGCTTCAGTCGAATGCCTTTCGGCCGTATGGCCTCCAGTCGCATGTCATTCGGTCTCATGGCTTCCAGTCGCATGAGCCCTAACTGGGTGTAGAATGCAGCCCCTTCGAACCTGAACTGCTGATCTCGGTCCCCAAACCCTCTCTAACCTGTTCTAAGCTTAAACCAACCATCCTAAGCCTTAGAAACACGACCATAAAATCATTCAAGCATCAGAAGCCCAAACACGAGTCCCACCCGTTCGCACACACACCCAAAACACACACAAACGGGTTCAACACCCAACACAACCAAAATCAGTTTATGTATGCATTCCAGCCCCAAAATCAATCAAAAACGTGTAAAAGAGGGGTCGTAGAACTCACCTTAGCAGCCTCTTCGGGTAGAGCTTCCCACAAACCCGCTTGACTTCGACTTTTGCACCTTGATTCTTCGAAACCCGAAGTTTCAGCCCTTTTCCCCTTTCTCTCTCTCTCTGAACCGAATGGAAGGGAGTATGGGGGGAGAGTGGGCTGCCATGCCCCCTTTACACCCACCCTTCCAAACTTTTGTCCTTTTTGATAAAACTTGGGCATTATTTCTTTTCTTTCTTTTTCTTTCTTTTTTGACTTTAGAAAAAATAATCGGGTGTTACATGTGCCTTATATGTTTATACTTGATTATGTGATTATATGCCTTATGTGATCCTTCTTATACTTTGAATCTTATCAATGCACACACGAATCTTAAATCATATTCTAAGGCATTGTGTGCCTAAATTAAATGGTTTTCAAAATAAGCTTTGAATCGTTATTCGTGGTTTTCAAGTCTCGTCAAAGTCTATGTCCTATAACTTGGAACATGTAATGCTGGAATAGCGTGATGCTTGTATCTCGAGGTGTTCTGTCTAGGCAAGGTATTCATATAAATCCAAATCAACCAATGAATCCGTTTACCTTACCTGGGAACCCTTGGGGTGAGTGTCCGCTTATAGGTACGCATGTCTTCATTAAGGTTGTAGTTGACTTAATACTTTGATAAGACAACGTATTGCTTTGGTTAGTAAACCGAACATTACTCTTGAAACATCTTGTAGTTATTTTGAATCATGTTATCATTGATCTTGTCTTCTTGGATCTTAAAACTCATTACCCAATTCTCATAACGACTTTTAATTATCTTTTTGAATGTCCTCCCCTCAAATCCGCACTTATTCTGAAACCTCATTTCAATGATACTCTTATTCTGAACTGAACCATTAATCTTAACAAACACGATTCCCGTATCAATTTTAAACTAATGTAACTTTGAAACCTCAATGACATAGTAAACAAGAATCGATCATCTAAGAACCATGTCGAAGTTATTTGCTTGAGAAGCTCCTACGAATTCACATCTCATCCAAAAGTGTCTTAAAAATATTTCTCGTGTTCGTCAAGAAGACTCTCGTATTGATCTAAAACTTGGTGTTGTATTCGTGACAAAACCTTCCTAATCGTCTTGCACCGTCTGAATGCAAAAGCTTATCAGCTAAAATTCTAAACTGATGACCTATCCATTTTGTCAAGAAACACATGAAATCTCGAATCATGAAATTGAACAAACTTAAGCGTACCAAAACACCATAATCAAACTCACTGAGTTTAAACGTCCCCAAGCGTTCACTAGAGAACACGAAATGAAATCCAAGTCTCCTCATAACTTTGAAATAAATTTTCTCATGATTAAATTTCGGGACGAAATTTATTAAAGTAGGGGAGACTGTAACATCCGTCATTTTCCAAGTTAAAACCTAAACCCGAACCCATTTTGAACTTTCATTATTAAATTATTTTAATAATTTTAATGAATCAAATACGTTAAATGTGTAATTTAACCAATATTGACAATTGTTTTATTCAATATCCATATATTAAATCATTTAAACGACTTATAATAATTTTTATAATTTATAAAATAAATTATAAAATATTATTAATATTTATAAGAATTTAAATATTCAATTGAAATAAATAATCAAATTACAAGTTCTTATGGAATTTATAAAGCCTACAAAGATTTAATAAAAAAAGAAGTTGTTAAATTAAAATTAGATTTTTAATAAATTTAGAGTTTAAATTGTAATTATTCTTTTATTTATTTAAATTATTTAATTTTATATTTATTTCAAATTTCAATCATAACCCCCTTTTGAAAGAGTTGTAACTCACCATTAACACCATTCATAACCCTCTCCTAACCTCAACTATTAAAGGCAAGCTTTAGGCCATACTTTTCATTTGCTCATTCTTCAAAAATCTCACTCTCATATCTTTTTTTCATCCATTGGTTATGATTAATTTCAAGAAAATTTATTTTACAAGTAATTTCAAGAAGTTTCTAATACTAAGGTAACCTTATAATTGCTTTTATATTATGTATATCTATATTTTTCTAATCATCCTAACATTCAATTGTTCTCATGTTCTTATTTTTATTTTTTGTTCTACTAAATCTCTTTTAATTTTAATCATTATCATTTGATCATTAACATTCTAACTTTTACTAACCTTATAACAATCATTAATATTCCTAAATCAAACTAAGAACACTCTAATTCACTAACCTTATAACAATCACTAACATTCCTAAATCAAACTAAGAACACGCTAATGTAAACAAAGAATCCCGTTTGCATATGGACGGCTATACCACCCCATTCGGTTATTACACAAGATTATTTCTCTAAATGATGACTATACTAAAGTCTTGGAAGATTTTTTTATAACTTAAATTAAGTCTAATATATCATATATCGACATAATAAATTTGTTCTAACCCGTTTCATGCTTTAGCAATTTTAAAAGTGCACATAGGTGCCTTACTACATATTTGGCAGAATATAATCTGACTTCAACTGACCATAACTTGATCATAAAAAACTAAATTTGAGTAAACTCGGACTCCAATATTAAGTTCATTGAATTACCTTTTTAACGATAGTTTATACGTCTTCAAACTCAATCGGGCGACTCAACAATAGCCTTCACAAGATAAGTGCGCATTTCAACACCTTCTGTCTTGTGCTGCTGTTTTGAACTATTTACGGATTTTTTTATAAAAATGTTTCTGAACAAAAGTTGTCCGGGAGACTCTGAACTTTTCAACTGTAAATTTATATAATTTTATGAAACCGTTTGCTAATTTAAAACCTGTTCAAATATCTATCAAACATTCTGTCTAGAATCTAAAATTGGTACAAAGTCCTTTTTCAATCTATCTTTCGCTTTTTGACATTCTCTAAATGTCCTAACTTCTTGTAGTGAATTCCGACATCAAGTTATTGTTTTCTTTTTTTATCCTTTAGGACATCACATTTGACTCTTGAACATCTAAGCTTCCTTACGTACTCTACAACCATCATTATATAATATGAGTTCTACATGCCCCCTTTTTACTTTATTTCACACCTTTTGGGGTGAAACATATTAACCTTATAAACTTACACTTGTAAACATCTTGATACTTGTAAATGCACATGCAATTCATCTTTACGTTTTGTCATGGTTATTTGTAATATTGTGAGTCTTATATGATGAACATTATATGTTGACAATCATTAACTATTGCTAGTCTGGTGATGTGACATCTCGTAAATTTTATTAACTTAGAAGTTATCTTTGTTAAATCTTACAAGGGGTCTTTTATGCCATTTTGAAGTTTTGGGGTTGTTATATTTAATAATTAATTTGATGATTAATAAATTAATAACATTATAAGTGATATAATGTTTGCTTATTATAATAAAATTTAAAGTGGTGATAATCTTGAATAAAATAATTACTATTAATATTATTATAATAATGACACTAATAATATTAGTGATAATAATATTAATAACATTAATAATAATAACAACAAGATTAATAATAATAATCATAATAAGTGTTAACCTTTGAAATAAATAAAAATAATATAAGTTCTATTATTTTAAAACTTGAATTTAACTAGTTTTAGCATAAAATAATACCATTTTAAACTTCAGGGTTTAAAGTGTAAATTGTTTACAACTAAATCAAAACTTTAAAACTTAAACGGTAACCCTTGGAAACCTCAGGGACCATTTGTGTAAATCTTGAAAACTAACCCCAAACCTCCCTCTTTACCCCCGTAATTCCGGCAGTCGGCCCGGACGTCTCCGGCCGAGCTCCGGCAAGCTCTGGCACCCACGAAAACACCACCAATTCGGCACCGAATCATTCCAAACCGTTCCAGAACACAAATCGAACCTTAATTGCCTCGTTTAATCAGATTTAAAGCATCGGTTACCACTAAACAATCACATAACTGAAACCTCTTGAATTCGCTAGCCGTTCGAGCATTAAACAATAATTATAATCTAATTAAACAAACCTGCACAATCATCCATCTATTCCTGAGTGATTATTGTTTCCAATTTCACCTGATAAACAACGAACACCAACATCTACACACGCAAACGTCGCGGTTCTGCAACTAGTCGAACCCCACATTCCGGTGTTCGAGGATCAAAATTGACAGAGGGCTTTGCATCAAGAACCTTATTCGAACCTTTCCACAAGTTTAATTTGATTTCCATCGTCGTTTGAACATAGAATCAGTTGTACGTGTGTCGCGGCTTTGAGCTTGGTCTGTTCATCACCCATCCATCATCAACTGGAGTAACTAAACGTATGTATATACTCGAAATCACATGGGGAATCAAAGCCCCATGTTGATTTTGGTAATCGCTATCAAATTGAAGTTCGATTTGGGGTTTAGAGATTCTAGGGTTCATGTGGGATTTGGGGGTTTTGTTTAAATTGGTATTTATGAAATAAAACTTGTGTTCTTACAGACATAGGCGCCCCAGCCTAATGGTAAGCACACTCCCCACAACTGTGAGGTCCCGGGTTCGAACCCGGGCTCCCTCAACTATTTTTTTAAAGGCTTTTTGAGCCTTAATTTAATTATGGGCAATTTCTAATAATTATAAAAATAGCTTGTATAACTTTAAATATTTTTAAAAAATACCAAATAATTTTCTGGAAATTTTTAAAATATAGGAAATAAAATAAATTGTAATAAAACCTTTTTACGGAGATTATTCTAAGTTTGATTTCTATTAAAATGGTTTTCAAATCTTAATTAGCAAGATGATTTTTGGTTTAAATATTACTTTTAAATTATTATCGTTTAAATCATGTTGTTCCAAGTGTTTATTTAAGTTTAATATGCAAACCTTATTAGTTATTTTTGGATTAATTACATATTTTCTAGTAAAAGACTTGAAATACTATATTTCCTTATTATTTAGCGTATTTTACTAAAGCCCCAAATTCGACTTAGAACCCTAGCCCATCTCTAATTCGTTAAACTTATTAAACTTAAATCTTGTAATATTATATATTTAGGTGTCTTGTGACGTTTATCTTGGAACGACGTTTATTGTTCTTAAATAATCTCCATTATATATTTATTTCCATGTGAGTTTTCCTTGTCCCCTTTTTACTTTATTTCACACTATTTTGGGGTGAAACATGATACTTATACATGATACACTTATACACATTTGAGACTTGTAAATCACATGCAATTCAACTTATTATTTTGTCATGGTTATTTGTGTATTGTAAGTGATTATATTAGATACATAGTTTGTTTACAATCATTAACTATTGCTAGCCTGGCGGCGTCTTAGATCTTTGGGCCTGACAAGCCTATTTGGTGCTAAAGTCGAGGTATTGCCGACTCCTAGGGGTCGTACGCTTGTGCACTAGGGAACCAAATACACTTAGCCAATCTTTTATACTTGTAATCAAGTCGAGGTTTGGTTGTAACGATATGTGTTCTATAACCTTACTAGCTTATAACCTATGACATGAATTGCTACTTGTAACCTTTTTCATATTATGTATGAAAACCTTGGAAACTCACCAACTATTTATAGTTGACCTTTTATTTTTATCATGTTTCAGGAAAACCCCCAAGTTTTGAAGTGAACTTATGTTGCCGGCATATTCTAGGATTTGGACCTAGTTAATAAACAAAATGATTATGTTTGTTATTGCATGTTGAAACTTATTTCATTATTGAGACTTATGCTTGTAATGTAATTTTGAAACTTATGTATATTATATTTGGATTTAATAATAGCGTTATGTGGCTGTGAACAATCTTAACCCTCACATCTCGACGTTTCCGCCGTCAAGGTTGGGGTGTGACAGATTGGTATCAGAGCCCATAACTATAGGGATTTAGGTTATTAGAAATGGTGACCTAGACTATAGTTGCATGAACCTCATAGAAAGATTCTTATACCTTTGTGCTTATATGTTGTTTGCATGCTACATAATGCTATGCCTTTTGTGCAACTTGATGCCTTAGCATAGGATTGCCTTATGTATGCTTAAACTTAGTTACTTGTCTCCCTAAACTTAACTTTGACTCTTTGATCCTCCCCGACAAATGAACTTCTTAAACTTATTCTCAACGACATGTGGAATCTACACTTATCGTCGTGGGTTCAATTCCTTAGACTCTATGTCTAATCTATGAAGATCTCATCAAGGTTTTGATTTCATAAACCAAAGAAATTTGTGTGACACATAGACACCTGTATTCTGGATTTCCTGGCAAAAGGCCTTCGGGCTAAGGCAAGCATATCGTATAAATCTCATTGTGAGACCAGTTATGCTTACCTGGGGATTTCTGGGATGAGTGATAAACTATGGTCAACATACACAAGTCTCTATGGCAAATGGGTCAATTTACCTTGACGTGTCAACGATTCCAAATGGTAATGCGTTACCAAATGGAACCATCCTCTTCGTGTCTTAAAAATCTTTGATTCCTTGAACTGGTATCTCTTCATTCAAATCATACATAATGTTCCTGTTAATATTGAACCTATCCTACATTTCAACTCTTACGTTCAAACACCGTTACACGTTGAGCGTTTCATGAAACTATTTCTATATCTTGACCAACGTGAACATGGATCTTAATATACCCAAAGATATTGGGAATCTAAACCGAATGGTCCTCAAAAACTTTAAACCGTTGGTTCTCAAACCTTCTTAAGGATGTGTCCCATAACTAAGAACATGCAATGCTATAGGTGGAATTTCCACATCTCGAGATACTTTGTCTAGGCAAAGTGTAAATGGTGATTTGACTCGATCGTTGAATCCATTTATTTGACTCGAAACCCTTGAGATGAGTGATCACTTATAAGTACGCGTGTCTTCAATAAGGCTATGGTTGACCTCATATCTTGAGAAGTCCATGTATTCCTTTCGATTGTGAATCGAGTGTTCACATCTCATTGTGGTGTTGAATAATTTCCTGCCCTTGATTTCGTCTTCCCGATTGAAACCATCCAAGATTTGAACACCACAACAAAATCTGTTATCTCGAACTTTGATCTTAAGCTTGTAAGCATGATTTCTCTTTTGTTACATTGATGTAACTTGAAATTTTCTGAATTTCTAATTGATATTCTTTTTCTTTTCGCTGTTAAGTCAAACTCCTTACCGTCTGCACCGTGAGAGATGCAAGTGTTTGCAAGTCAACCTATGACTAAGAACACCCGTATCTCCTAAATGATTCTAATTCATCAAAACAGGAGTGATTCCCTTACTTTGATGATTCTCTATTCGTTTCGATAAATGGTTTCCAATTGTGATTTATAAAAATTTCATTCTCTGGATCGGGGTGATTTCCGTATTCCGAGGATTGACTTCAATTATTTTCTTTGGAATGACATTTCACAAATGACATGACCTCACCAAAATAGGATTGAAACCCGTACTTTGGTGACAAATGTCAATCTTCGATTGTTTTCTTGCTATTATGAAATTCAATCATCAAGATAGGCGTGAATTCCATACCTTGATGATAATATCATCTTTATGAATTGTAATTGTTCAAATGAGACGACTTCATCAAAGTAGGAGTGAAATCTGGATTTTGACGAAGAAGTTCATCTCGTTATATTTTGTTTTTGTAAAACTTCACCGTTAAGATAGGGGTGATTTCCCTTACCTTAATGGTGAGTTACCTCGTCTTATTTTTGTGGATTCTCAACAAGGAGTTGGGATCGAACTTTTTGATTGGTAAGTTAGTGTTCATACCTTGGGAATACACCATCAAGTTAGGAGTGAAAACCACACCTTGATGACTATTCTCATTTCTTGATCTCCAACTTACCAAGGTTTTAATCAAGCGACAAGAAACATGTAGTAACTTGAAGGGTGAACCAATGTTAGTGTTTGGGACCTATCAAGCCAAAGCATGATTTCTGAACTTGAAAGGAGACCCGATCACTCTGGGTTGATTTTGATTCCGAACTTGGAGCATTTGAATTCTTAAATCGATTTCTCTCCCTTTATCTTCATGTTTTGACTCGATCTAGCTACATCGAACCATTTATTCCTTACTTATCAACTTTCATTTTGAGTTGTCATCAACACATGATTGCGTGATGGCAGCCTTCTTAAATAATCTTTCTACTAAATAAAGACATTAACAACTTGTGGTTTTGTCTTTCTAGTCATACATTCTCGACTGTACTTATGGGTTTGATGAATTACGTATGCAATCTATATTTGGAAATTTGTTACCTTGCAAGACATGGTTACAAATGCATGTCTTATTGTTTGCGTTACTTCTTGAACCACTTTTGAACCCTTAACCTTGGAAAATCTTTAAAACTCTAACTTGGTTTCGACTAACGAGACTCGATATTACTTACATTGTGACGTGGAGGTTTATAAACCTTCGTAACTTGTAGTCATGGATTTGGCATAGAAGAAAAGACATAACTTGGTATGTGTCCAAGTGTCTTACCTTCACATATGACAAAGCCTAACATTCGTGTTCCTATGAATCTCATGTTTAACTTTTCATCACTAAGTGCCTCTTATCTTAGATGTCATGATGACAATTGGTGCATTATAGACCGATTAACTAGTTTCATATTGACTCATGTGGGTTAACGGGTCGAGAAATTGGCTCGTATCTATCCCAAATAGCCGTATACCGTGGTATGTCGTTAAACATCGATCATTAATTTGGATGATCAAATCATTTTCTGCTTTTAATAATGTTCCCAACCATCGTCGTGAACTTATTTCAAAATCTTCGCATATCGCATTATTTTTAGACCGATGATTGGTCAAAAGAGAGATACATACTCACAGATATGTGTTATGATCATTTCGTTACATGTGGTGACGATTGGGATTCTTGAATCCCGACGGTTAACGTTTCTTATCATTGTTGGCTTATTAATGATTTCTAGACATCGTTTTACTACAAACACATATCCTAGAAGTTGTGACTTGTAAGTCTAACATACCATGGTAACTCGTCATCATTTTCAACGTTTCCTTTCAAAACGTCTCGAACTTCACTGGAAGAGTTCAAGTGACGTATGTTATGAGACTTGAAAGACTCCATAAAGTGAAGCGTTCCACCTGTAATCAAACGTCAAACACTGTTCGTTGAACACTCAACTTTCATTACAATTCCTTTGTTTCATTTAAGTTCATTTTTTTAATTTCGGGACGAAATTCTTTTAAGTTGGGGAGACTGTGACATCTCGTAAATTTTATTAACTTAGAAGTTATCTTTGTTAAATCTTACAAGGGGTCTTTTATGCCATTTTGAAGTTTTGGGGTTGTTATATTTAATATTAATTTGATGATTAATAAATTAATAACATTATAAGTGATATAATGTTTGCTTATTATAAAAATTTAAAGTGGTGATAATCTTGAATAAAATAATTACTATTAATATTATTATAATAATGACACTAATAATATTAGTGATAATAATATTAATAACATTAATAATAATAACAACAAGATTAATAATAATAATCATAATAAGTGTTAACCTTTGAAATAAATAAAAATAATATAAGTTCTATTATTTTAAAACTTGAATTTAACTAGTTTTAGCATAAAATAATACCATTTTAAACTTCAGGGTTTAAAGTGTAAATTGTTTACAACTAAATCAAAACTTTAAAACTTAAACGGTAACCCTTGGAAACCTCAGGGACCATTTGTGTAAATCTTGAAAACTAACCCCAAACCTCCCTCTTTACCCCCGTAATTCCGGCAGCCGGCCCGGACGTCCTCCGGCCGAGCTCCGGCAAGCTCTGGCACCCACGAAAACACCACCAATTCGGCACCGAATCATTCCAAACCGTTCCAGAACACAAATCGAACCTTAATTGCCTCGTTAATCAGATTTACTCGGAAGCACGGTTACCACTAAACAATCACATAACTGAAACCTCTTGAATTCGCTAGCCGTTCGAGCATTAAACAATAATTATAATCTAATTAAACAAACCTGCACAATCATCCATCTATTCCTGAGTGATTATTGTTTCCAATTTCACCTGATAAACAACGAACACCAACATCTACACACGCAAACGTCGCGGTTCTGCAACTAGTCGAACCCCACATTCCGGTGTTCGAGGATCAAAATTGACAGAGGGCTTTGCATCAAGAACCTTATTCGAACCTTTCCACAAGTTTAATTTGATTTCCATCGTCGTTTGAACATAGAATCAGTTGTACGTGTGTCGCGGCTTTAAGCTTGGTCTGTTCATCACCCATCCATCATCAACTAGAGTAATTAAACGTATGTATATACTCGAAATCACATGGGGAATCAAAGCCCCATGTTGATTTTGGTAATCGCTATCAAATTGAAGTTCGATTTGGGGTTTAGAGATTCTAGGGTTCATGTGGGATTTGGGGGTTTTGTTTAAATTGGTATTTATGAAATAAAACTTGTGTTCTTACAGACATAGGCGCCCCAGCCTAATGGTAAGCACACTCCCCCACAACTGTGAGGTCCCGGGTTCGAACCCGGGCTCCCTCAACTATTTTTTTAAAGGCTTTTTGAGCCTTAATTTAATTATGGGCAATTTCTAATAATTATAAAAATAGCTTGTATAACTTTAAATATTTTAAAAAAATACCAAATAATTTTCTGGAAAATTTTAAAATATAGGAAATAAAATAAATTGTAATAAAACCTTTTTACGGAGATTATTCTAAGTTTGATTTCTATTAAAATGGTTTTCAAATCTTAATTAGCAAGATGATTTTTGGTTTAAATATTACTTTTAAATTATTATCGTTTAAATCATGTTGTTCCAAGTGTTTATTTAAGTTTAATATGCAAACCTTATTAGTTATTTTTGGATTAATTACATATTTTCTAGTAAAAGACTTGAAATACTATATTTCCTTATTATTTAGCGTATTTTACTAAAGCCCCAAATTCGACTTAGAACCCTAGCCCATCTCTAATTCGTTAAACTTATTAAACTTAAATCTTGTAATATTATATATTTAGGTGTCTTGTGACGTTTATCTTGGAACGACGTTTATTGATCTTAAATAATCTCCATTATATATTTATTTCCATGTGAGTTTTCCTTGTCCCCTTTTTACTTTATTTCACACTATTTTGGGGTGAAACATGATACTTATACATGATACACTTATACACATTTGAGACTTGTAAATCACATGCAATTCAACTTATTATTTTGTCATGGTTATTTGTGTATTGTAAGTGATTATATTAGATACATAGTTTGTTTACAATCATTAACTATTGCTAGCCTGGCGGCGTCTTAGATCTTTGGGCCTGACAAGCCTATTTGGTGCTAAAGTCGAGGTATTGCCGACTCCTAGGGGTCGTACGCTTGTGCACTAGGGAACCAAATACACTTAGCCAATCTTTTATACTTGTAATCAAGTCGAGGTTTGGTTGTAACGATATGTGTTCTATAACCTTACTAGCTTATAACCTATGACATAAAATGCTACTTGTAACCTTTTTCATATTATGTATGAAAACCTTGGAAACTCACCAACTATTATAGTTGACCTTTTATTTTTATCATGTTTCAGGAAAACCCCCAAGTTTTGAAGTGAACTTATGTTGCCGGCATATTCTAGGATTTGGACCTAGTTAATAAACAAAATGATTATGTTTGTTATTGCATGTTGAAACTTATTTCATTATTGAGACTTATGCTTGTAATGTAATTTTGAAACTTATGTATATTATATTTGGATTTAATAATAGCGTTATGTGGCTGTGAACAATCTTAACCCTCACATCTCGACGTTTCCGCCGTCAAGGTTGGGGTGTGACAGGTGACCTCATAGATCTATGGGCCTGACAAGCCTATTTGGTGCTAAAGCCGATGTATTGCCGGCTCCTGATGACGTATGTTTGTTTATCATGGGAACCAAGTACACTTAGCTAATCGTTATAAACTTGTAAACTTATTCTTGGTCAAGGTTTGATTGTAGCTATATATGTTCTATAAACTTGCATAATTCATAACCTTTGTCATGAATTGCTACTTGTAAATCTTTATATATATATATATATATATATATATATATATATATATATATATATGTATGTATGTATGTTTAACCCATGGAAACTCACCAACTTTCAAAGTTGATCATTTATTTTAAACATGTTTCAGGACTGCTACTTGAGGAACTCTTCTTGCTCATATAGGACTTGGACTTAATTTAATTAAATATCTTATGTTGTTGTTTATATCTTTGTTGTATTGTAATGACTTATGTCTAGTATTATTCAATAAAAAATGGCAATTAATATTATTTCAACTTATTTAATTCCATGAGCTATGAACAATAGTTTCACATTCATCCGCCCCGATGATTCCGCCGTAGATCGGGGTGTGACATGTGATTAGTCACTTAATCAGGTTAGTAGACTATTAGTAAACTTTATTTGTTCATTGACTTTGATCTTATACATTAAGTCGTGTGCTGTTGAACGATTATATTATTATTTAAGTTATGCGAGATCTAAAACTTATGCATTTATAGAACAAAGAATGTTAATTCATGAAACATATAACCTGATTAAAAGACTCCATGAGATATAAAATTTGTTTATGCCCTTATTGCGACATGTAATAGTGAATTTGAAACTCGGAACAACCTTAATTCTACAAAAATTATGTTTGAAAGTCTAGGGAAGAATAAAAATAGGAAATAAAACTTGAGGGGCCTAATTGTAAAATTTTAATTTAATTCAAAACCCTAAATACCCCTCCCTATTCGGCCACTCCACAAATGTGAAACCTCCCGTTTTCCGTCAACTGTGACTATACATATTTATAACCGATTATTTTAAATTTATTGTTCATACGATAAAGCATTTAGAATTCTATGTTATTTTTTTATCATACATACTATTATTTATGATAACTTATAGTCTTATATATGCTATACATAAGATTCTATAATAGCTACATTCATTATTATGACTAATGTTTGCTTTATAACTTTACTTGTGACACTATCGTGACAACGTATGCCTTAGCTTTTATATGAACAATATCCATATGACTTGATTATTGTGATTAGAAGCTTAAATTAGTAATATTATAAGGTTCTTATATATTTATAAAATTTCTAAAGCTTATTATGTTATAAAATTTCTAGAGCTTATAAACTTATAAAAGTACACATGTACTATTTTTGTGCACATGCATAATAAATCTAAACTTTTATGGATCACATCCTTAATTTTATACAGATTTTAATCATAATATAATTTTTATAATTATTATACTTTTATAATAAAAATTCTAACTATTCTAAAGTCTTAAAAATCCTCCAAACAAAAATCTATAATTTTACAACTTTAATACTAACATTTGTCTCACCATTTTCTTAACCAACTCTTTTTCTAAACTTATAAGAGAGTTCTTCTTTACCCTCTATACAATCTCAAGAAACTTTTCACCAATCCTCCATTGTAAAGATTTTATAAAAGATTTAAAAAGTTTATAAAGACTTTATAAAATAAAATTAATTTATTAATTAAATTTGGTTTATAAAGTCTACGGTGGGAAGTGTAAGTTTTAAAACTTAAATTAAAAAGTTTTAACACAAAAAATGTTAACAGTACAAAGTCCAGAGACTAACTTGCAATTATTTTTAAAACACCTTCCCCTTCCCCTTCAGCCACCCTTATTTCCGGCCAACTCTGGTCAAGTCCCCAACGACATTCCATACTCAAAATCTGTTCATTTCATTCGAAATAATTTGTTTTTATGACCTTCGCAAACCAGATTCGAACCTAGACAATCTTTTAATTTGAAAGTTATAAACGATATCCTCTGTTCCAACTTGAAACCGAATTCGGGTTCCAAATCATAACAACTTCAATCTTAAACACGCGTAATTAACCAAATTAATAAACCAGAAACACTTGTTTCATAATTTTGAATTCAATGGTGCAATTAACCTCAGTTGAAACAAGCGTATAATCCTCAATTCGATTTAAAAACTTTCGAAACCTGCATTGAACTCATTCATTCAAAACGGTCACAACCCATCCTATTTAATCGAGCCTAAAAATTCCATTCGATCCATTTCTAACTCTTAGTAGCATCAATTTCACATAAGATACACACATACGTCAAACTTCATCATCGTTCCTGGTCGCGACTTGCTCTCCTTCTATTATCATCGAATTCAACTTCAATCCAGGTAATCAAACATACACACATATTCGTATGTTCAGTGATAAGCAAAAGTCCCATATTTATTTGAGTTAGCAACATCCACTAGGTGCTCAATTTTGTTATAATCGAAATCTAGGGTTCTTGTGATATTGGGTATTCTTATTAACAAGTTTTAAACTTCTAAATTAGAAATTTAAATAGATCATTTGCCTTTGCCCAATGATAAAACACAATGCTCATATACAGGGGACCCGGTTCAAATCCGGGCACCCCCATATATTTTTAAAACTCATTTTTCTATATAAATTTTAAATTACATATTTTGTTATAAGATCATTATTAATATAAAATCTATTTTGTTAATAAAATCTATTCTGATAATTATTAATAAGTTTTTGAAAATTTTAGAGGTTTAAAATTCACAATTTCATTCAGATCTTTAAAGGCTATAAATGTTATAAAAGTATTATAATTATTTTTATAAGTTTGATATTTTATAAAAATTACTTTACATCAAACCTAAATTATTTCAAATAATTTTAAATCAATTTAATTCATTCAAATAATTAATTATACAATCAATTTTTTTACCAAGATATTTAGTAATTAATTATTACAAAAAATAATTATTCTCATATTTTAAAACTCAAACTTTATTTATTCAAATATTATCAACTAAATATTCTTTTATTCACTTTCCTTTATTACTATTAATAATTATTTTTTTATCATTTTACATAATATAAATTAATTATATTATTTAAAAAACTATTTGTTAAAACCCCAAATCTCAATTGGAACTCTAATCTATGTATAGTCTATAATCATATTATTATTTTGAAATTAGGACACTATTCTTTAGGTTGATTCCTGAGGATTTTGGTGTCTATTCTAGTATTCACTATCACAATTTCATTTTAACTATCAATGTGAGTATTCATTGTCCTTTTTATATTTTTTATATTTTAAGAAAATCATGTGATTCAATATTCAATCATTGATATTCATTGTTATTCTATTTTATTCTAAAAATTCAATTCAAGACGTGCTATGTTATTACTTGTAATTATGTGTTCATAGTTAGATAAACTTGATGGTAACATAATCATTATTTCATGCAATCACGGTAATAATGACATATTTAATGGTTTGACAAACCCACCCCATTTGTTTAGTAGTGTGGTGATTTGAACCGGAATCATTTATCCTATAAGGCTTTATCTGCAGACCGAGTCAATTAAGTCATTAGGTTTGATTGTGTTGGTTTGTCTTTTATGTTACACGATTGCATTTAAAAGTCTTGAAATTTTCATATGAATTGAATTGTTTCAATCATTGTAATTAATCTATATATGTATTCAAACTAGTGTTTACTCACTAGCTAATTCGTTAGCTGACTCATTACTTTTTCACATGATTTCAGGAATGCAGATTAGTAGATTTCTTCATGCTCATTTAGGACGTGGACCTAGTTTAATAAAAGGTTTTTGTTGTATTTATTTGGATTATTGTTTAATTTTAATTTATCATTTGATTAGTATCATTCAATGAAGATGACATTTAATATATTTCAACGTATTTATTACCATGTGCTATGAGTAGTCAATTCACATTTGTCCGCCTCGATGATTCCGTCATCGGTCGGAGTGTGACATGGGCCATTGTAGACGTCATTTGGTATTGAAATCGATATTCATAGTCTAATCCGTTGGTTAGGGACACTTGTCAACAAAGGTTTGATCAATGCATTTGGTTTTGTCATACTTGCTTAAATTCATACTTTGACTCTTGAATCGTGTTTAAAATCTAGTATATGTAACAAAACATCTGTTTACTCACCAACTTGCTAGTTGACATTTATTTTATACATATCGCAAACAAAACTTCTTGAGATGCCTACAAGTTTATGACACTTAGGATGCTCGTGGACTTAGTTAAGATATCTAACTTTATTTTATGTTATGTTTGTTTCAACAATTTATGGCTTCATTGTAAGACTTACATAACTGGGTTGATTAAATAAATTATTATTTTAATAGTGTCACGTGTTATGAACAATCTACACGCCCGACATATCCGCGACCGGTTAGGGTGTGACATCAACCCCCCATCTCATCTTCCATTGGCGTGTGATCGAGCTCAAGCACCGGTTTTGTTCGAAACACATTTTCATCAAGTTGGTGAACCCTGATTTCGTCTTTCCTTTAGAAGCTCCTATGCTAAGCACACATATTCGGTTATTCATATGTATTTTGGTTTGACTGGGGTTGTTTGGGTGCTACCGGTGTGTGTGTATGTGTGCATGTTAGAGAGAGAGAGAGAGAGTAGGGTTTTGTGTGTGTCGGCCAAAGCAAATATTGATTGCATCCTATGACTTTTATGTGCATGAGTTTATGTGTGTGTGCGTACGTTTTGTGTGTGCTACCTGCGATAACAAACACAACAACATTCGACTGTTGTGTGTGGGTGTTTGTGTGTATATGGTTGAGACTATTGTTAGTGTATGTATGGTATGTATGTGTTATAAGTATGTATAGCATGTATACATGTATTGTATACATATGGGGATAAGAGCTTGTGTGTATGTACCGTATGTATGAATGAAAGCATTTGTACAAGTGTATGTAGGTATGAATATATTGGTGTGAGTTTGCGAATGTATGCATGCGTGTAGTGGTGTTGGTATATGTATAAGCACATATACATGCATGTAAGAGTGACGTAAGTGTATGGAGTGTGTGTAAAGGTGTATGCACATGAAACTTGTTAGTATGTGTGTTTAAACATAAAAGTAACATGAGTGCATATGCTTTTTAATATAAAAATATATATGAGTTTTAAGAATGACATGCGAGTATAAGTGTACATATGTATGGGTACGTGTGCTATATGTACGTAATTGGGAGTGAGTCATGTGACTAACCCAAACAATTCCTAGATCTAACGAGAGCCGAATGATAAGAGTTAATGGTTACTTATGTTATTAATTATTGATAGGTGTCTAGCCTCGTGTTTGGTTTCATGCCCTAGTAAGACTCTTGGTTTGAAACGCATGTGATTACACGAAGGTGAGTTTCGTGGCCCCACTTTTATAACTTTTTCCTTTGGGGGAAAAGGATGCTCAAAATATTTTATTCTTTTTGCTCTAAAATATTATTTAAATGCTTTTAGGACTTGATATGTGTTAGTCTTGCAATTATGAATTAATGTGGAAATCTATATTATTTTATCACAACGGTTAACTTCGGGTTTGGAGCCAAAGGAGAGGTATTATTAGTATTATTATTGGGTTGACATCTCAAACCTTGTAGTTGGTATACTAGTTGTTTAGACAAACTTTTGTTTGAGGTGACCATGGGTGAATATAATTCGCAATACTCATGTTATACTTGTCATTAGCTTAAGTTGTGGCGTTATGCTATAAATTAACTACTTTTGCATATACTTTACACACTCGCATTTCCTACCTATACTTATTATATTATTCTAAACTTGCAAACTCACAAAATTTATGTTGACACTTTTGAGCATTCTTTTCGAGTAATAACAATGCATGAGAAGCTAGAGATTTTAGAGACTTTTATGAGACTGATAAGAAAACTCATTATGAAATACCAAATGTATTACATTATATATAAAGCTACATGATACTTAACTGTTGATTAATTGATTTACTTTTTGGTTGTGTTGCCATATACTTGTCCAAGGTTGTGGGATTTTAGACTTTATTCAAGTTATGACTATGTTTGTCGTGAAAGTGACTAACTATGACACAAGTATCCACTTATGCTAGGCAACATATTGACACATCTTTGATTTTCATATAGTGTTCTCTGCTATACTTTAAAGTGTTATCCGTCTGTCGCATCACTGTGTTTCCACTATCAGCAAGGGTGTGATAGAGACAGATGGTGTCAAAGATTTGAGTAAACTCTATCATCAAGAAGCCTTTAGTTCAATGTGTGTACATGCCACCTGTGATTGTAAGGATGTACCTCTTCTAAAGAAGGTTGGTGGAAGGTTATGTAGAGATCCGTGATGTGGTACTATGATCTGCAATCTACAGAAGTCGTGATTGTATGTCAGGGTCAGGAGGATATACATATTTTTAAACCTGTGGAGTTATTAAAGTTTCAACTGGAGGATCTGAAAGTGCTATCAAGAATCACATTAAGTGTATGGATGATCATGAAGCTGATTGCAAGGCCTTCCAACGGGGTAGTGACACTAAACACACCACCCATTTCAAAGAGAGCTCCACATATAAAGAAGATAGATTAACCAAAAGCTTCAGGGGAGATTATGGAGTCAAGACATCTTGTACTTAAGCTTTTGTTTGTATTTTGGGTATTTAAAGATGTATATGTCTTTTCTATATAATCAAAAGCGTACTTTCTATCAAAGTATTCAATCGAAAGTATGCTTGTCAATTAAAAGTATGATTCCATTGAAACTATGTTTAGATTGGGTCAGAAAGTTTCGATTAACTAGTTAGTGTTCACTATAAATAGGACAGTTGTATCATTTTGTGTATGTATGAACATCTTTTTATAACATATATTTTAGTGAATATAATTGCATCTTGAAGTGATTCTTGTGCTTAGTTTCTATTGTTTACCATATTTGTGTGTGTTGTGTTGTTTGTTCACATATCGCCAAGATATAGAGAGATTACACCCCATAATGCTTCTTATTGTCATTGTATTGTTGGTATTGATATAGTTTTGTATCAAAGATCCTTGTTATAGGACCTACATAGTTGTTAAAGATGGGCTTAGTAGTTTGAATGTATCAATCAAAGAGCTTCATGCCTTAGTGAAATATGTGTGGTTTTCTTCTGCTAGACTTCAAAATTTTAGCTTGTGCCGAAGAAAAGAAATTAGAAATTAAGAGTATAGTGCGTTTGGATGCTGAAACCTAATGGAACTCCACTTATTTATTGAAGATATTGTCGTCAGATTCAAGAAAGCCTTTTCTAACTCACTACTAAAGGATTCTAATTGTTAGAAAGAAATAAAGAAGTGCGACGGTGGTTTAATTCATAAGGATGATTAATCGATATCACTAGCATGTTGCTTTTTTAAAGATATTTTATAAAGCTATATTAAGATTTCTAGGTTCTAGTTATATGACTTTTGATAATGGCACTATGATTTTTGATTTCACCATGCATAAAGATATTCCAATCAGTTCAATGATGTTTAATATGAACAAAAGTATCAAAAGTATTAGGGGATGTTGTTAAGCTAGATTAGTTTTTGTTCATTGTTATGGTTCTTTACCTAAGACATAAATGGTCATACTAGGAATTGGCACTATGATTGATGATTTCACTATGAATAAGGATATTCCAGTAGCACTTAATATAAACAAAAGTATTAAAAGTATCAAGAGATGTTAATTAGCTAAATTAGTTTTTCTTTATTGTTATGGTTCTTGAGTCAAAACATAATGACACAATATTAAATGGCTTGTTCAAGAAAATTTTGTAAACACGAGAATTAATAATATTCTAGATTTGAACCTGCATACGTCTTTTTAAAGTTTATAAAAAATCTATGCCTCAAAAAGAAAGATCTTTAAGGTGTCGTCACTATAACAACTTCTAATTCTAGTTTCTATAGTTGCCTTTGAGCCAGATTTTGATATCGAGAGACGGGTGCTTGACTGTTTCCGAACTTTCTAACCCCAAGAATGGAGGAAGCACTGGTGTGTATGCACAAGATTGGTTGTGTGTTTTGTTGCGCAACTCCCTTTTTGGAGCATTTTTTATACATTTGTAATAAAAACGGGCTTAAAGACACATAACGTTGGACTGTTAAAACACTGTTTTTCATGTTTTCTTTACATTGAGAAAGGTTTAATAAAATACAAATAATTATATATATGAATAAATAATATATAATATAAAATAATAAAATAAATAATTATACATATGTATATGATTATTTATATTTTATAAAACCTTTGTATAATAAATCTATGAGTCGTAAAGTAATTAAATTTAAGAGTTTATATATTATCAAACTTTTATAAAAGAGACATTAAACCATTTTTTTAACACGGTTAGAAAATTTACACAAATTATAAATTATAAATATATTAACATATTAAACTTTTAGACCAATTACAATAAATTTTAACAATAAAAAGTTTATTAAATAAATAATTCGGTATGAAAATTATTTGAAAGTGGTTAATATAGAATTTGAGGAGTGTCTGAGAATGATCATGCATTACAGAGAAAATAATAAGTAATTTTAGAGTATTAATGATTTGCTGACGTGTCCATACTAAACCCATTTTATGAACTCATATGAAATTCTAGATCCTAAAAGGCAGAGTCTTTGTTTTTTTAAACTTATGTGCTTTACCAATTACACCTCGGTTTATTATCCAACTCTAATAAAATGTCCAATTGGTTGGACGGTGCCACGGTGGTGTACATAGCACAATGGAAATAGACATTGGTCAAATTATTAAAAAGTCGTTTTTAGATTATTAAATTTGTTTGCGATAAATATATTAAAATCTTTTGATCAAAAGTTTAAGTTTACACACATCATGAAAATATAGATGAATTAAACTATACCGGGCCTTAAGGTTATTCAGATTAAACCTTTGTGTAAAGTTATCGTGTTGATCGAATCCATAAAATATTGCATTTGATAATAAAATTAAAATGGATGTGTGCGTGTGTGATATCAACAAACATTAAACAAACTCAATAAGATTTTATTAACCAAATGATTATAATACCAAAGTAGTTTATGTCGTTTAAGCTCGATCCACCTGTTTATCACATAACCCTTTGCTTTCTCACCCTCAGAGCATTTTTACAAATGAGACAGATATAATGAAATACAAAGCAATAACTATTTATACATGATGGACTTCATAAAAAAACTTTCAAGAGTTTTCGCATTCAATGAGTTTTTACATGAACTAAATATTTTCGCATAAACTAAAAGTTCTCACATAAACTAAAGTTTTCACATGCATTTGGAAATTACGTTCTTTTAGATGTTTTCGTTTTCTTAAGTTTTGTTTTTCATTTAATATTATAACCCATACAAGCTAATACGTTACAATTTACTTTTATATTTACAAAGAATTAAACTTTTAACTATTAAAATATTAAAAACTGGATTTTCGTTTCTTTAATTGAAGAGAAAACGTTGCTATATTTCATATCAGCAAATATACCACTTAAAATTAGATGTTTTGGCAGTTTTCTCAAAAAAGCTCAGCATTTAATTTGAACAAATTTATTTGATTATTAATTAAACATTCATAACCTGTAAATATAACAAAAATAGTTTTTTTTAATCATTTTAGAGTGATATGATGGTGGATTTATAATTAAGATAAGAGTCAAAACGACCTTAATGGGCCAAGCTGAAAGTCTAACAATAAAGTATTACATTGGTGTATTTTTTGTTTTATATGTTAAGTTTTCTTTAACCTGTAATTAATAACTATATTCCTACGTTTATCTTTAATTCCAAATTAAAATTGTCTAATTTATAATTTTCCGTACTTTTCATTTTCCACTGAAAGATGAGAACTTATACAAGGTGATATACAAATCTTGTCTTTAAAGTCATCATCATATCAGTTGAAAAAGTTATACTGTAACTATTAAGAAATTAAAATTTTAAAACAAAATTGCAAAAAAAATAATATCGTAACTTTCTATAAATAGTTGATACTGAAAATTTATTTTTGCGGTTTCTTGATATTTTTTGTTTATATTTATGTAAGAGTAAATTATTATTTTGGTTCATGTGGTTTAGTATTTAACAATTTGAGTTTAAAAATGAATTTTTAAATAAGTCAAGCCCCACGATTTATATTCTATAACTTTTTAGTCCAATACATCTAATAGAGTTAGATTTTTCAGTTAGTTTCTAATAAAATGATCAAAATGTCCTTGAACTTATATGGTTATTTTTAATAACCTGAGGACCAAAAACGTAATTTACTCTCTCTCACAAACATATTATATATGTGTATATGTATAAAAGTTTTTTATTTTTTAATTTTTTTTAAATCGTTTGGATTTTAAACTGATAATGTAATTACTAAAAAATGTTTTCTAAGTGTTTTTAAACCATTTGATTTTATAAACATCATTTTTTAAACAATTAATTTTTAAAAATGTTTTTTTAAAAGGTTGGTTTTATATACAAACTTTTAAAATCATTCATCTTTAAACCTTCGATTTTAAAATCTTTTGGCTTTTTAAACTTATTGTTTATAATCGTTTGACTTTTAAACTTATTTTTTAATCGTTTGTCTTACTTAAATGTGATAGGACCGGGTATTTGAACGAAATACCGAGTGATTGCGTGTTAAACCAACTCAAATAGTGCGGAATCCTATTTGATTGGCGATCCAATCAGTGAGAACACACGATGAATCAATCAAGAAATGAAATCAACGTCAGAAATCGATTAGGAACCGATCTGATGTGTTCTGTGAACTTGGAGAACGATTTGGGAGGCTTCTGGACGGCTAGGGTACGTCTGGAATCGTAATGGGATGAATGCTTACGTTTTCCCACGAATTGGGTCTATTTATAGGTTAGTATTGTTCAATCGTGCGACTGGGCCATAAGTATGGTTCAGTCGTGCGATTGAACCATGCGGTTGATTCATCCGCACGACTGAGTGTTCAGTCGTGCGATTGAGTCAATCTTATGTGTCAATCATACGACTGATCCAGTCTCCTGTTTCAGTCGTGCGATTGAGTCAATCGTATGAAGTTATTCATGCGTGTGGTCCATTCGCATGGGCCATTCGCATGAGAACTTCATTAAGTTACGTTTGAATGTTTTATTTAATATAACATAATGTGCACTCATTCAAACATTCATAAACCCAATCAATTCAATCACAACTCATTAATGAAATATTAAACATCACATGTAACAAACAATTCATTTCATTTCATTAATCAATACAACTTACATCATAATCAGACAGACAAGATTTATTACATTACAGCTCATGATCTAGGGACATACATGCATCAACATACTCCCCCTTGGACCTAGATCTATCTATTCTCTTGTCTTCTGTATCACCTCCTTATACTTTTTGTACTTCTCCTCTTTAGTGACTCCTGCGTGTATCTCAAACGCAAAGCAGAGTCTTATGACATTTTGGAATTGGAGGGCTTGTACAATATCTTGCGTGTCATAGAATAGTGGCCACTTGTATAATGTGTAGACATCATTAGCAGACAAGTTGGTTAGCCACATTGGGTCGAATACCCTGATAGTATCCATTTGTCCCTCTTTATTCAACACTATGAAAGCTTCAGCGGTTCTCCAATCATAGTACCACCATTTGAAGTGTGGAGTGAAATCCTGTGGCATTTCACTGAGAGGGATTCTCGACATAGTGCGCGGAGGACTCCACTTCAGCACAATCTTGGGTTTGCCAGTAATGGCATCAACCTCAGACCTTCTTATATACCTCGTAGGCTGTTGGGGTCTGAAGTTAACCCATCTGGTGTGGTACTCCTTCTTTCAGGGCAGCTTCAAACCAGCCTGACATCTTTCTTGGGTCAGCATACAGCAGCTTTAGTTTAGCCAGCTGGTTGAGCTCAAAACCAGGTAGAGTCTTCAGATCATGTGGGAACCTGAAGTACTCTATGCCCTGCTCCCTCTTAACTGCATAAGCGTTAAGGTCTTCAAAATAAGCCCATAAGATAATCCTGCCTGACACCTTATGGTGTTTCTTGACTCTGTAGAGCTTGGTGTAGGCATCTCTCTTTGGTGCAGCACGCTGGGCTCTTACTTCTTCAAAACAGGTAGCCCACTCAGCCTTGCGAATATCTACGTCTGCATTGGAGGCTTGGGCTGTTCCTTCAGTCTTTTCCGTTTCCTGCTCCATCTTGTCTAGTACCTCAAAAGTATCACTGACTAGGGATTCACCCAGATTGGGGACCACATTTCCCTCGGCGTCAGCATACTGAGGGTACTCTTCTGCAGTAATGTCTTCAACCTCAACTTCATCAATGTCATTCAGTTCCTCATCACTGGTTGAATCAACTGTTGGAGCGTCCTTGACTATTTCATCGGGATTGAGTCTGAACATCTCTGCCAGTTGCTCATCAGACAGGTCATGAATTATCTCCCCTTCTTCAGGGGTATAACTCACAGACCGTCTCACTATCCTTTGTAGGTCAAGAATCATGGTTAATTGAGTCTTGACCATTTGAAGGGGAGCAAAGTCAAACTCATCCCTTTGAAAGTTTGGATCTGTTTGATATAAACATTCAACACATAAACCATTAGTAATTAATCAAACAAGCTTATATGAACTTAATATATATAAACATTTAATACACTTGTTTTCCATTACATGATTCAAGTACAAAATAAATAAATACATAAAACATCTAATCAGTACTTTTGTCTTGAATCTGGGGCGTGTCGCTTGGAGGAGCAGAAGTAGTGGATGACTGGTCTTGTCGATGCTTAGATCTCCGCTCTTGACCTGAAGCAGAGGCCGATGCAGCCGCATCCCCTCCTTCTGCCTCGTCATCATCATCACGTCCTTCTGTCCTGTCTTCTTCAGTCTCCTCATCATCATCATCATCTTCCTCATCATCATCCTCATCTTCATCATCATCATCTCCATCATCCCCGTCTCCTTCCTTTAGCTTCAGGGGCTCATCTTTCGACCCCTTCAACCTCAACATAATAGTCTTGTTGGTCGTCTCCAACTCCTCTATTCGTTTGACGGACTGAGCCTGCATGTCCTGGAGTTGGGACACCTCGACTCTCTGCTGGTCGATCACCCGAGCCTGCTCTGCCAGTTGCTGAGACTGGGCAGCAGTCAGGTCGGTCAGCTGGCGGATCTGCGCCGCCTTCTCCTCATCCGCAGCAAGCAGACGCATCACCATACGGTTTAGCGCTGAGAGCTGCTCCTCTACCCCGATGTGAGGTAGAGTGAATCCATAAGCATGTGAAGGCTGGGCTGAAGGTCCAGCATGATGTGTGGTGGTGGTGGCAGTGGCAGTGGTGAATATGGGTCGGTGGGCTGATGCTGGTGAAGTAGGGGTGAATGGTCTGGTGGTGGATGGGAAGGATACGGTGGTGGTAGGTAAGGTGGTGGATGTGGTAGTGGGAGTAGTGGCTGTGGTGGCTGTGGTGATGGGTGGTATGTCAGTAGTGGTGGTAGTGGTGGAGGTAGTGGTAGCTGTGGTGCTGGAAGTAGTAGTAACAAAGGTCAAGCGACGCTTCTTCTTCTTCAATCCATGGGGTTGAGCCATCCGCTTCCTCCTAGTTCCGGTGGAAGTGGATGCTCCCCCTGCAGCTCTGCTTACTGAACCCGGAACATAGTTCGGGTCAGTGTCTCTCTCTGAGGAGTCCCTAGGGTGTTCACCAACCACCCTAAGCCCGTGGTCTGTGGGAACAACTTTACTTCCCACAGTCCTGGTGAGGGGCTCCTCATCTGACTCCTCCTCCTCTATATCATCAGTCACAAACTCTTGATGGAAACCGGCCATCTCAGCGACCTCTCCGGCAGTGGCTGACCCCGGGGGAATAACGTCTGAATCAGTGCCTCTAGATGGGGCAGGCATATCATCCCCGGCGTCGCCGCTATCATCATCATCAAAGTCGGTATCTGGTATGGCAATATGCTCAACATCCGAGTCACTGTCCTCGTGGCGCCACTTTCTCTTAGCTGGCGCCACATAATCAGCACGGGCCAGATGCCCAAACAACCTCCTGACAGGGGGCTTCACCTGCTTCCCCCTGTATACCTTCATCCGGCCAAGTGTAGTGTCGTCCATAACCTCAAGAACAACAGCGTCCTCCTTCTCCTTCGGCAGGGAAGGAAGCTTCTGGTCAATGATCATCTGTAGAAATCTGGGGTACATCAGAAGCCTTCCTTCCCTTTCCCCTCGAGGTTCTCCACCAGGTAGGTGAATATCATCTTGGAGAAGCTGAACGGGTGGTTCAGCACCAACGCAGCATATGCGTTCTGGATCTGGTCGGAAAGCTCATCAAAACCTCCCTTCCTGGATGCTATACACTTCAGCAGCACGTGCGCAAGATACTTAAACTGGGGACAGAGGTTACTCTTGTTGAGTACCCCAGCATTGATGTCCCCAGAGTACTTGGCTCTCATGAAGCATCCTCTAACAGTGAGGGGGTGTAGACGAGTAGGACATTCCGCATCATCCCCAAACTGTAGTACAATCCTCAGATCCTCCTCTGATATAGTGATCGCCTCACCAAAAATCGAGCTCCTGATGCAATGAGGCTCAGTGGATCTATCTACAGACGCGCCTTCCCAGAAGGCCTGCTGCACTGATCTGTATGGTGTGCATGGAGTGGATATAGCATGAGCGATCCTGGATCTCTGTAGAAATGTAATAATGCCTGTGAAGTCAGCTGCATTCCTGGATGTCAAATCCAGGTGAGCACATATGTTGTGCTTGGTGCTCATGTTCCATCGACTCGCCATCTGTAACACATAACAATATAAACGTTAGTTCTGTTGGCTAAGAGTATAATGAAACACTTAGACTTTGAATAGAACTATCTGTCATGCGATTGAGGTTGTACGACTGAAGACAGTCGTGCGACTGGATCATGCGATTGAGGTTCAGACGTGCGAATGACCTCATGCGCACGACTGAGTGTGCGACTGGACTCATGCGCATGTACTCTTAAGCGGTTACACCAGTCGTGCGACTGAGTCTCATTCGTATGGTTCAGTCGTGCGGTTAAGTGAATCGCTTCCTTCAGTCGTGCGACTGAAGTTCATCTGCTTGTCCAGTCGTATGACCTCCTGTCCGTTCAATTCAAATTTGCTTTTTCACCAACTTTGAGTTTCAGACTTCGTGTTTTGGTTTATTCGACTCGCAACTCATTAGTGTAACACCTAACATCTTTAATTTCATTTACTTGAGTTATTTAGTTAGGTCAAGTTGTCACACAGGTCTTAGTTTTCTATCGGGTCTGATTATCCTGATTCAGAGTCGAATTTGAACGATGTTTTGATGTTTCTTTGTCGCAAATTACCTGTAGAATCGAAGTCAATGATCAGTATGCAAGAAACGAAGGTTTTAAGGAGATCAAACGAAATTTTGGCAGAGTGACTTTAGTCGTGCGAATTAGGGTTTCTTTGAGGGTGATGAGCGTCTGCGACCGACTCCTCTTCTATTTATACTAACCCTAGTACCAATCGTGCGACTGAGTTCATACGCACCTTTCAGTCGTACGAGTGGGACTCAGTCGTGCGATTGGGTCAGTCGCCCTTCTCCAGTCGTCCGACTGAAGTTCAGTCGTGCGGCTGACTGACTCGTTCGCACTCAATCCTCCGATTGGACTAATCGTATGGTCCATTCGGTTGGATGCTCTATACTCATAGTTCATTCGTGCGAATGGACTTCATTCGTATGGTTAGCCCATACGTGTGGTCCATTCGTGCGAATGGGTCATACTTAGTTAATTTTCTGCCATTTTTACCAATTTACATTTAAACTCTTTTTGATTAATTTAATTAACATTATAAGCCTTTGATCATCTCAGACATGATCCTTTTATCATGAAAACATTTTGATCACCTCAGACGTGACCTTTTTAACCACTTTGGTCACCTCAGACGTGACCCTTTTAAAACACTTAGTCACCTCAGACGTGACTAATTTAACCTTTCAAAGCACATATGGTCATCTCAGACATGACCCTTTTAGTGAGTTGATTCCTTCTGATTTTCCTGATGTAGCCCGACACTTGACTCAAATTAAAACTTAAAACGACTAACTAATTTAAGACTTTAAACTAATTACATAAACAGACATATTTTTGGCTTTTTGTGAGAGATAAATCCAGAGATTGATATCTGCGGGATTTGGTTCGGGAATAGATAGCTTCCACTTAGATTTATCATATCTGGAGCAATTCAATTTTTGGAATCATACAGGCAATTCAAATCATTTGGTACTAGTTATTAAACCTTTTGATGCTCAAGTTCTCGATGTTCATCCAGAGTCGTTAGCAACGAAAGGAAATCATACTGAAACTCTTAGATTTTCACATTGATTTGAACCTTTGAGAATGTAGCCACAATGATTGTCAGTATGTTTGTCCACTTAAATCCATACACAGACTTTTGACACAGACTGGTGACTAATTTAGGTTTAATTATTTCAACCAACATTTGTGGATCCCACACTTATATGGTAATCAACATTCCTCAGGAGCTTTTGAGCGGTCTACGGGTATTATTACAAGAAGAGACTATTCTTAGAGCTTTCAAAGAGAAGCCTGTCCTCAGGTCAGTGCCATCGCACAGCAGAGAGATGGCAAACAACAATGAATTCTAGAATATCTAGGTTATGCTTATCCTCAGGTCAGTGCCATCGCACAGCAGAGAGGCACACAACCTATCTCCTTGTTAGAGCAGATTATTTTATTTTGCACAAAATGCACCAACAACATAAGTCATTAGCTTTATTGCATTTGTCTTTCATTTTTTCTTGCTTTGCTCTAGTTATGGTCATCCGCACACATTTGTGGCGTTTACTTGCTCATTACACCTTATTGGAATATTGTTGATTGTGTTAACCAGTGATAAGATGGAAGCCCACAGTCAGTTGAACAACTTAGTTTTATCTTGAAATCACCAATCCGGTCTATTTGTCTATTGTGTTGAATCTACCAACATATCATATATGGTCTAGCAGCCTCTAAGTCTACTCTCTTTGTGTCACCTTAGGAGTTGCCAGTTTTCTATCATCTTTCCTTTTAGTATTTCTTAGACTACACAGATTTATACTTTGAACTTTTGCATCTTTCTAAAACTTAAATTTTAAAGTCCCTCTTGATTTGTTCCTGTGTACTATCATTTTCCAAAGGTATTGAATCGGTATCACAGACACAATCTACCTTATTTCAGCTAGCTACTCCTTCTCCCTCATTTTTTTTTAATGTTAACTTGCTGACATATTCTCCCCCTAAAATACTAAAATCATTTCTGGTTTAATTATTTTAGGATTTTAATTAACAGCAAAATAACATGAGTTAAATAAAAATAAAATCAAATAGACAAATCAAATTAAATAAAATAAAATTTAACTAAACGACATCGGACTACACATTTTCATCATCAGGAATTACCTCACTTTTCTTTTTAACGCCGTTGACCTCTAATAAATATTGAAAACGTGGTTTATCAAAGGCTTTAGTATAGAGGTCAGCGCGTTGAAAATCAGTATTAATTTTAACCACATCAATTAAGTTCTTTTCAAAACAATCTCTTATGAAATGGTATTTAATACCGATGTGTTTGGTCTTAGGATGTTGGACCGGATTTTTAGTTACTGCAATTGCAGCGGAGTTATCAACAAAAATAGGAGTAGATGAGAATTTTAAACCGTAATCCCGCATTTGCTGTTGAATCCATATGATTTGTGAACAGCAACTTGCAGCAGCAACATATTCGGCTTCACAGGTTGACAATGCAACCGATGTCTGCTTCTTACACTGCCAGGTAACTAATCTTCTCCCAAAGAATTGACACCCCGCTGACGTAGACTTGTAGTTCATCTTGCAGCCCCCGTAATCCGAGTCACTATACGCGGTAAGCTCAAAGTCATCATCATGAGGGTACCACAATCCAAGTGTGGGTGTACCTTCAGATAACGAAAAATCCTCTTGACCCCGATCAGATGGTTGACCTTTGGTTTAGCCTGATATCTTGAACATAGACATGTAGCATACATAATATCAGGTCTTGAGGCAGTGAGATACATGAGGGATCCGATCATTCCTCGGTACATAGTGGCATCTACTAGATCTCCATTCTCATCAGGTGCTATATCATGATTCGTAGCAAGTGGAGTCCCAGTAGCAGAAGCATTCTCCATGTCAAAGCGACTGAGAATGTCTCCTACATACTTGGTCTGATGTAGAAAGATTCCATTAGGTGTTTGATCCACCTGTAACCCGAGAAAGAACTTCATCTCCCCCATGGCACTCATCTCAAATTCTTTCTTCATTACTGCTTCAAACTCTTTACATAACTCTTCGTTCTTTGACCCGAAGATTATGTCATCAACATATATCTGTACAAGCAGTAGGTCGCCATCCTTTTCCTTAATAAACAGTGTACAGTCAATTACTCCCCTGCGAAAGCCGTGTTTCACAAGATGAGTTGAGAGTTTCTCATACCAAGCTCGAGGAGCTTGATGAAGCCCATATAAAGCTTTGTCGAGCTTGTAAACTCTATCCCGATGGTAAGGATCTTCAAAACCCTCGGGTTGACTTACATAGACTGTTTCTCTGATTTCCCCATGAAGGAATGCACTCTTTACATCTAATTGGTAGACTTTGATCTTCATGTACGATGCATAGGCAAGGAAGATACGAATAGCTTCCATCCTTGCCACGGGTGCAAACACCTCATTGTAGTCAATTCCCTCGACTTGGCGAAAACCTTGAACCACCAGTCGAGCTTTGTTCCTGATAATGACCCCTTGGTCATCCTTCTTGCATTTTAGTACCCATTTAGTGCCAATGACTTTAGCACCTTTAGGTCTATCAACCAGAGTCCAGACACCTAACTTTTAAACTGCAGAAGTTCTTCTTGCATGGCACTCACCCACGCCTCATCATTTAGTGCCTCACTGACATATTTTGGCTCAACCTGCGAGACAAAACATCGATAAGCACCATCATGAATGTATCCTTTCTCCATAACCGAGGCGTAATCAGCTGAGTATAACTGATTTCGGGTTTGTACTCCTGATCTGACATCCCCAATAACATTGTCAAGGGGATGATAGACGTTTAGTCGTGATCCTGGAGTAGTTGGAACAGCCACCTCAGAACCGAGATTATGAACATTTTGTTCTGCATCTGAGGTAGTTGGAGTTTGAGGTTCTGAAGTCGATGGAGCATCACTCGTAGATGCTTGTGGACTTTCAGGAACTGGAACCTGTTCCTCCTGACTGTTCTGGTCATCTGCTTCAGTTTCATCTTCAGAGGAGGAGTCACTGTCGTCGACTACTCCCCCTGACTGAGTAGATGATTCTCCCTGTGTGCTAGATGGTGTATTCAGAATATCATACATCATCCTAGTAGCTAACTCATCATCCGATGGAGAGAGAGGTATGTTGAAGGATTTGAAGAATCCATCATAATCGAAGAAGTAGGCAGGTCCTTTGCCTGTAGGTGGCGTGGTATATCTCTGAACGTCGACATTACACCACACTTCTACAAGACCCGTTGAGTTATTGTAAACTCGCTTATTCGGTATGTTGTATCCTAGAAAGATTCCTTCATCTGCCTTCTCGCTGAATTTTCCTTCTTGCGTCTTCTTCAGAAGTGTACACGGCGCGCCAAAAGGTTCAAGATACTCCAAATTCGGTTTGCGTCTTTGTAGTAGCTCATAACATGTCTTTCCGTGGCGCTTGACTATTAGGACTCGATTCAGTGTATAACATGCATTTGCTACTGCCTCATTCCAGAATTGGATAGGCAGTTTCGAGTCAGCCAGCATAGTCCGTGCAGTCTCTATCAAGCTTCTATTTTTCCTCTCAGCAACACCATTCATCTGAGGCGTGTAGGCTGAAGTGAATTGATGAACAATTCCCTTTTCCTTGCAGTATGCCTCCATCCATTGATTCTTGAATTCTGTCCCGTTGTCTGAGCGTACTTGTCTCACTTTTAGCTTGTAGAGGGATTCCAGAGTGGTGACTAATTCCTTGAATGACTCAAATGTTTCTGATTTGGATTTCAGAAACATTACCCAAGTGAACCTTGAGTAGTCATCAGTGACCACAAAACAGTACAAATCGCCTGCAATGCTCCTTGTACTGACTGGACCAAACAGATCCATGTGAAGAAGTTCAAGAGGAAGTTCTATTGAATGAACTTTCTTCTCCTTATGAGACTTCTTTGTCTGTTTGCCTTTCTTGCAAGCTACACAAAAGTCAGGAAGTTGGAAGTTCTTGACATTTACTCCTCTCACTAAATCCTTCTGAATCAAGTGATTCATCTTCCTTTGACTAATGTGTCCCATTCTCCTATGCCAGGAGATTGAGTCCTTCTCAGTAGCTTTAGATAGAAAGCACTGCACCTCATGATCCGTTGGAGCAGCTGTTGACAGATCCAAGACATAAAGGTCCTTATATCTTGAAGCAGTCATCAGAACTTGGTCCTCTGGAATCATATAGTCTTTCTTCAGCACGTAACACTTCTTGTTGTCGAAGATGACTTTAAATCCTTTATCGCAGATTTGGGAAACAGAAAGTAAGTTATTCTGAAGTTGTTGAACGTAGTTCACCTTATCAAACTTAACTTTCTGATTTCCCACTTCTCCCTGTGCTGTGATGTATCCTCCCTTGTTTCCTGCAAAGGAAACATGCCCTCCTTTTATTTGTTTGACGTTTGATAAAAGGGCTCTATTTCCTGTCATGTGCCTGGATGCTCCGCTGTCTATAATCCACGTGTTAGTCTCAGCGCTATACCGAACACCCTGCACATATCAAGTAAATGTATTAGTTTAGGTTAGGAACCCAAGCCTTTACTGTCTTGGGTTTCCCAGAGGCATCACACATCATAAACTCTACCCATTGACCTTTAGAAGGTGAGGGTAGCTCAGATTCTTTCTTGTCATCAGTATCAGACACACAGGATGACTTCTCTTTCCATAAGCCAGATTTGTGCAATGCCTGTTTATGATAAACAGTCGTCTGGCTTACAGGTTGGACTTTAGGTTCACTAGATCTTCTAGGTGGAGTTAGAGAACTCCTCTTAGAAGACCTAGGTCTAGAGTCCTGAAGATCAATCTTCTTCCTAGGTGTCTGATAGAAAGGACAATAGGAAGCAATATGTCCACATTCTCCACAGTTGTAGCACAATCTGCTATCAACTTTATGAGTAGACTTTCTTTGTGGAGAAATGCGTGACACTTTAGGAACATCAATCAGTTTAGGTTTTGACTCTTGCATGTTTGATGTTTTCTCTGGTTTAACAAATTTAACTGTTTTAACCTGTTTAACTTGTTCCACTTTTTGGTTAACTGGTTTTTGACTTGTAGCATGTGAAAAATTAACGTTTGAAGTCTTTTTGGGTTCTGATTTGACTCTGTTTGACCCTGACTTTAAGTTAACTTTTTCAAATTCATTTTCCAGATTAACACAAGGCAATTTACCCTTTGCCTTTGAAATGGCCTCCTTTTGTTTCTGTCCAGATTCAGTAGATGAACATGATGTGTCTGGATCAGTAACAAGAGGAGTGGTCACCACATGATCCTTGATTGGGTTGTTGTTTACTGGTTTAGACTTGGTGTTCATCAAGGTTTCAGGTGGTGGTGGAACCACTTTGTAGCCTAATCCCTCCCCATTATTCCTTTCTCTCACTAAGTGTTGAACTATGTGTGAAGAACTAGTCCAACTATGCAGTTTCTGTTTTAAGGAATTAACTTCTACTTCTAGAACTGCCTTTTGCTTCTTAGTGTCCTCTAGGGAGTTTAGATAGTACCTAATGTCATTTGCTTGATTAAAGGCAACTACTTCGGTTTCCCTAAGTTGTTTAGTCAATAGGTCTATCTTTTCTTTATAACTATGCTCATTTTGTTTTAGAACTCTATTGGCCTCAGTGCATAGTTGTAAATCTTTTACTAAGTTATCATTGTGATCTAATAACCTAGCAAATTTTTCATCAATGCTATTCCTAAACATATCACAGTTAGAACAAGCATGATTATTAAACATTTGGTCAGTTGTACTTACCTGTGTTGTTTCAGAAGAGTTAGCCATCAACGCAGCATCAGACGTCTCTGGTTCTGGTGATTCTGACTTTTCTGTTTCTGACGTGGAAGTCTCCTCCTTTGGCTTGTAACTGACCTCAGCTGCAGTTGTTTCTTCACTGTGTGACATCGCTATTTCAACTGCTAGATCACCTTCACTCGCAGAATCATCATCAATATCTTCAACACTGGCAATGTTAGATTCTGGTGAGACAAATCTAAAACTCCAGTCCTGTCCTTCATCATCATGAGCAGTCAAGGCTTTTGGGTCCTTGTTTGATGAAGTAGAACTGGAAGCTTGCTTGTCTTGGCGAGTAAAGGATGAGAACGGGTTCCCATTACCCGTCTTCTTTGGCTTGACACATTCCCTCTTGAAGTGCCCTTCTCTCCACAGTTGAAGCAGGTCACTTTGCTCTTGTCAAAGCCAAATGTGGTGTCCTTAGTAGCTATCAAATTTTGTCCTGTCTTCTTAACAAACTTCTTCGCCCTTCGGACAGCGCTAGCTAAGGCCCACATTATATCCATTCTTTCAAGCTCCATTTCATCTACCTGCTCGTAGTCTTCATCTGCCAGATGGCAGTTTCCAATCTTCCCAGCCACAAGTCCATCATATGAATGAACTACTGCGGCTAGAAGATCCATATGCTCTCGTGCTACTTCTACGGTTACATTACCGAGGTTCTCGGTCTTCAATTTGGCAGCACTTGCTTCTGATCCAATATAGTGGGTACATGATGACCCTGACGTGTCTGATCCAGAAGGAGAAGCATGTGAAGGACCTGACGAGCTAGACACAAATGCTGTCTGGAGAGGTGCTCCAGATGTCTTAGCTTGAGGCGTGGCATTGTATAAAGCTGGATTCTGTGTGTACGAGACTTTTGAGCTCTATACTTCATCCTAAGAGCTTCTTCACGCAACTTGAGAATGAAGTCATTTATATCCAACTTTATAAGCATTTCATTCTGTCTAAGGTTCGACACGAATGAAGCCCACTTATCAGGCAATCCGTCTGCGAAGTTGCTTACTTTCTCTTCCATAGTCGTTTCCACTCCATGTGTATGCAACTCGCTCATCAAGTGGTAGAATCTGTCTATGACTTCATCTAAACTCTCGTTACCAATCGATGAGAAGTTATCGAATTCCTTCTTTAACTCCTTTGCCTTGATTGCCTTCAATGATGCATTCCCATCATATCTCTTCTCTAGCTCATCCCAGTTTCTTGGACTGCTTGTTCTCTGAGTACTGGTGGAATATGTCTTTGGGGATTGACTGAGTGATCAATGCATAAACCCTTTTCTCTGCATTGTACTTTACTTTCTGTGCGTCAGTCATCCCACTTAACGTTAATTTTACTCCATCTGCTCCCACCGGTGTACTATAACCAACCTCGATAGCTTCCCACAGATTAGGATCTACTCCATTGAGGTAGATCTCAAAACGTTGTTTCCAGTGGGGAAACTCATCTAAAGTCAAGAGCTTTGGTGGTTTATTGTGATTACCCACCTCACTCTCAAGCAACAGCAGGTTCTGAATTCTTGAGTCCTTCCCAGCAGTAAAGGCTGACATCTGATCTTCCATGGCTAATAAACTTAGAATCTAATCAAATAAACTTTAACTGATGCGACTGAAGGATGCGAATGGTCTTATCGTGCGTATGAACTCTGCGATTGGTTCAACCGTGCGACTGAACAGGGCGAATGGTTCAGTCGTGCGAATGAATCTGGTGCGTATGAGCTATGCGAACGAACGGTTCAGTCGGCCGAATGAGGGTGCGACTAGGTCCAGTCGTGCGAATGAGCACTGCGAATGGAGTCCAGTCGTGCGAATGGATCACTCGTGCGACTGAAGCTGCTGTTTTGCGAAAATTTCTAGGTTTGACGGGTTTCAGCCGTAAAAATTCGAAATTTCGCAAGTCCAAATCGCCTAAGTCTGTAGAAACTGAACTTCGATGAGCAGGGAACGTCCAAGATCACTTTTGATGCTAAAGATTGCGTTTTTCGTGCAAAAACACAAACTTTTATGCAATCTTGATTGAATCAACACGAAATCAAGAGCCAAAGCTCTGATACCACTTGTTAGGACCTGGTATTTGAACGAAATACCGAGTGATTGCGTGTTAAACCAACTCAAATAGTGCGGAATCCTTTTGATTGGCGATCCAATCAGTGAGAACACACGATGAATCAATCAAGAATTGAAATCAACGTCAGAAATCGATTAGGAACCGATCTGATGTGTTCTGTGAACTTGGAGAACGATTTGGGAGGCTTCTGGACGGCTAGGGTACGTCTGGAATCTACGTTTTCCCACGAATTGGGTCTATTTATAGGTTAGTATTGTTCAATCGTGCGACGACTGGGCCATAAGTATGGTTCAGTCGTGCGATTGAACCATGCGGTTATTCATCCGCACGACTGAGTGTTAGTCGTGCGATTGAGTCAATCTTATGTGTCAATCATACGACTGATCCAGTCTCCTGTTTCAGTCGTGCGATTGAGTCAATCGTATGAAGTTATTCATGCGTGTGGTCCATTCGCATGGGCCATTCGCATGAGAATTCATTAAGTTAAGTTTGAATGTTTTATTTAATATAACATAATGTGCACTCATTCAAACATTCATAACCCAATCAATTCAATCACATCACAACTTTAATGAAATATTAAACTCACATGTAACAAACATTCATTTCATTTCATTAATCAATACAACAACTTACATCATAATCAGACAGACAAGATTTATTACATTACAGCTCATGATCTAGGGACATACATGCATCAACAAAGTTCTTTTAAAATTTTTATTTTTTCAAATGTTTTATTTAATTGGCTTTTTAAGCCGTTCAACTAATTAAACTTATTTCTAAATTTGTTTGCCTTATTTAAACATCTTTTTCAATTTTATTCAAACGCAATGATCGACTTAAAAGGTTTAAATAAACTAAAGAAAAGTAATTATAATATCGTAAAAGCCCTAATTGTAATAATGAAAACCTAAGTTAATCCTTATTAAAATACACATGACATAAAAGTATAAATCACTTTCAAGTCAACTTGAATAGAAAATGATAAAAAAAATCAAAAAGAGAAAAAAGATGTTTTAATAAAATGAATTGTTTAAAAATTAATCTTTTTGATAAACGGACGGTAAAATGACGAACAAATAAAAGAACATAATAAAATTACGTTTAAACAAGCCGAATAGTTAAAAATCATGCATAAGTAAATAAAAAAATTTAAAAAAGACGCTTAATAGAATTGAACGATTAGAAAAAGACGTTTAAATAAAATAGCAGTTAAAAGACTTTGCGGTTTAAATAAAAACGTTTAAGTAAGCCTAATAGTTTAAATAAAAAGTATAATAAGACAAACGGTTTTAAAATTCTGTTAGATAAGATGAATGGTTTAAATACAATGTTTAAAACCGAGCGATTTAAAAATAAATTTTAAAAACTTTGAATAATACAAATAAAAACATTTCATGTATATATACATATACATATATACATATATATATACATATATATATATATATATATACATATATATATACATACATATATATATATATATACATATATATATATACATATATATATATATATATATATATATATATATATATATATATATATATATACATATATATATATATATATACACATACATACATATATATATATATATATATATATATATATATATATATATATATATATATATTTGTGTGAGAGAATAAATTACGTTTTGGTCCCCGAGGTGGCGAGGTTATTAAAAATAATTATTTCAGTCCAATGGCATTTTGGTTATTTTATTAAAAACTAACAAAAAAAATCTAACTCTCTTATGTATTGAACCAAATCATAGAGCTTGATTTGTTAAAAAATTCTTTTTTGGACTTAAATGGTTAAAACGAGCAAACCACAAGTACCAAAATAGTAATCTACTCTTTATATAATAATTGTTTATATTAGAATATTCACATTCTAAAATACACTCTCATATCTAAAAAGAATCAAGAATCAAATATATGTGTGTATATGTATATATTACATGTTTTAATTATTAATATATATTTTATTTTTCTATTCAACATATTTAAGGAGCATAGAAGTATAAAAGTGTATTCAAAGTGTCTCTTAAATGTGGAGGTAAACAAAAGAATTTAGAATACGTGTGAGTTTGTCGTTAAAAAAGAGAAAGCGTGGGGCACATATATTTGAGTTATTCTTTGCCAATACTTTTACTAAAACTTATATTAAGTATTTATCTGACCTTTACATAATCATAAAATTGAAATTTTAATAAAAATAATTACTAACTAATTATCAAATAAAAATATAATATTTTTAGAACACTTTAGCTACCCACTAGTACTTCAAAATAATCTTTATCCAAGTTTAAGTTATCACTTAGAAAACTAAAGGCTCACAATCCACAATACCATAAACCACTTAGGTTATCACTTAGGTTATCAGTGTTTATTTTATACCACCAAACTTATTCATAGTATTAAACTAATATAATGTCTAATACACCAAGTGCTTGTCTTTGGAGCATCCACTCTTTACTAACCAACCTATAATGCATTAGTAATAGTATATTTCATAAGGCAAATGTTACAAATTATTATATTATATTTTTATTCTAAGTAAAAAGTTTATATCATGGTAACTTTTATATCCCTAAATGTATATATATAATTTGGAGAAGTTAGGTACATTTTATTCAACAAATAAATTTATGTATGCTTAATGTTCAACTAGCTCTTTAAAAACAACTATATTGTTTTGAAAATAACATATATCATTTAACCAGTCACTATATACCACTTTTAAAAACAGGATGTCATAACCATTTCTAAAGCTAAAAAATAGAAATAATAAAGTATAATAATTTTCTTGGAACAACAAATATCATTTAGAATAACTGGTTTGCTCGTCTAGACAGAAAAACAAAAATCCAGCCGATAAGAAGACCAACAGGTGAACCGAATGAACAAGGCCAGTTCACGATCCAATTGTATGATCTATTTTGGTTTTGAAAATCTTAGTGATAGTAATAATTTGCCCTTTTAATTTTTAAAACACTTTTCATCTCACTTAAAGTTGTCAACTAAGCCATGTTTAACCTATCTAAGAGCCTCAAAATCAAGATTATGTTTTCATGAATTGTTGGGGTTTAGTTTTTTCTGATTTTGTTTTAAAATACACTTGTTTTGATTCATTAAATTATAAATATATATACTATAATATATTCAAATATTCTAAATATTTTATAATTTAAAGAATTAACGAAAAGAAGCAATTAATTAGTCTATCCAAGTTTAGGTATCACATAGAAAATTCAAGGCCGGTTGTAATGAGAATGGAAGTCCACAGTGCCACAAACCACTAACTGTTTATATACAAAACCACACTGACCAAAAAGGAAAATCGTATGTCATGACCGAGTTTGTGTATATAAAGTGCATTTGCTAAATAAATATGCTTTTAGCATTTCATTTTTGTAGAAAAAGATTATATCATTATTTATTGAATAAACTTACAAACTAGATGTCACTTGTATTATAAGTATGAAAAGAAAAGAAGGTCGTAAGATGTATCCATAGTGAAGATAATTTTATAAGATGTGACTTTGTTTTTTTATTCCTCGTTCTATTATGTGCTACACATGAGACTATAGAAGCTTATTTATACCCTTTAGTTCATCCGTAGCTACAGACATACCCCATTCCCTCTCCATCCTCTATTAAGAACAAGTTACAGCCATAAAAAAGTAATAATAATATTATTGGTAGTAGTATTGTTATTATTAATTTAATCAAAATTGTAGCAATTGAAGACTTTGAAAAGGCATCATTTCGGGCTTGTAGTTTCAACTAAATTTATTGTATTTGAATATTGTAAAACAGTATCAAGAATTGTTCTTCTTTTGAATTATGAAATAGTGATATTAGCAAATAGCTCATCTTTATTATGTTGGTTCTATGATAGTGAGGAGGTGTCTACCGCTCATGTTGTTTTGCTTTTCCCATGGATTAAGCAGGTCGATGTGGCTTGGAGTTTTTGAATTTATCGAATATTCCTGAGTTGATCAACGTCTTTCAAGGTTAAAACGGGAAGACAACCCTACCTTTGCAGATCTCTACTCCATTTTATGATTGGTTAATTTGGAAGGCTAGAAACAATGTCATATATATTCAACATGTTAGGACCTGGTATTTGAACGAAATACCTAGTGATTAGCGTGTAAACCAGATCAAATAGTGCGGAATCCTATTTGATTGGCGATCCAATCAGTGAGAACACACGAAGAATCAATCAAGAATTGAATCTAACGTTAGAAGTCGATTAGGAATCGATCTAATGTGTTCTGTGAACTTGGAGGACGATTTGGGAGGCTTCTGGACGGCTAGGGTACGTCTGGAGTCGTAATGGTATGAATGCTTATGTTTTTCCACGAATTGGGTCTATTTATAGGTTAGTATTGTTCAATCGTGCGACTGGACCATAAGTATGGTTCAGTCGTGCGATTGAACCATGCGGTTGATTCATCCGCACGACTGAGTATTCAGTCGTGCGACTGAGCCAATCTTATATTTCAATCATACGACTGATCCAGTCTCCTAGTTCAGTCGTGCGATTGAGTCAATCGTATGAAGTTATTCATGCGTATGGTCCATTTGCATGGGCCATTCGCATGAGAACTTCATTTAGTTATGTTTGAATGTTTCAATTAATATAACATTATGTGTAACCATTCAAACAATCACCAACCCAATTAATCAATTCAATATCGACTCATTAATGAAATAATAGACATTACACATCACAAACAATCAATATCATTTCATTAATCATTACACATTACATCATAATCAGACAGACAAGATCTATTACATTACAAATCATGATCTAGGGACATACATGCATCAACAAACTCCCCCTTGGACCTAGATCTCTCTAATCTCTTGTCTTCTGCATAACCTCCTTGTATATCTTGTACTTCTCCTCTTTTGTGACTCCCGCGTGAATCTCAAACGCGAAGCAGAGTCGTATAACATTCTGGAACTGGAGGGCTTGTACAATGTCCTGCGTGTCATAGAACAGTGGCCACTTGTATAGCGTATAAACATCATTTGCCGACAAGTTAGTAAGCCACATCGGGTCGAATACCCTGATCGTATCCATTTGTCCCTCTTTGCTTAGGACTATGACCGCTTCAGCTGTTCTCCAATCATAGTACCACCACTTAAAGTGTGGAGTGAAGTCCTGTGGCATTTCCCTGAGTGGGATTCTCGACATTGTGCGCGGAGGACTCCACTTCAACACTATCTTGGGCTTGCCAATAATGGCATCAACCTCAGACCTTCTTATGTACCTAGTCGGCTGTTGGGGTCTGAAGTTAACCCATCTGGTGTGGTACTCCTTCTTAAGGGCTGCCTCGAACCAGCCTGACATCTTCCTCGGGTCAGCATACAAAAGCTTTAGCTTAGCCAGCTGGTTGAGCTCAAAACCTGGTAGAGTCTTCAGATCATGTGGGAATCTGAAGTACTCTATGCCCTGTTCTCTCTTAACTACATAAACATTAAGATCATCAAAATACGCCCATGCTATAATCCTGCCTGACACCTTGTGATGTTTCTTGACTCTGTAGAGCTTGGTGTAGGCATCCTTCTTATGTGCAGCACGTTGGGCTCTAACTTCTTCAAAACATGCAGCCCACTCAGCCTTTCGAATGTCGACATCATCATTTGAGGCTTGGGCTGTTCCTTCTGCCTTCTCTGTTTCCTGCTCCATCTTGTTCAACACCTCAAAGGTATCACTGACGAGGGATTCACCCAGATTGGGGACCACATTACCCTCATTGTCAGCGTACTGAGGGTACTCCTCTGCGGTGATATCTTCGACCTCGACTTCATCAACATCGTTAAGCTCTTCATCACTAGTCGAATCGCATGTTGGAGCATCTTTAACTATTTCATCCGGATTGAGCTTGAAAATCTCTGCGAGTTGCTCGTTAGATAGGTCATGAATTATTTCCCCTTCTTCAGGGGTATAACTCACAGACCTTCTTACGATCCCTTGCAGATCAAGAATCATGGTTAGTTGAGTCTTGACCTGTTGAAGGGGAGCAACATCAAACTCATCTCTTTGATAATTTGGATCTATTTGATTTAAACATTCAACACATAAATCATTAGTAATTAATCAAACAGAAATGCATTAACTTAATATAAACATTCAATACATTGTTTTCAATACAGGATTCAAACACAAAAGTAAATAAATACATAAACATCTAGTCTTTACTTTTATCCTGAATCATAGTCTCATCACTTGGAGGAGCAGAGGTGGTAGCAGATTGGTCCTGTTTATTCTTTGACCTCCTCTCTTGACCTGAAGCAGAGGCCGATGCAGCCGCATCCCCTCCTTCTGCTTCATCATCATCGTCCTTCCCCTCTGTCCTCTCTCCGTCTGTTTCCTCCTCATCCTCTGTATCATCCTCTGTATCATCCTCTTCATCCTCATCATCATCTTCATCATCATCATCACCATCATCTCCATCATCTCCATCCCCTTCCTTGATCTTTAAGGGCTCATCCTTTGATCCCTTGAGCCGCAGCATGATGGTCTTGTTGGTGGTCTCCAACTCCTCTATCCTTTTAGCTGATTGGGCATGCTGCTCCTGGAGTTGGGACATCTCTACATGCTGTGCATCCATCAGCTGAGCCTGCTGCTCTATAACACGAGCCTGCTCTGCCATCTGGTGAGATTGTGCAGCAGTCAGGTCGGTAAGCTGGCGGATCTGTGCAGCTTTCTCCTCATCTGCAGCTAGTAAGTGCATCACCATCCGGTTGAGCGCTGACAGCTGTTCCTCTACCCCGATTGGAGGTAGAGGTGATCCATAAGTGTGTGAGGTATGGGCTGACGGTCCTGCCTGGTGTGAGGTGGTGGTAGTGGTGGCTGTAGTGAAGATGGGTCGGTGAAATGGTGGAGGTGATGTGGGTGTAAATGATATGGTGGTGGATGGGATCTGTACTGTGGTGGTAGGTGGGTGGTGGCTGTGGTAGCTGTGGTGGATGTGGTGGCTGTGGTGGTGGATGGTATAGCTATGGAGGTGGTAGTGGTGGCTGTGGTGGTGGAAGTAGAGGCTATGGTAGTAACAAAGGTCATCCGACGCTTCTTCTTCTTCAGACCATGGGGCTGAGCCATCCTCTTCCTCCTCGTCCCTGTGGAAGTGGATGCTCCCCCTACAACTCTGCCCGCAGAACCCAGTGCATAACTCGGGTCAGTATCAGTCTCTCTGGAGTCTCTCGGGTGTTCACCAACCACCCGTAGCCCATGTTCTGTGGGAACAACTTTGCTTCCCACAGTTCGCGTGAGGGGCTGCTCATCAGACTCCTCCTCCTCCTCAGCACCATGAGCAAACTCCTGATGAAATCCGGCTGACTCAGCAACATCTCCAGCTGGAGCAGACACTGGGGGTATAACATCTGACACAGTGCCTCTCGATGGAGCAGGCATATCGTCCCCAGCGTCTCCACTATCATCATCATCCGAGTCCTGAGTTGGTAGAGCAATCTGCTCCACATCGGAATCACTATCATCGTGGCGCCACTTTCTCTTGGCTGGCACCACGTAGTCTTCACGGGCCAGATGCCCAAACAACCTCCTGACAGGGGGTTTCACTTGCTTCCCCCTGTACACCTTCATCCTCCCAAAGTAGTGTCATCCATAACCTCGAGGACTACCGCATCCTCCTTCTCCTTCGGCAGGGAGGGAAGCTTCTGATCTATAATCATCTGCATAAACCTCGGATACATGCAGAAGCCTCCTTCCCTTTCCCCTCAATGTTCTCCACCAGATAGGTGAAGATCATTTTGGAGAAGCTGAACGGGTGGTTCAGCACCAACGCAGCATACGCGTTCTGTATCTGATCAGACAGCTCATCAAAACCTCCCTTCCTGGAAGCTATGCACTTGAGTAGAACATGCGCAAGATACTTAAACTGGGGACAAGGTTACTCTTGTTGAGTACCCCAGCATTGATGTCCCCAGAGTACTTGGCTCTCAGAAAGCATCCTCTGACTGTGAGGGGGTGTAATCGAGTCGGACAATCAGAGTCATCCCCCAACTGTAAAACAATCCTTAGATCCTCCTCTGAGATGGTAATAGCCTCGCCAAAGATGGTACTCCTGATGCAGTGAGGCTCAGAGGATCTATCAACTGTAGCGCTTCCCAGAAGGCCTGCTGAACTGACCTATAAGGAGTACAAGGAGTAGAAATGGCATGTGCAATCCTCGATCCAGCAGAAATGTGATGATGCCTGAGAAATCAGCAGCGTTTCTGGATGTCAAATCCAGATGAGCACATATGTTATGCTTCGTGCTCATAGTCCATCGACTCGCCATCTGTTTCACAAATCAAAATAAACATTAGTACCTTTGGCTAAGAACGTCATGAAACACTTAAACTTGAAGAAAATCTTTCTGTCATGCGATTGGGGTTGTGCGACTGAGATCAGTCGTGCGACTGAACAGTGCGACTGGGATTCAGTCATGCGAATGATCTCATGCGTACGACTGAGTGTGCGACTGGACTCATGCGCATGTAACCTCATGAGGTTACACCAGTCGTGCGACTGAACTTCATACGCATGGTTCAGTCGTGCGGTTAGGCAATTCGCACCCTTCAGTCGTGCGACTGAAGTTCATCATCCTGTCCATTCGCATGATGTACTGACTGTTCAATTCAAATTCACTTTTTCACCATTTTTGAGTTTTAGACATCGTTATCTGGTTCATTTGACTCGCAATACGTTCTTATAACACCTAACATCTTTAATTTCATCTGTTTGAGTCGTTTAGTTAGGTTATTAAGCCACTTAAGTCTCAGTTCATTTTTGGGTCTGATTTTACAGATCTGGAGTCAAATTGAACGTTATTGGGGTTTCTCTTCACCGCAAATTACCTGTAAAGTCGATGTATATGATCAGTAATCAAGAAACGGGGGGCTTTAGAGATCAAATGAAATTTTGGCAGAGTGTGTTAAGTCGTGCGATTTAGGGTTACTTTGAGGGTGGTGAGTCTCTGCGACCGACTCCCCCTCTATTTATACTAACCCTAGATTCAATCGTGCGACTGAGCTCATACGCACCTATCAGTCGTGCGAGTGGGACTCAGTCGTGCGATTGGGTCAGTCGCCCTTCTTCAGTCGTCCGACTGGCTCCCAGTCGTGCGACTGACTCACTCGTTCGCCCTTAAACATCCGACTGGGCCAATCGTATGGGCCATTCGGTTGGATGGTCCATACTCATGGTCCATTCGTACGAATGACTTCCATTCGTATGATGAGTCCATACGTATGGTCCATTCGTGCGAATGGGTCATACTTATTAATTTTCTGCCAATTTGATTATTAACATTTAAACCCCTTTTAATTTTTGAAATTAACGTTATGAGCTTTTGATCATCTCAGACATGATCATTTTAACTTGAAAACTTTTTGATCACCTCAGACGTGATCTTTTTAAGAAGTTTAGTCACCTCAGACGTGACCCTTTTAATCATTTAAAGTACATGTGGTCATCTCAGACATGACCCTTTTAGTGAGTTGATTCCTTACTGATTTTCCTGATGTAGTCCGACAAACTAACAAACTAAAGTACTAACTAACTTAGAAAATTTAAACTAAATACTCAAAACAAGACTTGTTTTTGGCTTTTTGTGAGAGATAAATCCTAAGATGGACATCTACGGGATTTGGTTCCGGAATAGACAGCTTCAACTTGGATTGACCACACCTGGACCAATTCAATTTTGGAATCATACAGGCAAGTCAAATCATTTGGGACTTGTTATCAAAATCTTTTGATGCTCAATTCTTGGTGTTCATCCAGAGTTATTAGCAACTTTAGGGAATCATACTGGAACTCTTAGATTACCACATTGATTTGAACTTTCAAGCATTGCAGCCACAATGATTGTCAATATGTTTGTCCACTTAAATCCATACACAGACTTTTGACACAGACTGGTGATTGTTTTAGGTTTGATTATTTCAAACTAACATTTGTGGATCCCACACTTATATGGTAATCAACATTCCTCAGGAGCTTTTGAGCGGTCTACGGGTATTATTACAAGAAGAGACTATTCTTAGAGCTTTCAAAGAGAAGCCAGTCCTCAGGTCAGTGCCATCGCACAACAGAGAGGCGGCAAACAACAATGAATTCTAGAATATCTAGGTTATGCTTATCCTCAGGTCAGTGCCATCGCACAGCAGAGAGGCACACAACCTATCTCCTTGTTAGAGCAGCTTATTTATTTTGCACAAAATGCACCAACAACATAAGTCATTAGCTTTATAGCATTTGTCTTTCATTTTTTCTTGCTTTGCTCTAATTATGGTCATCCGCACACATTTGTGGCGTTTACATGCTCATTACCCCTTATTGGAATATTGTTGATTGTGTTAACCAGTGATAAGATGGAAGCCCACAGTCAGTTGAACAACTTAGTTTGATCTTGAGATCACCAGTCAGGTCTAATCATCTATTGTGTTGAATCTACCGACATATCATTTGTGGTCTAGCAACCTCTAGGTCTACTTTCTTTGTGTTACCTTAGGAGTTACCAGTTTTTCTATCATCTTCCCTTTATATTGCTTAGACTACACAGACTTATACTTTGAATTTTTGCATCTTTTCTAAAATTAAATTTTAAAGTCCCTCTTGATTTGTTCCTGTGTACTATCATTTTCCAAAGGTTTTGAATCGGTATCACAGATACGATCTACCTTATATCAGCTATCCACTCCTTCTCCCTCATTTTTTTTTAATGTTACTTGCTGACATATTCTCCCCCTAAAATACTAAAATCATTACTGGTTTAATTATTTTAGGATTTTAATAAACAGCAAAATAACATGAGTTTAAATTAAACAGACTAAAATAAACAAATAAAATAAAATAAAACAGAAAAATTTAACTAAACTACATCGGACTACACATGATCATCATCAGGAATAACCTCACTTTTCTTTTTAACGCCGTTGACCTCTAGCAAATATTGAAAACGTGGTTTATCAAAGGCTTTAGTATAGAGGTCAGCGCGTTGAAAATCAGTATTAATTTTTACCACATCAATTAAGTTCTTTTCAAAACAGTCTCTTATGAAATGGTATTTAATACCGATGTGTTTGGTCTTTGGATGTTGGACCGGATTTTTAGTTACTGCAATTGCAGCAGAGTTATCAACAAAAATAGGAGTAGAAGAAAACTTTAAACCGTAATCCCGCATTTGCTGTTGAATCCAGATGATTTGTGAACAGCAACTTGCAGCAGCAACATACTCAGCTTCACAGGTTGACAATGCAACCGATGTCTGCTTCTTACACTGCCAGGTAACTAATCTTCTCCCAAAGAATTGACACCCTGCTGATGTAGACTTGTAGTTCATCTTGCAGCCCCCGTAATCCGAGTCACTATACGCGGTAAGCTCAAAGTCATCATCATGAGGATACCACAACCCAAGTGTGGGTGTACCCTTCAGATAACGAAAAATCCTCTTGACCCCGATCAGATGGTTGACCTTAGGCTTAGCCTGATATCTAGAACATAAACATGTAGCATACATGATATCAGGTCTTGAGGCAGTGAGATACATGAGGGATCCAATCATTCCTCGGTACATCGTGGCATCTACAAGATCTCCATTTTCATCAGGTGCTATGTCGTGATTCGTAGCAAGTGGAGTCCCAGCAGCAGAAGCATTCTCCATGTCAAAGCGACTGAGAATGTCTCCCACATACTTGGTCTGATGTAGAAAGATCCCATTTGGTGTCTGATCCACCTGTAACCCGAGAAAGAACTTCATCTCCCCCATAGCACTCATCTCAAACTCTTTCTTCATAACTGCTTCAAACTCTTTGCATAACTCTTCGTTCTTTGAACCGAAGATTATGTCATCAACATAGATCTGTACGAGCAGTAGGTCGCCATCTTTTTCTTTAATGAACAGCGTGCAGTCAATGACTCCCCTGCGAAAGCCGTGTTTCACAAGATGAGTCGAGAGTTTCTCATACCAAGCTCTTGGAGCTTGATGAAGCCCGTATAAAGCCTTGTCGAGCTTGTAAACTCTATCCCGATGATAAGGATCTTCAAATCCCTCGGGTTGACTGACATAGACTGTTTCTCTGATTTCTTCACATCTAATTGGTAAACTTTAATCTTCATGAACGATGCATAGGCAAGGAAGATACGAATGGCTTCCACCCTTGCCACGGGTGCAAACACCTCATTGTAGTCAATCCCCTCGACTTGGCGAAAACCCTGAACCACCAATCGAGCTTTGTTCCTGATAATGACCCCTTGGTCATCCTTCTTGCATTTCAGACCCATTTGGTGCCAATGACTTTAGCACCTTTAGGTCTATCAACCAGAGTCCACACTCCTAACTTCTTGAACTGAAGAAGTTCTTCTTGCATGGCACTCACCCACGCCTCATCATTTAGTGCATCACTGACATATTTTGGCTCAAACTGCGAGACAAAACATCGATAAGCACCATCATGAATGTAACCTTCTCCATAACCGAGGCGTAATCAGCTGAATAAGCTGATTTCGGGTTTGTACTCCTGATCTGACATCCCCAATGACATTGTCAAGGGGATGATAGACGTTTAGTCGTGATCCTGGAGTAGTAGGAACAGCTACCTCAGAGCCAAGATTATGAACTTGGTTCTGCATCTGAGGTAGATGGAGTTTGAGGTTCCGAAGTCGAAGGTGCATCACTGGTAGATGCTTGTGGACTTTCAGGAACTGGAAACCTGTTCCTCCTGACTGTTCTGGTCATCTGCTTCAGCTTCATCTTCAGAGGAGGAGTCACTGTCATCGACTACTCCCCTGACTGAGTAGATGATTCTCCCTGTGAGCTAGATGGTGTATTCAAATATCATACATCATCCTAGTAGCTAACTCATCATCCGAGGGAGAGAGAGGGATGTTGAAGGACTTGAAGAATCCATCATAGTCGAAGAAGTAGGCGGGTCCTTTGCCAGTAGGTGGTGTGGTATATCTCTGAACGTCAACATTACACCACACTTCTACAAGACCCGTTGAGTTGTTGTAAACTCGCTTGTTCGGTATGTTGTATCCTAGAAAGATTCCTTCATCCGCCTTCTCGCTGAATTTGCCTTCTTGTGTCTTCTTCAGAAGTGTGCACGGCGCGCCAAAAGGTTCAAGATACTCCAAATTCGGTTTGCGTCTTTGTAGTAGCTCGTAACATGTCTTTCCGTGGCGCTTGACTATCAGGACTCGATTCAGTGTATAACATGCATTCGCCACTGCCTCATTCCAGAATTGGATAGGCAGTTTCGAGTCTGCCAGCATAGTCCGTGCTGTCTCTATCAAGCTTCTGTTCTTTCTCTCAGCAACGCCATTCATCTGAGGCGTGTAGGCAGAAGTGAATTGATGCACAATTCCCTTTTCCTTGCAGTATGCCTCCATCCACTGGTTCTTGAATTCTGTCCCGTTGTCTGAGCGTACTTGTCTAACCTTCAGCTTGTAGAGAGATTCCAGTGTGGTTACTAACTCCTTGAATGACTCAAATGTTTCTGATTTGGATTTCAGAAACATTACCCAAGTGAACCTTGAGTAGTCATCAGTGACCACAAAACAGTACAAGTCGCCTGCAATGCTCTTTGTACTGACTGGACCAAACAGATCCATGTGAAGAAGTTCAAGAGGAAGTTCTATTGAATGAACTTTCTTTTCCTTATGAGACTTCTTCGTCTGTTTGCCTTTCTTGCAAGCTACACAAAAGTCAGGAAGCTGGAAGTTCTTGACATTAACTCCTCTCACCAGATCCTTCTGAATCAAGTGATTCATCTTCCTTTGACTAATGTGTCCCATTCTCCTATGCCAGGAGATGGAATCCTTCTCAGTAGCTTTAGATAGAAAGCACTGAACCTCATGATCCGTTGTAGCAGCTGTTGACAGATCCAAAACATAAAGGTCTTTATATCTTGAAGCAGTCATCAGAACTTGGTCCTCTGGGATCACGTAGTCTTTCTTCAGCACGTAACACTTCTTGTTGTCGAAGATGACCTTAAATCCTTTATCACAGATTTGGGAAACAGAAAGTAAGTTATTTTGAAGTTGTTGAACGTAGTTCACCTTATCAAACTTAACTTTCTGATTCCCCACTTCTCCTGAGCTGTGATATAGCCTCCCTTGTTTCCAGCAAAGGAAACATGCCCTCCTTTTATTTGCTTGACGTTTGATAAAAGGGCTCTATTTCCTGTCATGTGCCTGGATGCTCCGCTGTCTACAATCCACGTGTTAGTTTCAGCACTGTATCGAACACCCTGCACATACAAAGTAAAGGATTAGTTTAGGTTAGGAACCCAAGCCTTTACTGGCTTGGGTTTCCCAGAGGCATCACACATCATAAATTCCACCCATTGACCCTTAGAGGGTGAGGGTAGCTCAGGTTCCTTTTGTCATCAGTATCAGACACGCAGGATGACTTCTCTTTCCATAAGCCAGATTTGTGCAAGGCCTGTTTATGATAAACAATCGACTGGCTTACAAGTTGAACTTTAGGTTCACTAGTTCTTCTAGGTGGAGTTAAGGAACTCCTCTTAGAAGACCTAGGCTTTGAATCCTGAAGTCCAATCTTCTTCCTAGGTGTCTGATAGAAAGGACAATAGGAAGCAATGTGTCCACATTCTCCACAGTTGTAGCATGACCTGCTATCAACTTTATGATTAAACTTTCTTTGTGGAGAAGTGTGTGACACTCTAGTAACATCAATCACTTTAGGTTTTGACTCTGGTTCTTTTGATGTTTTCTCTGGTTTAACAAAGTTAACTGTTTTAACCTGTTTAACATCTTTTTCTTTTTGGTTAACTGGTTTTTGACTTGAAGCATGTGAAAAATTAACATTAGAAGTCTTTTTAGGTTCTGATTTGACTCTGTTTGACCCTGACTTTAAGTTAACCTTTTCAAATTCCTTTTCCAGATTAACACAAGGCAATTTACCCTTTGCCTTTGAAGTGGCCTCCTTTTGTTTGTTTCCAGATTCAATAGATGAACATGAGGTATCTGGATCACTAACAAGAGGAGTAGACACCACGTGATCCTTGATGGGGTTATTATTTACTGGTCTAGTCTTAGTGTTCATCAAGGTCTCAGGTGGTGGTGGAACCACTTTGTAACCCAATCCCTCCCCGTTATTCCTTTCTCTCACTAAGTGTTGAACTATGTGTGAAGAACTAGTCCAACTATGCAGTTTCTAAGTAGTTTACTTCTACTTCTAGAACTGCCTTTTGCTTCTTAGTGTCTTCTAGGGAGTTTAGATAGTACCTAATGTCATTTGCTTGGTTAAAGGCAACTACTTCGGTTTCCCTAAGCTGTTTAGTCAATAGGTCTATCTTTTCTTTATAACTATGCTCATTTTGTTTTAATACTCTATTAGCCTCAGTGCACAGTTGCAAGTCTTTTACTAAGTTATCATTATGATCTAATAACCTAGCAAATTTTTCATCTATGCTATTCCTAAAAGTATCACAATCAGAACAAGCATGATTATCAAACATTTGGTCAGTAGTACTTACCTGAGTTGGTTCAGAAGAGTTAGCCATCAACGCAGCATCAGATGTCTCTGGTTCTGGTGATTCTGTCTTTTCTGTCTCTGACATGGAAGTCTCCTCTTTAGGCTTGTAACTGACCTCGGTTGCAGTTGCTTCTTCACTGTGTGACATCGCTATCTCAACTGCTAGATCACCTTCACTCGCAGAATCATCATCAATATCTTCTACACTTGCAATGTTTGATTCCCCTGGTGAGACAAACCTAAAGCTCCAATCCTGTCCTTCATCATCATGAGCAGTCAAGGCTTTTGGATCCTTGCTTGATGAAGTAGAACTGGAAGCTTGCTTGTCTTGGCGAGTGAAGGACGAGAACGGGTTCCCGTTACCCGTCTTCTTTGGCTTGACACATTCTCTCTTGAAGTGCCCCTTCTCTCCACAGTTGAAGCAGGTCACTTTGCTCTTGTCAAAGCCAAATGTGGTATCCTTAGTAGCTACCAAGTTCTGTCCGGTCTTTTTAACAAACTTCTTCGCCCTCCGGACAGCACTAGCTAAGGCCCACATTATGTCCATCCTCTCAAGCTCCATTTCGTCCACCTGCTCGTAGTCCTCGTCTGCCAGATGGCAGTTTCCAATCTTCCCGGCAACAAGTCCATCATAAGAATGGACCACACTGGCCAAAAGATCCATATGCTCTCGAGCTACTTCCACAGTCACATTACCGAGGTTCTCGGTCTTCAGTTTAGTAGCACTTGCTTCTGATCCAATATAGTGGGTACAAGAAGACCCTGACGTGTCTGATCCTGAAGGAGAAGCATGTGAAGGACCCGACGAGCTAGACACAAATGCAGTCTGGAGAGGTGCTCCAGATGTCTTAGCTTGAGGCGTGGCGTTGTACAAAGCTGGATTTTGAGTGTACGAAGACTTCTGAGCTATGTACTTCATCCTTAGTGCTTCTTCTCGCAACTTAAGAATGAAGTCATTAATATCCAGCTTTGCAAGCATTCCATTCTGTCTCAGATTAGACACGAATGAAGCCCACTTTTCAGGCAATCCGTCTGCAAAGTTACTAACTTTCTCTTCCATGGTAGTTTCCACCCCATGTGTATGCAGTTCGCTCATCAAATGGTAGAATCTATCGATGACGTCGTCTAAACTCTCATTACCAATCGATGAGAAGTTATCGAATTCCTTCTTTAACTCCTTGGCCTTGATTGCCTTCAACGAAGCATTCCCGTCGTACCTCTTCTCTAGCTCATCCCAAAGTTTCTTGGACTGCTTATTCTCTGAGTACTGGTGGAATATGTCTTTTGGGATAGACTGTGTAATCAATGCATAAACTCTTTTCTCAGCATTGTATTTAACTTTCTGCGCGTCCGTCATCCCTCTAACGTTAGCTTAACTCCATCAGCTCCCACCGGTGTACTATATCCAATCTCGATGGCTTCCCACAGATTCGGATCCACTCCATTGAGGTAGATCTCAAAACGTTGTTTCCAGTGGGGAAACTCATCTAAAGTCAAGAGCTTTGGTGGTTTATTATGATTACCCACCTCACTCTTAAGCAACAGCAGGTTCTGTATCCTAGAGTCCTTCCCAGCAGTAAAGGCTGACATCTGATCTTCCATGACGAATAACTTTAAGTCTAATCAAACAAACTTTCACTGATGCGACTGAAGGATGCGAATGGTCTAGTCGTGCGTATGAACTTTGCGACTGGTTCAATCGTGCGGCTGAACTGAGCGATTGGTTCAGTCGTGCGAATGAATCTGATGCGTATGAGCTATGCGAACGAACGGTTCAATCGGACGAATGAAGGTGCGACTAGGTCCAATCGTGCGAATGGGCAATGCGAATGGAGTCCAGTCGTGCGAATGGGTCACTCGTGCGACTGAAGCTGCTGTTTTGCGAAATTTTCTAGGTTTGACGTGTTTCAGCCGTAAAAATTCAATAATTTCGCAATGTCTAATCGCCTAAGTCCGTAGAAACCAAACTTTGATGAGCAGGAACGTCCAAGATCACTTTTGACACCAAAGATTGTGTTTTTAGTGCAAAAACACAAACTTTTATGCAATCTTGATTGAAGCACACGTAATCAAGAGCCAAAGCTCTGATACCACTTGTTAGGACCTGGTATTTGAACAAAATACCTAGTGATTAGCGTGTAAACCAGATCAAATAGTGCGGAATCCTATTTGATTGGCGATCTAATCAGTGAGAACACACGAAGAATCAATCAAGAATTGAATCTAACGTTAGAAGTCGATTAGGAATCGATCTAATGTGTTCTGTGAACTTGGAGAACGATTTGGGAGGCTTCTGGACGGCTAGGGTACGTCTGGAGTCGTAATGGTATGAATGCTTACGTTTTTCCACGAATTGGGTCTATTTATAGGTTAGTATTGTTCAATCGTGCAACTGGACCATAAGTATGGTTCAGTCGTGCGATTGAACCATGCGGTTGATTCATCCGCACGACTGAGTATTCAGTCGTGCGACTGAGCCAATCTTATATTTCAATCATACGACTGATCCAGTCTCCTAGTTCAGTCGTGCGACTGAGTCAATCGTATGAAGTTATTCATGCGTATGGTCCATTTGCATGGGCCATTCGTATGAGAACTTCATTTAGTTAAGTTTGAATGTTTCAATTAATATAACATTATGTGTAACCATTCAAACAATCACCAACCCAATTAATCAATTCAATATCGACTCATTAATGAAATAATAGACATTACACATCACAAACAATCAATATCATTTCATTAATCATTACACATTACATCATAATCAGACAGACAAGATCTATTACATTACAAATCATGATCTAGGGACATACATGCATCAACACAACAACATCAAGCCAGTGGCATGCAATCTCTCGAAAGAAATCAGATCGACATCTTTTCATTGGGTTACTAGGAGATCAAACTCATTAGTTAACTGATTTTATTTTATTTGTTCGTTGTATCTTCTATTTCTTTGAAATCTTTTCCATTTTCCTGTGGACAAATCGTTGTTCAAAAATACATATTAGCATGCATTTTAATACTATCACAAACATAAATATGCATAACATTGTGTTCTAAAAAACAGTCGCCAGTCAAACCCTATCGGTTTAAATTTTACTCTCTGTTACTATTGCTTAGAACTTACACTCTAGGATGATAGCTCTACTCCTATCTATGACCCATGATGTTCACACTTGCTTCTCTCATACTTGACACTTTTTTTGGTGTGTTTCTTGAATATTGAACCATGTACGTGACATGTAAATACATATTAGCATGCATTTTAATACTATCACAAACATAAATATGCATAATATTGAACTTACACTCTAGGATGATAGCTCTACTCCAAGTAACACCAATTTCATACCTCTATCAGCGACTATCAACACTAGAAAACCACATAATAAAATGAAAGAGATTAAACAAAACGGGAAGTAGACGTAAGAATATTGAACCATGTACGTGACATGTAAGACATTAAAAAATAATAAGTAAGTCGTTCTAGCACGACCCCGACGTTACGACGAAGATATTAAAGATAAAAAATAAATGTAACAACGTTGAACCGCACATTCACGTTATGACTTGTTAACTTTTAAAATTTAGACTGTAAATTGAAAATTTCATATAAGATAGAATTATTGGGGACTAAAGTTAAAAGTGAAATTTTTTTAGGGTTAAATTGTGAAATATGTAAGAGTATTGGGTTTAAAACAAAGGGTTAAATGAAAAAAAAATATTTGCAATCTTTTATGCACTTGGTACAACATTTAATGTATTTTAAGTTGATAATTAGTAATATTTAAATAAAGGGAATGGGGATCAAACCAGGGTGGATTCCCTCAAACCAATGAGTGTATACCAACTCCTCTAAGCCCTCTCACCGTAGCTCATGCTAATCAACTCCTTCAAGCTCCCATTTGGTAAATGTAAGGATTCCTATAAGTCTGATGCAGCCAAAACATCCAAAGTCTCTCTGCATGCATGCACTAAAGAACAGAAGTAGAAATGCTTCGGAAGTTTTACACCATGCACTAGAAATATTTGAAGTGTAAAATCTTCCGAAGCCAAGACCAACATCTTCCGAATCCAAAAGTGAAGTCTTCCGAAGCTTCAAAGACAAAGTCTTCTGAAGCCAAAGAGTGAAGACAGATTTCTTACGAAGACTTTTAGAGATATGCCTTTATCTGATGTACTTTACCATAAAGCTGGACCACCTTTCCGCTGCTACTCTGTAAAGTCACCAACTTACATGAGTTGGTGAAAAGGTCCATGCTTTGGTAACTGTACATTGAGGTCTTGAGTCCATGCTTTCTACTTTATGTACTTTTATCCTTTTTGTAATATATTAGGATGTGAGCTATGGCATGTCATAGTCACTAGTCAAAAGGCAAATCTGCCTTTTGACTCTACATTTGATTTTGTAGTTGTCTAGTCAATTGTATCCCGCTAGCCTTCAAAGTATGGCCGGTTGTAGGATGTAGTATAAAGTATCTCAAGTACTTGTAACTTTCTATCGTATGCTTTGTAACATTTGTAATAGAACTTGAGAAGCAATATATAACATTATTGAAAACCAATTACTTGTGTTGTTTGCAATCTTGTTCTGTCTCATATTTACTTGTGTTCTTAGCATCTTTCATTAACAAGTTAACCAGTTCCCTATTTGATTTGTTAAGTGTTCTAAGCAACTCTCCTCATTGTGTTGTTGTGTTGTAAGTGCATACCCTTCACCGGTCATGCATTTGGTATCAGAGCTTTTCAGGCTCTTGATATAAGATCTCACCATCTTAAGATCCCTCACACACACAACATACTTAACAACTCAAATGGCAGCTATAACCAAAGCTGATATGGAAACTGGAACTATGACAAAGTCTCCACTGATCACACCTGAAGACTTTGATACTTGGTGTCAAAGAATGGAAGGCTTCATCAAGTCTCAAGACTCCAGGATGTGGGACTCTGTTGTTGAAGGACCTTACATACCAAGCACCACTTCTGCTACTGGTGGTGGTATGATTCCTAAGGCTGTGGCTGATTACTCTGAAGCAGATAGAAAGAGAATATAGATTGATCAGAAAGCCATGACAGCCCTTCAAACTACTCTTCCAAACTCCATCTACAGAGGCTTTAAGAAGTGCAAAACTGCCAAGCAACTATGGGAAGCACTGAAGCTTATGTATGAGGGGTCTACTGAAGCAAAAGGGAACAAGAAGGATCTCCTGAAGCAGCAGTTTGAAAACTTCACCTTCAAAGTAGGTGAAACCATGACTCAACAATACTTCAGGTATGTTGAGATTGTGGATACTCTAATGGATGTTGGAGTAACTCTTGAGAACAGGGACATTGTAAGGAAGTTTATGTCCTCTCTTCCTAGACAATGGACACATTATTGTGTTGTTTTCAAGAGGACTGAGAACCTTAAGACTCTTACTCTTACAGAGTTGTATGGTATTCTTAGTGGCTACCAGATGGAGATGAACATGCAAAACTCATCTGGTAACTCCAGCAATCAACTGAGTTCAGCCCTCCATGTGGTTGAAAGAGAAAGCATTGAACCACAACATCATCTTATATGCTTCCCTGACAACTCACAAAAGGGCCCTTTCATCACCTTCCCAGAGACTCCAAGGGAAAGCTACACTCAAGGAAGTCCTTTCCAAGAGACAAGTTCTTCTCATGCCTTTGTATCTGCTGATGAAACCTCAGGAAACTTTCTCTTCACTCTTGAAGATTTGGACTGTATCCATCCAGATGATCTGGAGTAAATGGAGATAGTCCAGCAAATGGCTCTTCTCACTCACAGAGTCAAGAAGTTCTACAAGAGGACAGGGAGAAAGTTTCCAAGCAATGCAGCCAGTGGAAAGTTTGGACTGGACAAAAGCAAAGTAAAGTGTTACAACTGTAACCAGATGGGACACTTTGCAAGAGAGTGTAAGGCACCACGGACAAATGGTGGCCAAGCACAAACCAGACCAAACTACACTAAGAAAGCCCCCCAGAATGAGAAGCCAAAGCAGCAAGCTGCAGTTGCTGTTGAAGAAGAAGGCTTTGACTGGAGCTTTCAGGTAGAAGATGCATCTCCAAACCAAGCACTCATGGCAGACCACGATGAAGCCAAGGTATTGGAACATCTTTGTACTCCTGATTGCATTGCTAAAGTTAATAGATACATGTCCTATAATTTAGAAATGAGATCTGATCTTGAGTCCTTAAATATCTTAAAAGCTGATTTTAAAAGAGCTGAAAATGATTATAAACTAAAAATAGAGGACTTAGAGAAAACCATTTCAACTCTTAAACATGAGCATACAAACTACAGGACTCAGATCAAAGATCTCATTACTAAATTAACTGAATGCCAGGCTGAGCTTATGATCAGCAAAGCCAATGTAGAAAAATGTGTTCTTGAAGAAGAGACCTTCAAGAACATAATATCCTCATCCTTGCATACAAAAGTTTGTTATCAAAATAAGCAGGGACTAGGATCTTGTGAGATAGCTCCTCCACACACAATCTTGTTTGTAAGATCTCCTAGGTGTGGAACTTGTGAAGATGAGCTTCCCTTCATAGATCCTGTGACTGAAGAGGATGAAGAGGAGATGGTGGAGAATGACTCTGAGAAGAGTGAAGAAGAGAATTCTAAGAAGGGTCACCATCCCTCTGAGGAGAGCAAAGTTGTTGGGATGACCAAGTCAAGAAGAAAGAACTTGATCAGGAAGGCCAAAAGAAAGTCCAAAAAGGCTCAAGAGATCAAGGCCACCTTCAATTCTGCACAAAAACAAGTCTACATCTCTGCAGAATTTGAAGTGGTAAAGGCTGAAGACACAAACTTGAACTCCATCAACAAGAGTTCTAGTTCATGTCCAAATCATCCCATCATCAAGAAAAAGGCTGATCAGTTGTGCATCACTGTTGTACAACCTAAACCATCCAGCTCCAAAGGTAGTTCTATCCCCACAAGAACTGCCACATCATCTACAAAGGTGAAGATGGAGAAGGAAAGTGATCAAGTTCAGCCTTGTTCATAAAGGAAAACTCCTAGAAGGAAGAAAATAGACTGTGTTATGTGTGGGAGTACTTCTCATCTTGCTAAGGATTGTGTTTACAATCGAAAGAGTACTCTCCACATAACCAAGAAAGAAACTTCTAAGAGTTTGGAGAATAAGAAGCAAGCTTCGAAAGGAAAAGCTATTTCCTTCGGAAGCTCCAAAATGAAGAAGAAGACAAGTGGAAACTTGCCTTCGGTAGAAAATTTGGTCTCGGAAGAAAGGAGTGCTTCCGAAGCACTAAAGTCTGCTGTAGTGAAAGCAAGATCTTACGAAGGTCCAGTCATCAAAACTTCCAAAGTATTGAAGGTCAAGTCTAAGCTTCCAAAGGTGGTGTGGAAGTCAAAGAAAGACCAAGTGGCTGAAAGTTCTTTATCAACATCAGCAAATAATCCTTCTAGCATGACTATAGTATCAATTACTGTTGCATTGTCTTTAACTTCTTTTGATGAGCCCAAGACCAATGAGGCTTGGGTTTCCAAATGTAACTAATCATCTCTTTTATGCAGAAACTCAAAAGTTTGAAAGAATTGATGGAGGACCAGTTGCTTTTGGAGGAGATGCAGGAGGTTACATTACTAGAAAGGGCAAGATCACAAATGGTAAGCTCAGCATTGAGAAGGTAAACTTTGTCAAGGAGCTTGGGTACAATCTTCTGAGTGTATCCCAATTTTGTGATCAGAGTCATAACATGCTCTTCACTGACCATGAGTGCATTGTTCTCAGGCCGGGGTGATCATTCCTCATGAGCACATCTTGCTCAGAGCCCCCAGGAAAGGGAACATGTACAAGATGGACTTGCAAGAAACATCTCCCTTAAGAGAAGTTTCATGCTTTCTGTCTAAAGAAAATAATGATGAATCTTTCCTCTGGCATAAAAGAATGTGCCATGTAAACTTTAAAAACATGAATAAATTAATTAAGAAGGATTTGGTAACTGGAATACCAAAGAAAGAGTTTACAAGTGATGATCACTGTGTTGCATGCCTGAAAGAGAAGCAACACAAGGTATCTCACAAGCCAAAGGAAAGAAATTCCATCATTAATCCCCTACACTTATTACATATGGATCTCTTTGGCCCCACCAGTGTAATGAGTCTAGGAAGGACCTCTTATTGTTTGGTGATCACAAATGATTTTACAAGATTCACTTGGGTCTTCTTTCTTAGAACTAAGGATGAGACCCCTAAGATTCTGAAGAACTTCATCTTAAAGAATGAGAATCAATATGATCACAAGGTCAAAACCATAAGATGTGATCAAGGAATTGAATTCAAGAATCAAATTCTTGATACATTTTGTGATGAAAAAGGTATTACAAGACAATATAGTGCTCCCAGGACTCCTCAGCAAAATGGTGTTGCTGAGAGGATAAACAGGACACTAATTGAAGTTGCAAGAACTATGTTGTCTGACTCTAAACTGCCCATCACCTTCTGGGCAGAGGCAGTGAACACTGCTTGCAATGTGCAAAACAGAGTTTTAGTGGTTAAGACACATGGTAAGACCCCTTATGAACTTTGGCACAAGAGAAAATCTTTCATTAGTTATCTCAGGTCATTTGAATATCCTTGCACCATCTTGAATACCAAAGATCAAATTGCCAAGTTTGCTGAGAAATCAGATGATGGACACTTTATTGGATACTCTTCTTAAGCTAAAGCTTATAGGGTATACAATCTCCGAACTAGAGTAGTTGAGGAGTCAGCCAATGTGACTTTCAATGAGCACACTCCTATTGTGAAAGGTTCTGGTCCGGATTGGCTATTTGATCTTGATTTAGTTACCAACTGTTTTAACAAATCTTGTGAGAATGTTTCAGGATCTACAGATATATTACCTACAGGTGACCCGGACCTAAGATTTGAGCTCAAAAGGCCTTCAAGTTACACATCTTCAGCTCTAGTGGTAACTATTCCTGCAAATGCAGCTTCTACCAGCACATCAATGACAAATCCTGCTGATGCTTTTGGGGTGCCTTCAAATTCCAGCTTAGAGGCACGAAACTCAGAAGAAGGAGCTTCAAATGTTGGAGAAAATGGTGGTGTGTGAAAGTGATCAGGAATTTCTTGATGCTGATAACCACTGCATTGAAGACAACATCAATGATGTCACACACTCATTGGATCAAGTCAATCTTGATAAGTGTGCTGATGTGGAGGGTGAATCTTCTTTGCTAGATAAAAATTTTTCAAATTTAGATCTGTCTAAGCGACTTGCTGTGATCCCTCAGCTAAGGATCCACAAGTCTCATCCTACCCATAAACATCATTGGAGATGTTGATTCAGGGGTGAGAACAAGAGGACAAACCCATGAAGCAAATGTTTGTCTTCACTCTTGTTTCTTGTCCCAGATACAGCCAACGAAAATTGATGAGGCTCTAAATGATGGAAGTTGGGTTGAAGCTATGCAATAGAAGCTGCTTTAATTCAAAAGGCAAAAGGTTTGGAACCTATGTCCTCTTCCTCAAGGGAAGACTACCATAGGAACCAAATGGGTTTTTAGGAACAAGAAGGATGATAGAGAACTTGTCATCAAGAACAAGGCAAGACTAGTTGTTCAAGGTATACTCAAGAAGAAGGAATTGACTACACAGATGTTTTTTCTCCTGTAGCAAGACTTGAAGCTTTTAGAATATTCCTAGCTTTTGCTGCATCCAAGAACTTCAAGGTTTACCAACTTGATATCAAGTGTGCTTTTCTTTATGGGGTGATTGATGAAGAGGTGTATGTCAGACAACCACCTGGGTTTACAGATCCTGATCATCCTGATTATGTCTGCAGGCTTGATAAAGCTCTTTATGGGCTGCACCAAGCACCAAGGAAGTGGTATGAGACTCTATCTCAGTATCTCTGTCTACAAAAGGGGTACTATAGATGGAACTCTCTTCATCAAAGGAACAGGAAATGACATAATGCTAGTTCAAGTATATGTAGATGACATATCTTTGGGTCAACTAATCCAAACCTCTGCAAAGACTTTGAGAAGCTGATGAAGGACAGGTTTGAAATGAGTGCCATGGGGGAACTCAATTTCTTCCTATGAATTCAAATGAAGCAAGTTGACAATGGCATCTTCATAAGTCAATCAAAGTATGTACAAGACATACTTAAAAGATTCAACATGACTGATTGTAAGGGTGCTAAGACACCCATAGCCAGAAATCACTCCTTGGACCTGATCGGGGGGAGTGTGTTGATGAACATCTACAGGGCAATGATGGGTCTCTTATGTACCTCACAGCTAGCAAGGCCAGATATGTTTGCTACATGCATTTTGTAAGATATCAAGCCAACCCCAAGATGTCACACCTGGTCACTGTCAAAGAATTTTAAGATATCTCAAAGGTGCTCCATCACTTGGCCTTTGGTATCCAAAGGAATTCTGACTTTAATCTGTATGCTTATACAGATAATGACTATGGTGGTTGCAACATGACTGCAAAGTCTACATCAGGGGGATGTCAATTTCTTGGTGGAAGAGAGTCTCTTGGCAATGCAAGAAACAATCCTATGTGTCTGCATCAACTGGAGGCTGAATACATTGCTGCTGCAAGTGTTGTGCTCAAGTGCTTTGGATTCAAAATCAGATGCTGGACTATGGATTCAACTTTAAAGAGACTCCCATCCACATAGACAACAACAGTGCTATCTTAATCACAGAGAATCTTGTGCAGCACTCAAGGACAAAGCATATTAATATCAGGTATCATTTGATTAGAGATAACTTTGAAAAGGGATTAATCAAACTAGTCAAAGTTAACACAAATGAACAATATGTGATCTGTTCACCAAAGCTTTTGATGAGCAGAGATTTAAATATCTTGTATCAGCTATTGGGATGATTAAATTTGAATAGCTTTTCTTAAAATTAATCATATTATTTCTAAAACCTGTGTGTCCTAAGTTGTCTATTTTATCACCTTCATAATCCATTGTTTTCTTTAAAAGAAAAACTTTTCAAAAGACTTTTCTTAGATTTTCGAAAATCTTGATCTCTTCGGAAGATTAAAAATTACCTTTGGAAGAAATTTATGTCTTAGTAAACAAATAATAGCTTAGTTTTACCTTCGAAAGAAATTTCTGAAATATCTTCTGAAGCTTAAAATCAACTTAAGTACTTTTATGTTTTCAAAGAACAAGTTTCTTCCGAAAGCAATTACCTTCGGAAGTATTTATTCTCCTTAGAATAAAAATCTCTGAGTGTATATTCTCTTCTGAAGCAAATTCTCAAAAACCTTTGAAATATCTTCCGAAGCCAATTTGCCTTTGGAAGCTTTTTCTTCAGAACTTCCGAAGCAAGCTAATTACCTTCGGAAGATTTCTCGACTTTCAAGAAAACTACTTTTTGGGCAAAAGTAAACTACTTTTCAAAGGTGGGACCGACATCTGGATTTCAATGTTTATCCTCTTTTATTAACTTTGTCTTAAATCCTTTCACATAAATGCCCAACGGTTCCCCCCTCTTTCACTATCTTCCTCAATTACACTATTCCTTAAACCTAAATTCTCCCAAACCGCCTTTGTTCTTCATCTTTCTTCATCCTTAAGCTTCTAAAATGGCCAACCTAAATCGCAGAAACAACCCAGATTTCTCCATGCAACTTCACAGGCAACACAACCAGGTTGCTCTGTTAAGCTCTGAGAAAGATGAAAGTTTCTCAGAGATTTGTCGTTTCTTAGTTCTATCCAACTACTTCACCTCCCTAACCATTGATCCTACTCTCTATGAGGATCATCTGCTTGAATTTTGGAAGACCTGCCAATAGGTCATTATGGATGGGGAGAAGGCACTGTCTGCCACAATGCAAGGGAGGACAATCTTCATTACTCCAGCCATCATCAACACTCACTTGCAGCTGAATGATGAAGAAGGTGAGTTGTCCTTCCCAAAGGAAGCTATAAATCATTCCTTTGAGCAGATGGACTATGAGGAAGATTTCTCTGTAAAGACCTTCAAGAAAGGAAAGGTCTCATCCCAGTGGAAATACCTGCTTCATGTGGTTATCCACAGCTTGTTAAACAAGCATGGAGGGTGGGACCAGATTTCTGAGGATCTCTCCTTCATAGTACATGGAATGGTTAAAGGAAAGGTCATGTACTCTCAGTTTGTTTATACAAATTTTCTTGCTAACTTGGACTCCTTAAAGTATTATATGTTTTCTAGATATGTTCAACACATTCTCAACTGTGAACTGGGCTCACAGTTGAGGGAAACAGATAATGTTCTTAAGTTGGGACAGATGAAGCCTGACATCTTTAAAATTATGAAGAAGCCAACTGTAGGCTTCTCAGCGGTAGAAACAGCCCTTGTCCCAAAAATGTTAGAGCTCATTGCTCAAGGTGACAACCTAGCAACACAAGCTAGTGTTGAACCCACACCTTCTACCTTCCAACCACCAAAAAGACCACAAATCACTCTCACCTACCAAAGAAAATCCAAACGAACCCCTGCTCAAGCTATTGAGTCTGTGCAGGCCCCCATATACTCACCCATACAGAAGGAAGTGGACACTAGAGCTCCCACTTCCCCTGAGGAGCAAACCACTCCCATCTCTTCAACAATCAGGGATGAGGTTCTTCATGCTCACCCTGATGAGCTCAAAAGCCAAACTACCTTGAGCCCTCACTCTGAGTCTCAACACTCAAGTGAACAACCTTCAGGGGACAGTTACCATCCCCAACCTTTAGACTTAAATCAACCCATTCCCAACCTCTCATTCTATACTGATGAAGACTTAGGTTTCAGTGGGTACCATGAGTCTCTCTAGTCTTCCCCTACTCTAAAAGAGATGAGTACTCCTGAGTCTCCTTTGTCTAGCCCACATCAGTCACCCATCACTGAGGTGGATACGTCTGAACCTGTTCAGGATATCCATATGGAAGAGGCTCTCACTTCTGCAAGTGATTACATCATTAAGACCTCAACCATGGCAACTCAGCCCACTGACACCTCAACTACGACTGTCAATGTGCAGAGGAAATCCAGCAGCCAAGAACCTGAGGCTGGTGGTGAGAAAGAGGACTTTGGACCAATCATCTTATCACCCAAGGATTCTTCTGATGAAGATGAGGGGAATTTGAGACTAAAGGTGCAAAAGCTGTCAAAAACATGCTCCTATTTAGTCTCTAAGGTTAGTCACCTTGAATCTCATGTGACTACCTTGCATAATAGGGTCAATGATCATCAACTTGAGATATCTTATCTCAGGGAAAAACTAGCTGGGAGACCTTTAAGAGGAGCTCAACCAGGAACACAAGAACCTGTGAATGTGATTGACCTAACCTCTAGCTCACCTATGCAAGAGGGTGATGCTACCAAAAAGGGGGAGAAATTCATTACAGTCACAGAACTTGGGAGTTCTTCAGGGAGTATGGACATTGAGAATTCACCATCCTCACTTGCAACTGTGCATACTCAGCAACTTCCTCAAGTTCACATTAATATGGACATTATACACTCTGTCATTAGGAGTCTCTTTGAGGAAGGGATTCCAAGGGCTGTGTCATCTCCACCTCAAGGAACTTCAAACTATATTACTAGGTGGAGGTATGATGCAGATAGAAGAGCCCTCATTCTTCACAGAGTTCAAGGGCAGCAAGAAGTATTCAATTTTCAGACCTTGAACTACTATGAAGGTCTTGACCTGATCAACATGCCACTTATCAACCCAAGTCAATCAAGACAAGCTGATAGGTTAGCACTCAGGATTCAAGACAGAATTACTGAATAGTTCAGCCTTAGAAGGAGACAAAGGCAATCAGGTAATGTCATTGGTCAACTGGATGCTGAGGCAGACCCTGAGATTAGCTTCAAAGGGAAAACCTTGGCTGAAGGCCCAATGATAGAGCCTGAGAGCCCTGTCAGACCAACAACTGCTTCAGAAATTCATTCCCTCAGTGAAACACCTGCCGGTGAAGGCGTCTCACAACCTCTCTCTGGCTAGAGCTTGGATGCTACACCAAGCAATGAAGGCCAAAGCTCTTTCCACCCTGTGTCACAAAGGTTTGTGGGTGACAAAGGGAAAAGGATTCTAACTCCTGAGGAGATTGAGGAGGAGGAGAGAGAGAGGAAGAGGAAGCTAAGGGGAGAAAGTTCCTCTGGGTCTTCAGGCTTTATGCAAGCTGCAATCAAGGCTGCCCCCAGACCAAACACTCAAAATGATGAGTTAAGGGCAGTCAGGATTACTTACCTGCAGACCAGGAACTATGACATAGATGATATTATATCTCTCCCCTTAGAGCAATTAAATGAACTAGCTGACATGGAAGTTATAGATGCATATGTTCCTAGTTTATGAGATTAAATGTAAAAGTCTTTCATGTCATACACATGTGAAATGAATTGGTTCAATGAAATATAATATGTGATTGACGTTTATTCATGTTTATTTATTTCATATTATTATTGTGTTGAAGTATAATGTATATGTATGACCATATTATATAGGTTTGAGGGTGTTGTACATGATTCTTAGTCAATGATGATTAAGTAATGTGTTCAACATAGTCAGATGAGTATTCATGCTAATGGCCCATACTTATGGACCATACGCATGAATACATCATATGTATGTACCAGTCGCACGACTAAACCCGGTGACTGGATCAGTCGTATGATTGAGACATAAGATTGACTCAGTCGCACGACTGAACCTTCAGTCGTGCGTATGACTCAATTGCATGATTCAGTTGCACGACTGAACCATGCGAATGGTTCAGTCGTACGAATGAAAAACCCTAACTTATAAATACCACCTAATTCGTGAAAAAAAAGAATTGGAAACACTTGATATTGTTACGAACCCTAGCCGTCCAGAACGTCCCAAACAGCCTATCCAAGTTCATAGTTCGTTTATGATCGAATCTTACTCGTTCTTCACGTTTAGTTCAATCTTATATCGACCAGGTTATCGTTCTCACTGATTGGATTGCTAATAAAATAGGATTCCGCACTATTTGATCCTGTATAAACGCATAATCAGTTAGTACTCCGTACGTACACGGTCCCTAACAAGTGGTACCAGAGCTTTGGCTCTTGGTTTTGCGTTTGATTCAATTAGAATTGTGTCAAAACTCACGTTTTAACTCAAAAGAGTCATCTTTTTGAGTCCACAGGTGCTTTTCGTCGTTTCTAGGCATTAAAGTTGAATTTTTTCGTCATACGGCAGATTAGGGTTTCTTGGTAAATCGTAATTCGTGTCTAAGTGCCAAAAATTCGATTTTTCCAAACACAGCAGCCTTCAGTCGCACGAATAGCTCATTCGTACGATTGAACTCATTCACACACTCCATCCGCACGAGTGAACTCAGTCGTATCCTTCATTCGCACGACTGAACCACTTCAGTCGTTTGAGTCCATTCGCCTTGTCCATACGCACGACTGAATCCAGTCGCACGATTGAATTCATTCGCACTCTTCATTCACACGAGTGATCCATACGCATTGTTCATTCGCACAATTGAAGTTGTCCTGTTCTCAAAGTACAAATTTCATACAAATGGAAGATCAGATTTTAGCGTTTACTGCCGAGAAGGACTCACACATCCAGAATTTACTACTTTTGGAATATGAGGTAGAAAATCACAATAAACTGCCGAAGCTAATAACATTAGATGACTATCCTCAGTGGAAACAGTGGTTTAAGATTTATTTAAATGGAGTTGATCCCAATTTTTGGACATCCATCGAGACTGGTTATACGGTGCCAGTTAGTGCTAATGGAGTCAAGTTAACTTTGGGTGGAATAAGTGAAGCTCAGAAGATTCTCTACAATACTGAGAAGAAAGTTTATGCCTTGTTGACTCAGTCGATACCAAAGGACATTTTTCATCAGTTCTCTGATAACAAGCAGGCTAAGAAGTTGTGGGATGCATGAGAAGAGATACGAGGGAAATGCAACGTTAAAGGCACTGAAGGCTAAGGCTCTCAAGAAGGAGTTTGATAATTTCTCTTCTATCATCTCATGAGTGAGCTGCACACTCATGGTGTAACCACATCAATGGAAGATAAAGTTTCAAGTTTTGCCGATGGGTTGCCTGAGAAATAGGATTCATTTGAGTCTAATCTGAGACAGAACGACATTCTTGTGACATTAGACATAAATGACTTCATCTTGAAGCTAAGAGAAGAGGAATTGAGGATGAAGTACAAGTCAAAGAAAGGATCTTACGTTCAGAATCCTTCCCTGTATAACTCAGTTCCCACTCCAACTGGTTCAGGAGCACCACTACAAACAGCGTTCGTGTCCAGTTCCGCGGCTCCTTCCCAAATCACTGCTTCAGGACTAGAAACGTCTGGGTCATTGGCAACTCAATATAGTGCCTGAAGCCAATACAACGAAGTTGAAGACCGAGAATCTTGGTAATATCACAGTGGAAGTTGCAAAGGAGCATATGGATCTTCTAGCAGTAGTGGTCCAATCGTATGATGGTTTAGTTGCTGGGAAGATCGGAAATTGTCATCTTGCAGATGAAGACTATGAGCAGGTTGACGAGAACGAGCTAGAAAGAATGGATATCATGTGGGCTCTAGCAAGTGCAGTTAGACGAGCTAAAAATTTTGTCAAGAAGACAGGGCAGAATCTAGTAGCCACGAAAGATACGACTTTTGGTTTCGACAAAACCAAGGTTACCTGCTTCAACTGTGGTGAAAAGGGGCATTTTAAACGTGAATCTGTGAAGCCAAAGAAAACGGGAAATGGTAATCCATTTCCTACTTTCAATCGTCAAGACAAAGACATGGTTGGAACTAGTTCTTCAAGTAAAGAGACTAAGGCACTAACTGCTCAAGGTTATGAAGGACAAGACTGGTCCTTCCGATTTGTCTCTCCTGGAGAATCAAACATTGCTTTTGTCGAAGCATTGGATGATGGGTCTGCCAGTGAAGATGAGATTGCAGCTGAGCAAGCTATGTCAGATTCAGAAGAAGCCGTAAACGTGGTAAATCACGTGATTGAGGAAGAGCTCAAAGCAACAAGTTCAGAAACTCCAACAACAGAAGGGTCAACCTCTGCATTGATGGCTGATTCAACTGACTCGTCACAGGTAAGTTCCTTAGATCAATTATTTAATAAACATGCTTGTCTGAATGTGAAAAGTTTAGGGAAAGCATTGATCTAAAATTTGCTAGGTTATTAGAACACAATGATAACTTAGTAAATGACTTACAACTCTGCACTGAAGCTAATCGTATATTAAAACAAAATGAGTGCAGTTTTAAAGAAAATATAGAACTTTTGGGTAAACAACTAAGCGAAACCGAGGTTGTTGCCTTAAATCAATCCAATGATATAAAGTTTTATTTAAATTCATTAGAAGAAACCGAAAAGGAGAAAGCAGTTTTGGAAGTCGAGGGTAATTTATTAAAACAAAAACTGCATAGTTGGGCTAGTTCTTCTCACATAGTACAGAACTTAGTGAAAGAACAAAACAATGGGGAAGGTTTGGGATACAAAGTCGTGCCACCACCACATGAGATCCTTTTGAATACAAAATATAGACCTATTAATAATAACCCAATTAAGGATCATGTGGTGTCTACTGCTCTAGTTAGTGATCCTGATTCCACGAGTAAGACTGTGAAATCTGACACTAAACAGAAGGAGGCTACTTTGAAAGCAAAAGGCAAGATGCTAGTTGAGAATTTGAATGATGCATTCAAAAGGGTTAATGTAAGGTCAGGTTCACCAACGTCCATTTCAGAACCCGAACTAACTATACCAGTTAACCACAAATGTATTAATCATCAAAGTCCAACCAAAGTGCAAGTTAAAGATGTTCAAAATGTTAAAACAATTCAGTCTGTTAAGAAGGATGAAACATCTAAAAGAGTAGTGACAAAACCAAATCAGAAACATCTCACACCTTCACTAAACTCAGCATCACACAAAAGTTTTCCTCAATCTGTAGAAGGGAGATCTTGCTACAATTGTAGAAAACGAGGACATAATTCTCCTAATTGTCCTTATTATCAGACGCCCAAAAAGAAAATTGAACTTTTTGATGCAAAACCAAGTTCTTCTAAAACAAGATCTAATACTCCACCTAAGAGTGTTAGTGAACCTTAAGTTCAAACCATAAGTCAGGTGTCTGTTTACCACAAACAGGCCTTACACAAGCCTGGCTTATGGAAAGAAAAATCAAGTATAGGGTCTGATAGTGAGAACAATAGGAAGAAAGATATGCCCTCATCCTCTAAAGGACAATGGGTTGAGTTTATGATGTGTGATTCCTCCGGGTCACCCAAGACAGTAAAGGCTTGGGTCCCAAACCTGAACTAATCATTTCTTTTGTATGTGCAGGGTGTCCGCTACAGAGTTATCACTAATACCTGGATTATTGATAGTGGGGCATCCAGGCACATGACAGGGAATTCGTCTCTCCTTTTTAACGTCAAACAAATCAAAGGGGGACATGTTTCATTAGCTGGGAACAAAGGAGGATACATCACAACACAAGGCGAAGTGGGAAATGGGAAAGTGAAGTTTGACAAGGTCAACTACGTTCAACAACTACAGAACAACTTACTTTCAGTCTCACAGATCTGTGATAAAGGTTTTAAAGTTGTATTTGACAACAAGAAGTGCTACATGTTGAAGAAGGACTATGTGATTGAGGAGGATAAAATTCTAATGTCAGCTTCAAGATATAACGACTTGTATGTCTTGGATCTATCAAAAGCCTCCACAACTGATCACACAGTTTAATGCTTCTTGTCAAAGACAACTGAGAGGGATTCAATCTCCTGGCATAGGAGAATGGGACACAATAATCCAAGGAAGATGAATCATTTAGTTCAAAATGATTTAGTGAACGGAGTAACTGTCAAGAACTTCCAACTTTCGGATTTTTGTGTAGCATGTAAGAAAGGGAAACAGACCAAGAAGTCTAACAGTCAAAGAAATTTCATTCAATTGATCTTCCTCTTGAGCTTCTTCTACACATGGATTTGTTTGGTCCTGTCAGTACAAAGAGCATTGCTGGAGATTTGTATTGCTTTGTAGTAACGGATGATTACTCAAGATTTTCTTGGGTGATGTTTCTGAAAGCCAAATCAGAAACTTTTGAATCATTCAAACATCTAGTTACTACTTTGGAATCACTCTACAAGCTGAAAGTAAGGCAGATTCGATCAGACAACGGCACAAAATTCAAGAATCAATGGATGGAGACATACTGTAGAGAGAGAGGAATCGTTCATCAATTTACCTCTGCCTACACTCCACAGATGAATGGCGTTGCTGAAAGGAAAAATCGGAGCCTGATAGAGACTGCCAGGACAATGCTAGCTGACTCGAATTCTGGAATGAGGCAGTGGCCAATGCGTGTTACACGCTCAATCGAGTCTTAGTGGTCAAACGACATGGAAAAACTTGTTATGAACTCCTCCGGTGGCGTAAACCCAACCTGGAGTATCTAGAACTGTTTGGCGCACCGTATATGCTGCTGAAGAAAACTCAGTCAGGGAAATTTAGTGAGAAGGCAGAAGAAGGTATCTTTCTCGGATACAGCATACCAGACAAGAGAGTTTATAACAACTCAACAGGTCAGGTAGAAGTGTGGTGAAACGTTGATGTTCAAAGATACAGCACCCCCCTGCTGGAAAAGGACCCTCCTTCTTCTTCGACTATGATGGATTTTTTAAGTCCTTCAATCTACCGCTTCCTCATAGTGATGATGAGCTTTTTGCTAGGATGATGTATGATGTTCTGAACACTCCTCTACCAGACTCAACATCAACGGCTCCATTAGATGATACTTCTAGCCCTTCAGGGGGAGAGCTTGAAGTAAGTGATTCTTCTTCTGATGATGAAGCGGTTGAGAATGCAAATGTGGAACAGGAGGAACAGGTTCCCACTAATGAAAGTACACAAGCATCACATCCTGATGCGTCTGATACTTCGGAACCTCATATCCTAACAGCTTCAGATACTGAACCTGGGTTTCACAATCTGGATAATGAGGTAGTTGTTCCCACCACTCTTGGATCCCGGATTAATGTTTATCATCCCTTGGACAACATCATTGGAGATGTTCGATCAGGAGTACAAACAAGAAATCAGCTATACTCGGCTTATTATGCCTCAGTCATGGAAAAAGGATATCTTCACGATAGTGCATATCGATGTTTTGTGTCTCAATTTGAGCCAAAATATGTGAGTGAAGCCCTAAACGATGAGGCATGGGTCAGTGCAATGCAAGAAGAACTCCTACAGTTCAAGAAGCTAGGAGTATGGACCCTTGTGGACAGACCAAAAGGTGCTAAGGTGATTGGCACGAAATGGGTCTTGAAGTGTAAGAAAGATGACCAAGGAGTCATAATAAGAAACAAGGCTAGGCTTGTAGTTCAAGGGTTCAGACAAGTCGAAGGCATTGACTACAATGAAGTGTTTGCACCTATGGCTCGGATGGAAGCAATCCGTATCTTCCTAGCCTATGCATCCTACATAAAGATTAAAGTCTATCAACTTGATGTAAAAAGTGCATTCCTTCATGGTGAAATCCGTGAGACCGTCTACGTCAGTCAACCTGAAGGATTCGAGGATCCTTATTAAGCGGGATATAGTTTACAAACTGGACAAGTCTCTCTAAGGGCTCCATCAAGCCCCTAGAGCCTGGTATGAGAAACTCTCAACTCATCTAGTGAAACATGGTTTTCGCAGAGGAGTTATTGACTGTACGTTATTCATCAAAGAAAAAGATGGTGATTTACTGTTGGTACAGATATATGTGGACGACATAATCTTCGGTTCCACGAATGAAGAATTATGTAAAGAATTTGAGTCTGTAATGAAAGCAGAGTTTGAGATGAGTGCTATGGTGAGATGAAGTTCTTTCTTGGCTTACAGGTGGATCAGACACCCAAAGGAATATTCTTGCATCAGACCAAATATGTAGGGGATATCCTCAGTCGGTTCGACATGGAAAATGCTTCAGTTGCTGGAACTCCACTTGCCACTAACCATGATGTGGCACCCGACGAAAATGGTGATCTGGTTGATGCTACAATGTACAGAGGAATGATCGGATCCCTAATGTACCTCACAGCCTCTCATCCTAATATTATGTACGCAACGTGTCTTTGTTCCAGATATCAGGCAAAACCAACAGTGAATCATCTCATCGGAGTTAAACGGATCTTTCGTTATCTGAAGGGTACACCAATACTCGGGTTGTGGTATCCTCATGATGATGACTTTGAGCTTACAGCGTATAGTGAC